>CM026389.1:57105903-57234272 GCA_014843695.1 Archivesica marissinica | reverse complement strand
AAGTATGCATTGAGAATAACTAAGTATACATTGAGAATAACTAAGTATGCACTGAGAATAACTAAGTATGCATTGAGAATAACTAAGTATGCATTGAGAATAACTAAGTATACATTGAGAATAACTAAGTATGCACTGAGAATAACTAAGTATGCATTGAGAATAACTAAGTATGCATTGAGAATAACTAAGTATACATTGAGAATAACTAAGTATGCACTGAGAATAACTAAGTATGCATTGAGAATAACTAAGTATGCATTGAGAATAACTAAGTATACATTGAGAATAACTAAGTATGCACTGAGAATAACTAAGTATGCATTGAGAATAACTAAGTATGCATTGAGAATAACTAAGTATACATTGAGAATAACTAAGTATGCACTGAGAATAACTAAGTATGCATTGAGAATAACTAAGTATGCATTGAGAATAACTAAGTATACATTGAGAATAACTAAGTATGCACTGAGAATAACTAAGTATGCATTGAGAATAACTAAGTATACATTGAGAATAACTAAGTATACATTGAGAATAACTAAGTATGCAGTGAGAATAACTAGGTATACATTGAGAATAACTAAGTATGTATTGAGAATAACTAAGTATGCATTTAGAATAACTAAGTATGCATTTAGAATAACTAAGTATGTATTGAGAATAACTAGGTATACATTGAGAATAACTAAGTATGCATTGAGAATAATTATATATGCATTGAGAATAACTAAGTATGCATTGAGAATAACTAAGTATGCATTGAGAATAACTAAGTATGCATTGAGAATAACTATGTATGCATTGAGAATAACTATGTATGTATTGAGAATAACTAGGTATACATTGAGAATAACTAAGTATGCATTGAGAATAACTATATATGCATTGAGGATAACTAAGTATGCATTGAGAATAAATATATATGCATTGAGGATAACTATATATGCATTGAGGATAACTATATATGCATTGAGAATAACTATATATGCATTGAGAATAACTAAGTATGCATTGAGGATAACTAAGTATGCATTGAGAATAACTATATATGCATTGAGGATAACTATATATGCATTGAGAATAACTAAATATGCATTGAGGATAACTAAGTATGCATTGAGGATAACTAAGTATGCATTGAGAATAACTAAGTATGCTTTGAGAATAACTACATATGCTCTGCGAATAACTAAGTATGCTTTGAGAATAACTACATATGCTCTGCGAATAATAAATACCGATATATATAACTTCTTTATTTCCTATTCTTTCAGAACGATGGACCGCCAACAGCCACTGAACACTTCGCCTGCAATCAAGCCACTGAACACACCGCAAGCAATCAAGCCGCTGATTGTATCGCAAAAAGTCAAGCCGCCAATAATCAAGCCGAAGCCATTAACGGTCAAGCCGCCAACAACCAAGCGGCCAAGCCGACCAACAATACATCGGGAATACAAAAACTGCACACAGAGTTCAGCCACTGACCATCACAACGGCGAAGAGGTTAGCGAGAGCCCAAACTGTAGCATGTACCAATCATCAAGACCCCTGATAGTTATACCAACAGGAGTTATCTGTATTTAGATTTTAGCTTATCACACAACACATTTACATATATCATACACTCATCATATTTACCTAAAACTAAACGACATAAATTTAATTGTTTTACCACGATCTTTGATAGAAGAGAAAAAATAAAAAGCATATTAATCGGTAATTGTATACAAGGTGGGCTCAATAAATATCTATAAAGTGGTATAATCAACAACATATAACATAGTGTTGTGGAACCTATGCTCGGCGTATTCCTATGCTCAGCGTATTTTTTCCATTTACATCCGTATTTAAAATATTTAAATAGTTTTAGCCTAAAACGTTTCTTATGAGTTGTAATATTGTTAGTTATTGATGTTACTCAAGTCAAGTTATTAAGTCAAAACAATATGTTCAATATTCACGCATGCATAAATAAAACATTTCATGTACGCCGTGCATAGGTGCCCTAAATTATCTAGTTCCCCATGGAAACAGGTGCTGTTGCGATAGCTGTGCACATGGTCACGTAATTAAGCTAACATTGTCAACAACAATGTTTTGAAAGTTGTGTTCACGACTAAAGAAAATAATAATATACGGCAAGTGCATTTAACTTTTTTTTAAAGGCCATGATATGTAGGATTTACACCGAGCTTATTAGGTTCCACCAGTCTATAAAACAAAGCTCAACATTTATCAAACCAATTTAAAAAAACAATAAAGTTTGGTGCTAATGTTTTAATATTTATCGTGAAATAAGACTCAATAAACCGCTTACAAGACTCCTTCCAAAACCATATAGAAATTCTACCGATAGTGCTTCAACGTGAGTCCGTATAGCCGAGAGAGTGCTATAACGTCCGTATAGCCGAGAGAGTGCTGTAACGTGAGTCCGTATAGCCGAGAGAGTGCTACAACGTCCGTATAGCCGAGAGAGTGCTATAACGTGATTCCGTATAGCAGAGAGAGTGCTGTAACGTGAGTCCGTATAGCCGAGAGAGTGCTGTAGCGTTGAGTCCGTATTGCCGAGAGACTGCTGTAACGTGAGTCCGTATTGCCGAGAGAGTGCTGTAGCGTTGAGTCCGTATTAGCCGAGAGAGTGCTGTAACGTTGAGTCCGTATAGCCGAGAGAGTGCTATAACGTTGATCCGTATAGCCGAGAGTGCTTAACGTGAGTCCGTATAGCCGAGAGTGCTATAACGTGAGTCCGTATAGCCGAGAGAGTGCTGTAACGTGAGTCCGTATAGCCGAGAGAGTGCTGTAACGTGAGGAGTGCTATAACGTGAGTCCGAGCGAGAGAGTGCTTAACTGATCCGTATAGCCGAGAGAGTGCTGTAACGTTGAGTCCGTATAGCGGATGCTTACGTTGATCGATAGCGAGAGAGTGCTGTAACGTGAGTCCGTATAGCCGAGAGAGTGCTGTAACGTGAGTCCGTATAGCCGAGAGAGTGCTGTAACGTGAGTCCGTATAGCCAGGAGTGCTATAACGTTGAGTCCGTATAGCCGAGAGAGTGCTGTAACTTGAGTCCGTATAGCCGAGAGAGTGCTGTAACGTTGAGTCCGTATAGCCAGGAGTGCTATAACGTGAGTCCGCATAGCCGAGAGAGTGCTATAACTGAGTCCGTATAGCCGAGAGAGTGCTTAACGTTGAGTCCGTATAGCCGAGAGAGTGCTGTAACTGATCGTATAGCCAGAGTGCTATAACGTGAGTCCGATAGCCGAGAGTGCTATAACGTGAGTCCGTATAGCCGAGAAGTGCTATAACGTGAGTCCGTATAGCCGGAGTGCTGTAACGTTGAGTCCGTATAGCCGAGAGAGTGC
Organism: Archivesica marissinica; assembly: GCA_014843695.1. Classification (NCBI taxonomy): domain Eukaryota; kingdom Metazoa; phylum Mollusca; class Bivalvia; order Venerida; family Vesicomyidae; genus Archivesica; species Archivesica marissinica. The sequence continues at coordinate 57,230,903 of CM026389.1, read as the reverse complement.
TGTAACGTTGAGTCCGTATAGCCGAGAGAGTGCTGTAACGTGAGTCCGTATAGCCAGGAGTGCTATAACGTGAGTCCGATAGCCGAGAGATGCTATAACTTGAGTCCGTATAGCCGAGAGAGTGCTGTAACGTGAGTCCGTATAGCCAGGAGTGCTATAACGTGAGTCTGCATAGCCGAGAGAGTGCTATAATGACCGAGCAGTGCTGTAAAAGTCCTAAGCCGAGAGAGTGCTAACGTGAGTCCGTAAAACACCACCGAGAGAGTGCTGTAACGTGAGTCCGTATAGCCGAGAAGTGCTGTAACGTGAGTCCGTATAGCCGGAGAAACCACCAAACAACACCAACCGAGAGATGCTGTACGTGAGTCCGTATAGCCGAGAGAGTGCTGTAACGTGAGTCCTATAGCCGAGAGAGGCTGTAACTTGAGTCCGTATAGCCGAGAGAGTGCTATAACGTTGAGTCCGTATAGCCGAGAGAGTGCTATAGCGTGAGTCCGTATAGCCGAGAGTGCTATAACGTTGAGTCCGTATAGCGGAGAGAGTGCTATAACGTTGAGTCCGTATAGCCGAGAGAGTGCTGTAACGTGAGTCCGTATAGCCAGGAGTGCTATAACGTTGAGTCTGCATAGCCGAGAGAGTGCTATAACATTGAATCCGTATAGCCGAGAGAGTGCTGTAACGTTGAGTCCGTATAGCCAGGAGTGCTATAACGTTGAGTCTGCATAGCCGAGAGAGTGCTATAACATTGAATCCGTATAGCCGAGAGAGTGCTGTAACGTTGAGTCCGTATAGCCGAGAGAGTGCTGTAACGTGAGTCCGTATAGCCAGGAGTGCTATAACGGAGTCTGCATAGCCGAGAGAGTGCTATAACATTGAATCCGTATAGCCGAGATAGTGCTGTAACGTTGAGTCCGTATAGCCAGGAGTGCTATAACGTTGAGTCTGCATAGCCGAGAGAGTGCTATAACATTGAATCCGTATAGCCGAGAGAGTGCTGTAACGTTGAGTCCGTATAGCCGAGAGAGTGCTGTAACGTGAGTTCGTATAGCCAGGAGTGCTATAACGTTGAGTCTGCATAGCCGAGAGAGTGCTATAACGTTGAGTCCGTATAGCCGAGAGAGTGCTATAGCTTGAGTCCGTATAGCCGGGAGTGCTATAACGTTGAGTCCGTATAGCGGAGAGAGTGCTATAACGTTGAGTCCGTATAGCCGAGAGAGTGCTGTAACGTGAGTCCGTATAGCCAGGAGTGCTATAACGTTGAGTCTGCATAGCCGAGAGAGTGCTATAACATTGAATCCGTATAGCCGAGAGAGTGCTGTAACGTTGAGTCCGTATAGCCAGGAGTGCTATAACGTTGAGTCTGCATAGCCGAGAGAGTGCTATAACATTGAATCCGTATAGCCGAGAGAGTGCTGTAACATTGAGTCCGTATAGCCGAGAGAGTGCTGTAACGTGAGTCCGTATAGCCAGGAGTGCTATAACGTTGAGTCTGCATAGCCGAGAGAGTGCTATAACATTGAATCCGTATAGCCGAGAGAGTGCTGTAACGTTGAGTCCGTATAGCCAGGAGTGCATAACGTTGAGTCTGCATAGCCGAGAGAGTGCTATAACATTGAATCCGTATAGCCGAGAGAGTGCTGTAACGTTGAGTCCGTATTGCCGAGAGAGTGCTGTAGCTTGAGTCCGTATAGCCGAGAGAGTGCTGTCACGTTGAGTCCGTATAGCCGAGAGAGTGCTATAACGTTGAGTCCGTATAGCCGAGAGAGTGCTATAACGTTGAGTCCGTATAGCCGAGAGAGTGCTGTAACGTTGAGTCCGTATAGCCGAGAGAGTGCTGTAACTTGAGTCCGTATAGCCGAGAGAGTGCTATAACGTCCGTATAGCCGAAAGTGCTTAACGTCCGATAGCCGAGAGAGTGCTGTACGTCCGTATAGCCGAAGAGTGCTGTAACGTCCGTATAGCCGAGAGAGTGCTGTAACGTTGAGTCCGTATAGCCGAGAGAGTGCTGTAACGTGAGTCCGTATAGCCGAGAGAGTGCTATAACGTTGAGTCCGTATAGCCGAGAGAGTGCTGTAACGTTGAGTCCGTATAGCCGAGAGAGTGCTGTAGCGTTGAGTCCGTATAGCCGAGAGAGTGCTATAACGTTGAGTCCGTATAGCCGAGAGAGTGCTGTAACGTTGAGTCCGTATAGCCGAGAGAGTGCTGTAACGTTGAGTCCGTATAGCCGAGAGAGTGCTGTAACGTTGAGTCCGTATAGCCGAGAGAGTGCTATAACGTGAGTCCGTATAGCCGAGAGAGTGCTGTAACGTTGAGTCCGTATAGCCGAGAGAGTGCTGTAACGTTGAGTCCGTATAGCCGAGAGAGTGCTGTAACGTTGAGTCCGTATAGCCGAGAGAGTGCTGTAACGTTGAGTCCGTATAGCCGAGAGAGTGCTGTAACGTTGAGTCCGTATAGCCGAGAGAGTGCTATAACGTGAGTCCGTATAGCCGAGAGAGTGCTGTAACGTTGAGTCCGTATAGCCGAGAGAGTGCTGTAACGTTGAGTCCGTATAGCCGAGAGAGTGCTATAACGTTGAGTCCGTTTAGCCGAGAGAGTGCTGTAACGTGAGTCCGTATAGCCGAGAGAGTGCTATAGCGTGAGTCCGTATAGTCGAGAGAGTGCTGTAACGTGAGTCCGTATAGCCGAGAGAGTGCAATAACGTGAGTCCGTATAGCCGAGAGAGTGCTGTAACGTGAGTCCGTATAGCCGAGAGAGTGCTATAGCGTGAGTCCGTATAGCCGAGAGATTGCTGTAACGTGAGTCCGTTTAGCCGAGAGAGTGCTGTAACGTGAGTCCGTATAGCCGAGAGAGTTGCTGTAACGTTGAGTCCGTATAGCCGAGCGAGTGCTGTAACGTTGAGTCCGTATAGCCGAGAGATTGCTGTAACGTTGAGTCCGTATAGCCGAGAGAGTGCTATAACGTTGAGTCCGTATAGCCGAGAGAGTGCTATAGCGTGAGTCCGTATAGCCGAGAGTGCTATAACGTTGAGTCCGTATAGCGGAGAGAGTGCTATAACGTTGAGTCCGTATAGCCGAGAGAGTGCTGTAACGTGAGTCCGTATAGCCAGGAGTGCTATAACGTTGAGTCTGCATAGCCGAGAGAGTGCTATAACATTGAATCCGTATAGCCGAGAGAGTGCTGTAACGTTGAGTCCGTATAGCCAGGAGTGCTATAACGTTGAGTCTGCATAGCCGAGAGAGTGCTATAACATTGAATCCGTATAGCCGAGAGAGTGCTGTAACGTTGAGTCCGTATAGCCGAGAGAGTGCTGTAACGTGAGTCCGTATAGCCAGGAGTGCTATAACGTTGAGTCTGCATAGCCGAGAGAGTGCTATAACATTGAATCCGTATAGCCGAGAGAGTGCTGTAACGTTGAGTCCGTATAGCCAGGAGTGCTATAACGTTGAGTCTGCATAGCCGAGAGAGTGCTATAACATTGAATCCGTATAGCCGAGAGAGTGCTGTAACGTTGAGTCCGTATAGCCGAGAGAGTGCTGTAACGTGAGTTCGTATAGCCAGGAGTGCTATAACGTTGAGTCTGCATAGCCGAGAGAGTGCTATAACGTTGAGTCCGTATAGCCGAGAGAGTGCTATAGCTTGAGTCCGTATAGCCGGGAGTGCTATAACGTTGAGTCCGTATAGCGGAGAGAGTGCTATAACGTTGAGTCCGTATAGCCGAGAGAGTGCTGTAACGTGAGTCCGTATAGCCAGGAGTGCTATAACGTTGAGTCTGCATAGCCGAGAGAGTGCTATAACATTGAATCCGTATAGCCGAGAGAGTGCTGTAACGTTGAGTCCGTATAGCCAGGAGTGCTATAACGTTGAGTCTGCATAGCCGAGAGAGTGCTATAACATTGAATCCGTATAGCCGAGAGAGTGCTGTAACATTGAGTCCGTATAGCCGAGAGAGTGCTGTAACGTGAGTCCGTATAGCCAGGAGTGCTATAACGTTGAGTCTGCATAGCCGAGAGAGTGCTATAACATTGAATCCGTATAGCCGAGAGAGTGCTGTAACGTTGAGTCCGTATAGCCAGGAGTGCAATAACGTGAGTCTGCATAGCCGAGAGAGTGCTATAACATTGAATCCGTATAGCCGAGAGAGTGCTGTAACGTTGAGTCCGTATAGCCGAGAGAGTGCTGTAACGTGAGTTCGTATAACCAGGAGTGCTATAACGTTGAGTCTGCATAGCCGAGAGAGTGCTATAACATTGAATCCGTATAGCCGAGAGAGTGCTGTAACGTTGAGTCCGTATAGCCGAGAGAGTGTTGTAACGTGAGTCCGTATAGCCGAGAGAGTGCTATAACGTGAGTCCGTATAGCCGAGAGAGTGCTATAACGTGAGTCCGTATAGCCGAGAGAGTGCTGTAACGTGAGTCCGTATAGCCGAGAGAGTGCTGTAACGTGAGTCCGTATAGCCGAGAGAGTGCTGTACCGTGAGTGCGTATAGCCGAGAGAGTGCTGTAACGTTGAGTCCGTACAGCCGAGAGTGCTATAACGTTGAGTCCGTACAGCCGAGAGAGTGCTGTAACGTTGAATCCCTACAGCCGAGAGTGATATGACGTTGAGTCCGTATAGCCGAGATAGTGCTATAACGTTGCGTCCGTATAGCCGAGAGAGTGCTGTAATGTTGAGTCCGTATAGCTGAGAGAGTGCTGTAACGTTGAGTCCCTATAGCCGAGAGAGTGCTGTAGCGTGAGTCCGTATAGCCGAGAGAGTGCTGTAACGTTGAGTCCGTATAGCCGAGAGAGTGCTGTAACGTTAAGTCCGTATAGCCGAGAGAGTGCTATAACGTTGAGTCCGCATAGCTGAGAGAGTGCTGTAACGGTTGAGTCCGTATAGCCAAGAGAGAGTGCTATAATGTTGAATCCGTTTAGCCAAGAGAGAGTGCTATAACGTTGAATCCGTTTAGCACACATAACCTGTTACGGCACATATAACCTGTTACGGCACACATAACCTGTTATGGCACACATAACCTGTTACGGCACACATAACCTGTTACAACACATATAACCTGTTACAACACATATAACCTGTTACGGCACACATAACCTGTTACGGCACACATAACCTGTTACGGCACATATAACCTGTTACGGCACACATAAACTGTTACAACACATATAACCTGTTACAACACACATAACCTGTTACGGCACATATAACCTGTTACGGCACACATAAACTGTTACGGCACATATAACCTGTTACGGCACACATAACCTGTTACAACACATATAACCTGTTACGGCACACATAACCTGTTACAACACATATAACCTGTTACGGCACAAATAACCTGTTACGCACACATAACCTGTTACGGCACACATTACCTGTTACGGCACATATAACCTGTTACGGCACACATAACCTGTTACAACACATATAACCTGTTACAACACACATAACCTGTTGCGGCACACATAACCTGTTGCAACACATATAACCTGTTACGGCACACATAACCTGTTACAACACATATAACATGTTACGGCACACATAACCTGTTACGGCACACATAACCTGTTACGGCACACATAACCTGTTACGGCACACATAACCTGTTACGGCACACATAACCTGTTACGGCACACATAACATGATATGGTACACAGTATCATGTTTGGGACACATGCCATGATACGACACACATAACAAGCTTAAACCAAAGCTAGAAACAAATAAAGAATTTGTAAAAACTTACATATTTATTTATTTTTGATACATACAATGTGTGTATCCGCTCAACAATCGTGCACGTGTGGAAATACAATTAAAGTTAGAAACACAATCATTGGTTTGCAATGACGGACATGTTCAATTCAAATTCCTTGAAATTTAAATGTAAAAATATATTGACGTTGTGATGAACTCACAACTAATTTGGGGTGCGCGAAATAAATCCACCAACTTTCCACGATCGACTTAAATGAATCGGGTGGAAGTCGTGATAGCGCAGTGGATTCGCGTTCGCATCAGGTGCGAAAGGTCTGGAGTTCGAGCCCAGCTGGAGCCGTTACGATTGTGCCCTTAGGCAATGCATTTAAATTCCACGTTGCCTCTTCTCTCTCCCTCGTGGTGATGGATTCCATCAGGAATGCTGTCTCGAGAGTGATTAATATAAGTTGAAATAACTTGTTTCGCAATCGAGATCAAATAAATTTGTATAAACTAAATGAATCGGGCCCCAGTAAGGCTCGAACCCACAGAGGCGTGAGGCAACTGATTGACAATCACCCACATTAACAGCTGCAATACATGGACACTATATAATAGTAGTATATATAACGAAGGCTTTCTTTCTTGCTATTCCAATTCTGCACTAGTTGACCTCAATGGCTAATTATAGCACCACGAGAGGTCACGTTATCTGTAATAGTAATCTTCATGACCTGCTTAAAATGAATTCCAAACTAGTACAATGATGAATACAATCAGATATCTCCATTACCGGTAGATACAACTCGAGATGGTTTTATTTCTTCGATTTATATCAGTTTGAAGTTGTAACATCGTTTTTCACGACTGAGCGGAGAAAGTAACAACATTTTGAATTTAATGTACGGCGTATGCGGAAGACTTGAAGTTAATGGACAGTTATAAACTATCGCATGGCAAGTTGCATCTTCCTTCTATCTGCTATAGCTATATCATTGTATTACAAACAATTCCTTGAACTAAGCTATACAGGTTAGGTAATGATGTTGTTAGACATGACATTTTTAGTGTTAATCAGTTTCCGGAAAAACGTTAGACATGACATTTTTAGTGTTAATCAGTTTCCGGAAAAACGTTAGACATGACATTTTTAGTGTTAATCAGTTTCCGGAAAAACGTTAGACATGACATTTTCAGTTTCCGGAAACACGATTAATTAGTGCGCATGTTTTGCAACATGATGTCAGTGGATATTTGTTGCAAAAATACAACTGATTTTTATTGAGCCCATATCTATTGTCGTTTTGGAGATAGCTGCACGGTACACTGCCTGAAACTATCCAAATTCCAACATCAACACAGCCTGGCCTGTCAATGTCTGCAATAAGAAAAGACGAACATGTTAACGAAGTCTATCTGAGATGCTAAAGAAGCACACATTTGATAGTGCAGTTATTTTAAATGTATATTAACTGCATATACATCATAGCGTGTACCCCTGTAGTGTTGATCCAATCAGAAGACAGTATGTGTATGTGTTATTAGTGTATGTATTTTGTATACGAATACAAATGTAATTGATAAAGTAGTAATATGGTCCCAACATATTAAATATTTATATTTAAGTTTATTTAGCGTCCCTACCGGTTACCCATATGAGCGACGGGGAGTTAACCTGAGCAGGCTCCAGCTGTTAACCAATACTTGGTGCACCAACCTCCGTAAGAAACTGTCACCGTTTTCATATAAAGATACACGGTCTGAGCTGAGCTCGAACCCGTGACCAACGCCATGTAGGTTGAGGTGCATTGTCTAAGGACAACACAACCTTGGTTCTAGGGTGGCTCAATCTCACAATAGCATAGGCATCATGAAATCAGATGTAAGTTTTGTATTAGTTATGAACATCGATGTACCCTGTTTTATATTCTACAATTGATCTCAACCTGCAGCAATTAACGTATTCAGTAATGAAAATTAATGTGTTTTCCGCCGACCAGTACACTTGTATATATTAAGTTCGCCATATTGCCTAAGCTTTTGCTGCGACCATAAACTCCCAAAACAAAAAAACAAAACACACGTATTAACAGATTGGTGTCGCGGTAACTATTGGCAATTATTATACCAATAAAGGTTTTACCTTTTGGCGTTGTCGTGTGTGTAGTCGTCTTTAGTGGTTGTGCTATTCCTGTAGTAACTGTTGTCGATGTTGTCGCTTGTTTTGTTGATGTTGTTTTCAGCGTTGTTGGTGATGGTGCTAATACTGTTGTGTCCGTAGTTGATACTGGTGTTTGTGTTTCTTTGGGTACGTTTGTCGGTCCATGTGATGCATCTGTTGTTATCATTTGATGGTGTGTCGTCATTTCGCTTGTTGAGTTATGTGCCACTGCTGGTGGCGAATCTGTCGTTGTTGGTTTGTAAGTATCAATGTTTAATGCGTATCTGCGTCTCTTTAGTAGCGAACACGTTTCACAGCATGATGTAAGTGGATATTTAGTGCAGTAATACTTCGATCTTAAATGAAAAGCATGTTTGCTTGGTTGTATGAGGAACTTGCAATTGACGCTGCCGTCGCCGATCCAAATATGCCTGTCCTTACAGCTAGACTTATCTGAAATGCCAAGTGAAATTAATATTGTAGCAAATGAAAAAAAGATAAACTAACATTTTGATCTCGGTTCGTGAAATTATTCTTATATTCTACGGTTTAAAATGTACATTCTAGGGGTTAAGCAAGGTACGTATCTCTATCCTGTTTCATTTTGCCATTACATTTAAGTAACGTATACTTTGTTGATATTCAAATATTTGTAAATCTGCGGAAGGTCTACATACTTTACTGAATATTGTCTACGTTAGCACTACCGACATGGTAAAGGAGTAAGTAAGAATATAGGGGGCCTCCGTGTCATGGTTGTTAATGTTTCTGTCTTCACATCACTTGCCCCTCATCAGTGTCGATTTATGTGGGAAAGCTATCCAGCTGTCTTTCGGAAGGTCGGTTGTTATACCGGGGTGCTCGCCCATGCATTAAATGATCGGATGCTCGTAGGAGGACATGGGGTCATCCTCCAAACGTAATACTAGTAGCTGGAGAGTCTACCTAGGCTGTTCGTACGACATTAATACCAAAACAAACAAGTGAAGTAAGTCAGTAAGCACATTCTGTATCACAGACGGATCTGTAGTCCAGTGGTAATACGCTGAACCATGTCCAGCTTTTATGGATAAATATCGGGTTTTATCTCCTTTGTTATCAGTCCAATTTGCGCTTGATTTGATAATCTCGATTATCTCTCTTAGATTGGGCTGCCTTTCCCCGATATTGAAATCAGTCAACTGTTACCGAAGGTGGGAATGGTCATACAATACAATACAATACAATAAGTTTATTGCATAAAACAGACACATGTTTATAGCAATTAAACAGTAGAAACGGGCAGTGACATGGAATTTTACAAAAGAGCATAATTATAGGTTATTAGTATTCAAATACATGTATATGATATAAAAAGGTGTTAGGTTCGTTGTTTATTTCCAAAATATATAAATTTGGAAAGATCGATAGTGATTTTTTGGGATTTGCATGACAAGAGATTAATAAATTTCTGTATAGTCGGCCAGGTATGGTAATATCTTTTAATAAATTTCGATCTTAAAGTTGCATAATGTGGGCAGATTAGTATGAAATGATATTCATTTCCCAAAATTCTCGAATTACAATAAATACATAATCTTTCGTTTCGTGGCAGGTGTAGGTAACGACCACGCTCAATAGCTAAATCATGCGATGATGTTTTAAATCGTGTAAGGGCAATTCTGTATTTGTTTTCTTTAATAAAATCAAGGTAAGTTTCAAAGATAAATTCATTTTTAAACAAACTGTATGTCTCTAGACGTGCATAGTTATTGATAGCAGTATACCAGCGTTGATAATATATGTCTAATATGCGTGATTTTATAGTATTGTAATTAATAAGCATTCTTGACAGGTTTTGCCACAAATACAAGATTATAACCTGCAGTATTTTGAGGCGTGACGTATAAACATTGTAATGAGCTGCCCTATGGCAAATAGATTAAGCATATCTAACGCATACCGTTAATTGTTTTGTGGATTTGTAAAAACAAATTATCTGAAATATAGATATTCGCAGATGTAGTTAAATAGGGCAAACTTTTACAAACACTAGAATAACTATGTTTGCATTTTATTAACATCAACAAAGCACCAAAGTGCCAAAACCTGTTTTAATATCTTAAAAACTAGACAATTCTTTATGTGTAAATAATGTCATGCTCTTTTTAATTTTGAAATGATTTTTATCACCGCTATATGGATGCTGCTAATCAAGTCACCATTGATCTGATCTGGTCTTCTAAACTATTTTTTAACAAGTGCACGCTAGTGCCTATATTGATAATTCAGTAGGTTCTTAAGTCTTACCCCCTCCTAGTTTTATTGCAGTGTTTTTTAATTAGGAGATTAGCAACGTTCATATAGATTTATCAGTTTTATATGTGTACATAGTTATAGTTATAAATGATAGAGTCTATCTTAAAATACTAATTGTGATATAATTTATTTGTATCTAGAAGCATTATTATAACGTCTCTTATAATTCTTCCAGAATGGCAATGTATATTTTTATAGTGATAATTTATTTTCCACATGTCTGTAATATTGTAGTATACATTGATGAGACGAAAATAAAGATATACTATACTACTACATATGAATATAACATAAATAGTACATAATAATGATCTCTACCAAAACGAGTTGCACAATATGCCTCATGTTCTATGCACAATCTGTTTATTACCATGATTTATAATCAGTTGGATTTACCAATGCAATTATAACACTGGTATTAATTTATTCGGCCGAATTCAGTCAAATCTGTTTATTGCCATTGATTTATAATCAATTGAAATTACCAATGCAATGAAATATACAATGTACATGTTTAAATATGATATCATTCAGTGTTAGTTAATACGACTTGTTTTTGCTCGATTGCGAAACAAACACTCTCGAGACCTCATTCCCGGTAGAATCCATCGCCATGAAGGGAGAGTATCTAAATGGTTATAAAGACACACGTTCTTACTGTTATTATTTAATTTAGGAATTACTCTTAAAATAAAAAATAAAACACTTTAAATAGATTTATTAGGACTGTATCGTCTTTCACTACTTAAAATTAAAACAGGTAAGTATTGTGAATATGTATGTATTTCTCAGGTTTGATTTACATGTACCTGTAAGTTTGATCAACCAGTCGGCCGTAAAACATTGGTGCCCAAGTAAAAATGGTATGTTGTTTAATGCGATAACTGTATTGTCGTTGTATATTGCAAAGTTGTAATACACATGCAATAAAAACCATTAAGATATGATGCATCGCACAGCCTGGGTCATATTATTTAATGACCAGTAATAAAAATGTTCAACAGTACTGTGCACTTTATATAAACACATCAATTATAGGTCAGTAGAAGTGGGATAAATGACAATTTGTGTACACAATAGAAATATAAATAACATGATATGCAATTAGTTACAGTTGGGAAACTCACGAAATAAAACGTGACATTGACAATTATAGTAATTGCCAGAACTGTTGATTATTTAAACACAATTTTGAATTTTGAAATTACATAAAATATATGCCTCCTAATTATTTAAAATATATTATTAAATTTAAAAGTAAGAATTAGAGATTCCCAATTGAGAAATTGGAACAGAGTCCCGGTAAATTTACGCATTTGCCCAAAGTGTAACCACGGAATAGGAGACGTACGAACTTCATTATTTCTGAGAATATAGTTCATTTTTAAATAAAAGAACTATTGATCAACAGTAGATTCTTCAATGTGCATATGTAAATATCAAACACATCCCCCCGGAAATATCGACCAACACTTGTGAAATTTTAATATACATCATTAAAACATTGTCAATTTGCATGAAAGTGACATCAATGTACACAGTAACATGTCAAACTAAACTCATTCTTTAAAAATAATATGTTGCCGTTATGTATGCATGCTTCTCAATGTCATATTGCATGAATTTATACTCAGTGCACATTAAGACACTTCAAGTTAATTCTGTAAGCTTCTCTATTGAATTTAATCAATGTTCGTCTATATCATGCATATAATTATTGTCCTCGTGGGCTTTTTAGCCTAGATGAATTAAAAAATAAAAACGTGTAAACTTCTCACACAAAGCTAATCAACAAAGGCATTTAGCATAATGACTATTAATGAAAACAAACCTTAAAAGAAAGATGAAAGAACGCGAGATAATATTATAATTAACAACATGCTATATTAACCTTTAATTGTTATAATCATGTCTTGTTTAAAAAACCTGACATCAAATTAGTATAAGTACATTTAATTATCAAAGATCCCCGTAAAAAGTAAATGCAATCAGGATCGTTTTGATTGACGTATCTATCTAGGTTCCTGATGTAATGTAATTTAACTAAAAATGAACAAAATATGTGATTTCTTTAACTTAAGCATCACAGGGAAGCAAAAAGATAATATTTAATGTTAAATATGAAAACTACACAATATTGTCAGTAACATATACTTTACCATGATAGGAGTTAAACAGTTCTCATTTTATGGGAAAGATGAATTATGTGCCTCTAAATATCACAATATTAACGATTTGACATTTCACTGTATACAAATATAAGTAGTATCAGTGATACATTTAAATCTAATATGGAAGCAATAAGTTTTACTCCTAGAACAACCATTTTTATATCACATTAAAGAGAACAAATTAAACTTTATCGCTATAGGAGTTACAATTTATAGAAATTAAAAGGTCTCTTCTAAATAAACGATTGAAAATAATTTCCATATATAAACTATTGCTCAAAAATTTGCCGATAAAACAATCAATATTGGTTTTCGGGTCATTTTCAAGGGAGATAAGCCGCATCAATAAGCCAGCTGAATTGGCGTGAAAGCTGGGTATGTGGTAAACCAGGGATCGCAGGTTCGACACCATTCACGTAAAAGAACCAGAGGAGACTCTGGAATGCGTCTCTGGCTGTATCATTGCACTATCCTCCAACAATCTAAAATGACTAATCTCTTCAGGAGGCGTCGCTCATATGGGCAACCGGTAGCGACGATAAATAAACGTATAAAACACACATTCTGTATTTAGATAGGGTAGCCCATTTAGCAATGGTAATCGTCCATGTGGCCCTATATATGCACATGGGATACACACAGTAATAAAAACATGACATTATATACAGATATGACTGAATTATACACAGCAGTTGCCAGTATTGGTAAATTCTTTTTGACACTTAATCATTTTAACCAGTTGGATTTAAACCAAGTAAGTGGGCTTGGAGTTTTTATTTCTAATGGTAGACGATTTCAAACAATGAAGAACAGAACTTGAGACCTTCTCACTATTTCGTGTAGGCAATCTAAGGAATTTGTTTTTGAACGAAGAGCAAATTATGAAATCATGATGCTTAGACGAAATGGAAAATATCCGACAACTAGACGAATGTCTATCCTATCTATTTTATTGGTCGAGAATAGAACCGCAAAATATCCGACAACTAGACGAATGTCTATCCTATCTATTTTATTGGTCGAGAATAGAACCGCAAAATATCCGACAACTAGACGAATGTCTATCCTATCTATTTTATTGGTCGAGAATAGAACCGCAAAATATCCGACAACTAGACGAATGTCTATCCTATCTATTTTATTGGTCGAGAATAGAACCGCATTGTACACATCTGTTATCAGTTTTTCAGCGATCGCTGAATCGGTATCAACAGAATGGTACTCTCTAATATGACAACAGAAACTAAATATACAAATAAATATCTTACCTTTTGAATGTATTGAGTGTGTAGTTGATGTTGGTTTCAGTGCTGTTGATAATGGTGTTTGTTCCGTTGTCGCTACCGCTGTAGCTGGTGTTTGTGTTTCCTGATGATTGGCTATTTTTGTAGACGGTATCGTCGTAGATTGTTCTATCATTTGATATGTATGTGTAAGTGCTGGAACTGTATGTGTGATGTGTGGTAAGGATGTCGAAGCTGTCTCAGTTCTAAACCGAGTTGGGTGTGTTGTCGTGGAATGAGTTCCGCGTGTTGTCGTGGACTCTGTACTGTTCGATAGTGGTGTTATTGTTGAAGATGTGGTACGAGTTGTTTGTGATTTATTTGTCGTCTGGAACTGTTTCTGAAATGCAGAATCTGGAACGCTGAAGAACGTTATCTGTACAGGTCTGACTGGAGTAGCCTTACGCATTGCGCTCGTTGACGTGTATGTTATAGTTCCTGTAGTGGTTGCATCTGTCGTTGATTTGTACGCATCAATTGTTACAGTTTCTGTAGTTGTTTCATCCGTCGTTGCTTTGTACGCATCAATGGTTACAGTTCCTCTAGTTGTTTCATCCGTCGTTGGTTTGTACGCATCAATGGTTACAGTTCCTCTAGTTGTTTCATCTGTCGTTGGTTTGTACGCATCAATGGTTACAGTTCCTCTAGTTGTTTCATCCGTCGTTGGTTTGTACGCATCAATGGTTACAGTTCCTCTAGTTGTTTCATCCGTCGTTGCTTTGTACGCATCAATGGTTATAGCGTAATTGTGTCTTTTCAATAGAGAACAAGTTTCACAGCATCTAGTAAATTGGTATTTCGTGCAGTAATACTTGGATTTTGAATGGATGCCATGTTTGCTTGGCTGTATGAGGTATTTACAGTTGACGCTGCCACTGACGAGCCAAATATACACGTCCCTGCAACCAAATATGCCTGAAAGAGCAAATATAAAACAGTGTGAAGAGAAGAAGAGAAGTTGCAACCATCTTAAATACAAAGCATCTTAGCTCGATTGCGGAACAAGTTCTTTCAACTTATATTAATCACTCTCGAGACCTCATTCCTGATGGAATCCATCGCCACGAGGTAGAGAGAAGAAGCAACGTGGAATTTAAATGTCTTGCCTAAGGGCATAATAGTAACGGCTCCAGCTGGGCTCGAACTCCGGACCTTTCGCATCTGAAGCGAACGCACATCCACTGCGATATCACGACTTCCACGAATATCAATTGAATCCATTTCTTGTTATGAGTTTTAAGTTTATCCTTCCTACAGGCAATAGTTTCTTCTACATGTATATTTTTGAAACACGTTTTTCTAATTTACTTTTAAGAAGAATGAAACATTTTGCTAACATGATGATAAAATCCAAAATATGCTGTGAATGATATTTATTTGAACAGCCAATTGATATAGTCTTGTAGTCCATTTCAAAAACCATATGTTTTCCATACAGGAATGTTTTTAATCGAGACCAGAAGTTTTGAATGTGACGACAATCCAAGAATAAGTGCTTCACTGTATGCATATTGCAAACATATATTGTTTGTATGTATATATATATATATACGGCGCGTTCTGTGTCGTCTTATCTGGCTCTCTGCTGTTTGCAAAAGCGACGTTTGGTGTGATTCGCAGGTTAAGGGTTAAACCGCCAATAATGCTACTACAATTACCATTAAATCATGTGTAACGGCACGGCAGTGACATGATAAATGTTATTTCACTTTATAATAGACAGATAAGATGCAGGACATGTTGGTAGCGGAACATCATCCGACTATGTAACGATACGTGTACACACTATGCCGATTAGACTGCGTTATGCGACAGTTGTAGTTAATATGTCAAACGAATGTTTGTAATGTGTTTTACTGATGTAATACGTGACAATTGTGTGAGTTAATATGCCAAACGAATGTTTGTAATGTGTTTTACTGATGTAATACGTGACAATTGTGCGAGTAACGAATGTTTGTAATGTGTTTTACTGATGTAATACGTGACAATTGTGTGAGTTAATATGTCAAACGAATGTTTGTAATGTGTTTTACTGATGTAATACGTGACAATTGTGTGAGTTAATATGTCAAACGAATGTTTGTAATATGTTTTACTGATGTAATACGTGACAATTGTGCGAGTTAATATGCCAAACGAATGTTTGTAATATGTTTTACTGATGTAATACGTGACAAGTGTGCGAGTTAATATGTCAAACGAATGTTTGTAATGTGCTTTACTGATGTAATACGTGACAATTGTGCGTGACATGTATTGTAAGCTATTTATGTGTTTCAACATCAATGATAGGGAAGGAGTCGTCTCTGTTCCTCCGCACTAAGTTGAGTGGCCTCCGTGACCTAGTGCTTAATGGCGTTGGCCTCAAGGTCGCTTACTTCACTTGCTCCTTATTGATTTGGGTTCGAATTCAACTGGGTATGTCAAATTCTTTCATGCGAGGAAGTTATCCAGCTGGCACGAGGAAGGTCGGTGGTTTAACCCTGTTGTCCGTGTCTGTCTGAGTTATTCCATCAACAACCATTAATGTTTACCATTGATGTTTGCTGGGAGTGGGGGGTGGGGGCTTTTGCATTTAGATGGCACCAACAGTTATGGTCACACAGCTACCCACGGGGTTTCATGTTGGGAAGATCCCAGCTGCCCATTCTGGTATTTAATTCTCAGAAATGTGTATGTTTCCGAGTAGAACCACCGACCTTTCGCGAATCAAAATGGATAGTTGCATCACTGGAAAGAATCATATCACAGTAGTGCTGGTTGCCACAGCGGTAAGGGGCGATTGATTTTCCATGGCGTTAACAGTCCGGCAATGCATTTCTGTTGGATTTTGACAATAAAATTGCATATAAATCTGCGCGTGTCACCCTACTGTTCCAGTCGTATGAATAGTTGCGCACATAGACACCCCCTTCCGATTCAATCACGGTTTTATTATTCTCCTGTGAAAAGCTATCAACGTTATTGGCGCCAGATAAGATGAGTTATATCGAAATTATTGGTTTGAACATTTCCCCCGACAATTGCAATGTAACGTTTTGAAATGTTCGGATCGTTTTAGATTTAGATTCACACAACGAAGCAATTCTAGAATGAAAAATATTCGATTTTTTGAGATAACATATTACATTCATTGTTAATGTCTCTCACTCTCTCACTCTCTCGCTCTCTCACTCTCTCACTCTCTCGCTCTCTCACTCTCTCACTCTCTCACTCTCTCACTCTCTCGCTCTCTCACTCTCTCGCTCTCTCACTCTCTCGCTCTCTCACTCTCTCGCTCTCTCGCTCTCTCGCTCTCTCACTCTCTCGCTCTCTCACTCTCTCGCTCTCTCACTCTCTGCGTTTTTTATTCGAAGAGAAAACCTGTAATTCATATGCATATTATTTTAGGAATATCATTAAGATATGGGAATTTATCAATGAAATCAAATGTGTTATTCCACAGAAATTCACAAGCTAGACGTCTTTACAAAACAGATGTATGTAGACTACCTACATACATGGACGTCCTATTTACACAACAGACGTATTTACACTATATACCTACATACATGGACGTCATATTTACACAACAGACGTATTTACACTATATGCCTACATACATGGACGTCCTATTTACACAACAGACGTATTTACACTATATACCTACATACATGGACGTCATATTTACACAACAGACGTAATTACACAATATACCTACATACATGGACGTCATATTTACACAACAGACGTATTTACACTATATACCTACATACATACACGGATGTCATATTTACACAACAGACATATTTACACTATATACCTACATACATGGACGTCATATTTACACAATAGACGTATTTACACTATATACCTACATACATGGACGTCATATTTACACAACAGACGTATGTACACTATATACCTACATACACGGACGTCCTATTTACACAACAGACGTATTTACACTATATACCTACATACATGGACGTCATATTTACAAAACAGACGTAATTACACTATATACCTACATACATGGACGTCATATTTACACAACAGACGTAATTACACTATATACCTACATACATGGACGTCATATTTACACAACAGACGTAATTACACTATATACCTACATACATGGACGTCATATTTACACAACAGACGTATTTACACTAAATACCTACATACATACACGGATGTCATATTTACACAACAGACATATTTACACTATATACCTACATACATGGACGTCATATTTACACAACATACGTATGTACACTATATACCTACATACATGGAGGTCATATTTACACAACAGACGTATGTACACTATATACCTACATACACGGACGTCCTATTTACACAACAGACGTATTTACACTATATACCTACATAAATGGACGTCATATTTACAGAACAGACGTATGTACACTATATACCTACATACACGGACGTCATATTTACACAACAGACGAATTTACACTATATACCTACATACATGGACGTCATATTTACACAACAGACGTATTTACACTATATACCTACATACATGGACGTCATATTTACACAACAGACGTACTTACACTATATACCTACATACACGGAAGTCATATTTACACAACAGACGAATTTACACTATATACCTACATACATGGAAGTCATATTTACACAACAAACGTGCTTACACTATATACCTACATACATGGAAGTCATATTTACACAACAGACGTGCTTACACTATATACCTACATACACGGATGTCATATTTACACAACAGACGAATTTACACTATATACCTACATACACGGATGTCATATTTACACAACAGACGTATTTACACTATATACCTACATACATGGACGTCATATTTACACAACAGTAGTGTTTACACTATATACCTACATACACGGATGTCATATTTACACAACAGACGTATTTACACTATATACCTACATACATACATGGACGTCATATTTACACAACAGACGTATGTACACTATATACCTACATACATGGACGTCATATTTACACAACAGACGTAGTTACACTATATACCTACATACACGGACGTCCTATTTACACAACAGACGTGTTTACACTATATACCTACATACATACATGGACGTCATATTTACACAACAGACGTATGTACACTATATACCTACATACATGGACGTCATATTTACACAACAGACGTATTTACACTATATACCTACATACACGGACGTCCTATTTACACAACAGACGTGTTTACACTATATACCTACATACACGGATGTCATATTTACACAACAGACGTGTTTACACTATATACCTACATACACGGATGTCATATTTACACAACAGACGTATTTACACTATATACCTACATATACGGACGTCATATTTACACAACATACGTATTTACACTATATACCTACATACATGGACGTCATATTTACACAACAGACGTATTTACACTATATACCTACATACATGGACGTCATATTTACACAACAGACGTATTTACACTATATACATACCTACATACATGGACGTCATATTTACAAAACAGACGTATTTACACTATATACCTACATACACGGATGTCATATTTACACAACAGACGTATTTACACTATATACCTACATACACGGAAGTCATATTTACACAACAGACGTATGTACACTATATACCTACATAAATGGACGTCATATTTACACAACAGACGTATTTACACTATATACCTACATACACGGACGTCATATTTACACAACAGACGTATTTACACTATATACATACCTACATACATGGACGTCATATTTACACAACATACGTATTTACACTATATACCTACATACATGGACGTCATATTTACACAACAGACGTATTTACACTATATACCTACATACATGGACGTCATATTTACACAACAGACGTATTTACACTATATACCTACATACACGGATGTCATATTTACACAACAGACGTATTTACACTATATACATACCTACATACATGGACGTCATATTTACACAACATACGTATTTACACTATATACCTACATACATGGACGTCATATTTACACAACAGACGTATTTACACTATATACCTACATACATGGACGTCATATTTACACAACAGACGTATTTACACTATATACCTACATACACGGATGTCATATTTACACAACAGACGTATTTACACTATATACCTACATACATGGACGTCATATTTACACAACAGACGTATTTACACTATATACCTACATACACGGATGTCATATTTACACAATAGACGTATGTACACTATATACATACCTACATACATGGACGTCATATTTACACAACATACGTATTTACACTATATACCTACATACATGGACGTCATATTTACACAATAGACGTATTTACACTATATACCTACATACATGGACGTCATATTTACACAACAGACGTATGTACACTATATACCTACATACACGGACGACATATTTACACAACAGACGTATTTACACTATATACCTACATACATGGACGTCATATTTACACAACAGACGTATGTACACTATATACCTACATACATGGACGTCATATTTACACAACAGACGTATTTAAAATATATACCTACATACATGGACGTCATATTTACACAACAGACGTATTTACACTATATACATACATACATGGACGTCATATTTACATAACAGACATAATTACACTATATACATACATACATGGACGTCATATTTACATAACAGACATAATTACACTATATACCTACATACATGTACGTCATATTTACACAACAGACGTATTTACACTATATACCTACATACATGGACGTCATATTTACACAACAGACGTATTTACACTATATACCTACATACATGGACGTCATATTTACACAACAGACGTATTTACACTATATACCTACATACACGGATGTCATATTTACACAACAGACGTATTTACACTATATACCTACATACATGGACGTCATATTTACACAACATACGTATTTACACTATATACCTACATACATGGACGTCATATTTACACAACAGACGTATTTACACTATATACCTACATACATGGACGTCATATTTACACAACATACGTATTTACACTATATACCTACATACATGGACGTCATATTTACACAACAGACGTATTTACACTATATACCTACATACATGGACGTCATATTTACACAACAGACGTATTTACACTATATACCTACATACATGGACGTCATATTTACACAACAGACGTATTTACACTATATACCTACATACATGGACGTCATATTTACACAACAGACGTATTTACACTATATACCTACATACATGGACGTCATATTTACACAACAGACGTATTTACACTATATACCTACATACATGGACGTCATATTTACACAACAGACGTATTTACACTATATACCTACATACATGGACGTCATATTTACACAACAGACGTATTTACACTATATACCTACATACATGGACGTCATATTTACACAACAGACGTATTTACACTATATACCTACATACATGGACGTCATATTTACACAACAGACGTATTTACACTATATACCTACATACATGGACGTCATATTTACACAACAGACGTATTTACACTATATACCTACATACATGGACGTCATATTTACACAACAGACGTATTTACACTATATACCTACATACATGGACGTCATATTTACACAACAGACGTATTTACACTATATACCTACATACATGGACGTCATATTTACACAACAGACGTATTTACACTATATACCTACATACATGGACGTCATATTTACACAACAGACGTATTTACACTATATACCTACATACATGGACGTCATATTTACACAACAGACGTATTTACACTATATACCTACATACATGGACGTCATATTTACACAACAGACGTATTTACACTATATACCTACATACATGGACGTCATATTTACACAACAGACGTATTTACACTATATACCTACATACATGGACGTCATATTTAC
Organism: Archivesica marissinica; assembly: GCA_014843695.1. NCBI lineage: Eukaryota > Metazoa > Mollusca > Bivalvia > Venerida > Vesicomyidae > Archivesica > Archivesica marissinica. The sequence continues at coordinate 57,209,301 of CM026389.1, read as the reverse complement.
ACAACAGACGTATTTACACTATATACCTACATACATGGACGTCATATTTACACAACAGACGTATTTACACTATATACCTACATACATGGACGTCATATTTACACAACAGACGTATTTACACTATATACCTACATACATGGACGTCATATTTACACAACAGACGTATTTACACTATATACCTACATACATGGACGTCATATTTACACAACAGACGTATTTACACTATATACCTACATACATGGACGTCATATTTACACAACAGACGTATTTACACTATATACCTACATACACGGACGTCATATTTACACAACAGACGTGTTTACACTATATACCTACATACACGGACGTCATATTTACACAACAGACGTATTTACACTATATACCTACATACACGGACGTCATATTTACACAACAGACGTGTTTACACTATATACCTACATACACGGACGTCATATTTACACAACAGACGTATTTACACTATATACCTACATACACGGACGTCATATTTACACAACAGACGTGTTTACACTATATACCTACATACACGGACGTCATATTTACACAACAGACGTGTTTACACTATATACCTACATACACGGACGTCATATTTACACAACAGACGTGTAACAACTTACACTATATACCTACATACACGGACGTCATATTTACACAACAGACGTGTTTACACTATATACCTACATACACGGACGTCATATTTACACAACAGACGTGTTTACACTATATACCTACATACACGGACGTCATATTTACACAACAGACGTGTTTACACTATATACCTACATACACGGACGTCATATTTACACAACAGACGTGTTTACACTATATACCTACATACACGGACGTCATATTTACACAACAGACGTGTTTACACTATATACCTACATACACGGACGTCATATTTACACAACAGACGTGTTTACACTATATACCTACATACACGGACGTCATATTTACACAACAGACGTGTTTACACTATATACCTACATACACGGAAGTCATATTTACACAACAGACGTGTTTACACTATATACCTACATACACGGAAGTCATATTTACACAACAGACGTGTTTACACTATATACCTACATACACGGAAGTCATATTTACACAACAGACGTGTTTACACTATATACCTACATACACGGAAGTCATATTTACACAACAGACGTGTTTACACTATATACCTACATACACGGACGTCATATTTACACAACAGACGTGTTTACACTATATACCTACATACACGGACGTCATATTTACACAACAGACGTGTTTACACTATATACCTACATACATGGACGTCATATTTACACAACATACGTGTTTACACTATATACCTACATACACGGACGTCATATTTACACAACAGACGTGTTTACACTATATACCTACATACACGGACGTCATATTTACACAACAGACGTGTTTACACTATATACCTACATACATGGACGTCATATTTACACAACAGACGTATTTACACTATATACCTACATACACGGACGTCATATTTACACAACAGACGTGTTTACACTATATACCTGCATACACGGACGTCATATGTACACAACAGACGTGTTTACACTATATACCTACATACATTGACGTCATATTTACACAACAGACGTGTTTACACTATATACCTACATACATGGACGTCATATTTACACAACAGACGTGTTTACACTATATACCTACATACATTGACGTCATATTTACACAACAGACGTGTTTACACCATATACCTACATACATTGACGTCATATTTACACAACAGACGTGTTTACACTATATACCTACATACATTGACGTCACATTTACACAACAGACGTGTTTACACTATATACCTACATACATTGACGTCATATTTACACAACAGACGTGTTTACACTATATACCTACATACACGGACGTCATATTTACACAACAGACGTGTTTACACTATATACCTACATACATTGACGTCATATTTACACAACAGACGTGTTTACACTATATACCTACATACACGGAAGTCATATTTACACAACAGACGTGTTTACACTATATACCTACATACATTGACGTCATATTTACACAACAGACGTGTTTACACTATATACCTGCATACACGGACGTCATATGTACACAACAGACGTGTTTACACTATATACCTACATACATTGACGTCATATTTACACAACAGACGTGTTTACACTATATACCTACATACATGGACGTCATATTTACACAACAGACGTGTTTACACTATATACCTACATACATTGACGTCATATTTACACAACAGACGTGTTTACACTATATACCTACATACACGGACGTCATATTTACACAACAGACGTGTTTACACTATATACCTACATACATTGACGTCATATTTACACAACCGACGTGTTTACGCTATATACCTACATACATTGACGTCATATTTACACAACAGACGTGTTTACACTATATACCTACATACATGGACGTCATAATTTACAGACGTATTTACATAGATATATATGTGTTAGGTTGTGTCCACGTTTAGTAGTAAAACTGTGTTATTATAGTACAAACCACAGGGATTGTTACACAATGCTGTGTACACTATCTACCTCGGACATCCAGTAGTTATTGCAGCAAAGGAGAACTTGGCGCACTTACACGGAAATAGTGAGTGTATTTGATCGATTTCCCATTTTACAAGCGTAATCACCAATTTGCCGAAGGATCGGCTATAGTGTACAGTACATTTATGCCCATCTCACCACGGGGGATGTTGTTTGTATGACAAGCCTATATTTTAGAAATCTAGATTGTTTGCGAACAGTAATATTTTATGTCGAATCTTTTATCGCTAGTTATAGGTGGGTGGGGTAATGTGGAAACATTTTATTTTGTTTATACACATTTATTTTAGTTCGATTGCGAAACAAGTTTTTACAGCATAAGAAACTGGTAATTAATTGCTCTCGAGACCTCATTACTGGTGGATTGTATAGCCATGAGGGAGAGAGAAGAGGCAATGTGGAGTTAAGCGTCTCGCATAAGGTCACCGCCACCGTAGTTCAGACGGTGCTAAGTTACAACTTACAAGGCGGTCAATGTGCCCATTGCACAACTGTTTGTGTTTCAAACGCCTGTGGTTTGACACAGTATAGTTTATAAAACCTTGCGTTGGACTGACGTTTCCATTAATGTAAAGAAACTGGTGCGGGCCGTTGTCTAATGTTGCTAAAACTAGTGGCCCAAACCGTTGGTATGTCCATGCTATGTATTGTATCTTTACGTGTATGGCATATGTACTATTGATTTGCAATAAAATATGGCTAAGTAAAAAATATATAAAGAAACTGGTAAATAATCACACCGTCACTGGAAATGTTATTTAATTAATGTTAATGGCGGAAAACTGACCCTAACATTGATATAACATATGGTCCATCCTTGTGATGCATTGTATGTACGATTGCATTGACGTTGTTTTTATGCGGTTTATGTATATAATGTTGTCTATCCAGTTTTAATGGGGGGGGGGAACAATAGTATAATGTTGCTATAACTAACTGACCAATCAATACTATACAGTTGTGGCGTCCGTGGTCCAGTGGTAGAGCGTCGGATTTGGAATCGAACGGTCCCGAGTTCGATACTCGGTCAGGCCACGTATGTAGTGTCATTGAGCAAGGAACCTCACATACATTGCTTAGTACTGGTTAATCGCTTCGGTCGGCTAAGCCTGCCCTGGAAAACATGTCTAGGTCCACGCGAGGGGTTAGACATTAAAGGAACATACCTACATACTATAGGACATAGAAAACGCACACTTCGGATAAGTGTGTATTACATGAAAAACTATATAAATAAATCGTTTTAAACATTTTGGAATATTTTTAGCTGTTCAGTTTTTGTTTTGTAATAACGATGTGATATATCTTTGATGGAATCCTTCGTATTTCGTGTTCATGTAATAATACTCATATAATGTAGGTGTACGATTGCTATGTCCTCTAGTATAAAATCACCTAGAACGTTAAACACGTATGCCCAAAATAATGGTGTTTTTAGAATGTAGTTTGTTTTTGTGTGTGTTTAACGTTTATTTATCGTCGCTACCGGTTGTCCATATGACCGATGCCTCCTGAAGATATTAGTCATTATAGATTTTTGGAGGACAGTGCAATGATACAGACAGAGACCAATTCCAGAGTCTCCTCGGGTTCTTTTACGTGCAAGGTGTAGAGCACCGACACGAGATCTCAGTTTAAGTCTCAACTGAAAGACTGTTAATTTTATTAGGGTCAAACGGGGGATCGAATCTGCGATCCCTGGATTACCAGTACAACGTGTTACCACTGGACTACAGATCCGTCTGTAGTTTGTTTATATTATGTGCAAATTGTATACATACCCGTCAAATGGTAGCAATGATACTCCTTTTGAAGAGCTAACACTGCAATTAACAAACAACATATCCGTGACAGAACATTGTCCTTGTTTAGCCGCATTCTCTCCAAACAAACAAATATTTACACTTTGCCCAAATATAAAATAGTATTTTTAATCAAATTAAACCTCTATCTAGTGGTGTTAAATACAACTCTTCCTCTTGATAAATGTATTAATGAACTAATTCGTATGTCTTATACAATGGTTAATCGCTAAGGATACGACACGGTTCAAGGATAAAGGTAGTTATGACAGAAATGGGATGTAAAAGACAAGACATGGCGTAGTAATGTCCCCGGGCGCGCACTATTTGACAGGTTGTAGTTACTACATTTTCAATGTTTACATGTCATGATATATGTTTCTACTTCCGAAAACAACAATGTTACATTCGCGACACATGTTACCTAAAGAAGGTTACGTATACTCTTGCCCAATGCTCAGGCCAACGACATTGTTATGTTCGCGACACATGTTACCTAAAGAAGGTTACGTATACTCTTGCCCAATGCTCAGGCCAACGACATTGTTATGTTCGCGACACATTTTAAAGTGACACTACATCAGTGAAAAAGCAAATTTCTGCAGAATGTAATTTCCTATAATATGATATAATTTCTTTCCAAATAACTGCCTCAGACACTGAGTATTTCAACTAACAAACAAAAGGCGTATACGCGGTTTGTTGACATAACAAAATCATGTAAATAGGGTCGACATCCATGCGTAATACAAGGCGCGTATCCTGAGTAACAAGATGTACCGTTATAGTTCACATGTGTGCCTATTTGCATATTTATTTGTAGACTAATCATAGTTAAATTATCTCTAAACGACAATATCACGCGTTTAGTATTTACTCCAATTACAAACAAACGTCAATTCAGGAGTGAGTGTGGGTGGCCGTTATATGAAATCCTACTTGTAGACGACAAACACACTGTTTATTGATTCAATATTAGTGTTCAAATGTATTCGGAAGAATTTGTAGTAGCAATGCATTTTGCATTATGTGAAAAATGCATTTTTTTGGATTTTTGCTTTGTAATGTTAGGTGTACATTTATCTTATTTGGTAGGTCAACGAAATGGTTACGTTAGCAACACATGTCTCAGGAGTCAGGCATACATTTATCCAATGCCTAGGTCAACGAAATGGTTACGTTAGCAACACATGTCTCAGGAGTCAGGCATACATTTATCCAATGCCTAGGTCAACGAAATGGTTACGTTAGCAACACATGTCTCAGGAGTCAGGCATACACTTATCCAATGCCTAGGTCAACGAAATGGTTACGCTAGCAACACATGTCTCAGGGGTCAGGCATACACTTATCCAATGTCTAGGTCAACGAAATGGTTACGTTAGCAACACATGTCTCAGGAGTCAGGCATACACTTATCCAATGCCTAGGTCAACGAAATGGTTACGTTAGCAACACATGTCTCAGGGGTCAGGCATACACTTATCAAATGCCTAGGTCAACGAAATGGTTACGTTAGCAACACATGTCTCAGGAGTCAAGCATACACTTATCCAATGCCTAGGTCAACGAAATGGTTACGTTAGCAACACATGTCTCAGGAGTCAGGCATACACTTATCCTATGCCTAGGTCAACGAATTTGTCAGCAATTTGGGTTAGGTATTCTCAGGTGTTCGCGACACGTGATATGTACTTAAGTACGAGCTGACATGTATAAGAGCTTATCCATGGGTGTTATACTGGCTGAACGATAGGCCAACCGGTCAAGTCACCTTATAAAACCTATAGCAATACATTTATTTAATATAATAATAATAATATATAATATATAATAACGACTCTATTTAAAGAGGCTACACGGTTAGGCAGGAAAAGTCATCCATATGAGTCTATGTATTATTATATACATATTATTTGCAAACTAACATATTTCAAAGTTAACAATAAAACTACCAAACACAAATGGAGTGTTCAAAATAACATTAGAACACTAGAAGATTAGAATACCATCCATTTGGTCAGGTCCGCCTCCGTGGTCGAATGGTTAAGGTCGCTGACTTGTATACCACTGTAACCTATCATCACTGATGGTCACGGGTTCGAGCCCCGCTCAGGACGTGTCTCATTTATATGAAAAAGTTGGCAGTTTCTTACGGAGGTTGGTGCACCCAAGTACTGGTTAACCGCTGGAGCCTGCCCAGGAAAGGTGTTGTTAAGTAAACTGCCCGCCGGCGATATAGCCCAAAATTGTGCTGATGCAGGCGTAAAACCCGAAATATAACATAACATAACCATTTGGTCAGACAGATTTTTAATTTTAATATATTAGAAGACCATCCATTTGGTCAGACAGATTTTTAATTTTAATATTTAATCGACTCTTTTTCCAAGATTGATTAACACATTCTAAAATTTAATATCATTTTACATTTATTCCACAAGCCTATTCAAGTAGTTGACGTGTATTAAGTGTATTACACAATATTAGAATGGCGATATGTTGTCGCAGGCCGCAATGGTTAATGAAATAGGTTCCGTGGAAGTCGTGATAGCGCAGTGGATGCGCGTTCGCTTCAGGTGCGAAAGGTCCGGAGTTCGAGCGCCGCTGGAGCCGTAACGAATGTGCCCTTAGGCAAGGCATTTAAATTCCACGTTGCCTCTTCTCTCTCCCTTGTGGCGATGGATTCCATCAGGAATGAGGTCTCGAGAGTGATTTATATTAGTTGGAATAACTTGTTTCGCAATCGAGCTATACATCGTTGTATTATGCATGGATTTCGACCCTATTTACATTATTTTGTTATGTCAACAAACCGCATATACGACGTTTGTTTATTTGTTGAAATACTCAGCTTTTGAGGCAACTATTTGTAAAAACATTATACCATAATTATAATAGGAAATTACATTCTGCAGACATTTGCGTTTTCACCGATGTAGTGTCGCTTTAGCGTTCTATCTACATCATTCCTTTTAAACAGTTTCTTCAATTCCGGTTTAGTTATTGTATCGTCTACCAATTACTTGTCTTTGTATATTCACTAGCGAAAACGTAATTCGTGTTTCTCCCATCCTAAACAGTTTCTTTCTCAAACATTAACGCTCAAAGATCTGCTGCACGCCTGTAGTGCAGGTGTATTTTAATCAATAACCGGTTTTCCCCGTGTATTTTCTCCAGGTTTATTATTAGTTCGTGACCGACTTCTTGTGCTAGTAGTTGGAGTATATCCCGAAGAATGATCAATTGTTGTGTTGTTCTTCGTTAAATCAACATTTTTGGATTTAGAAGAATCCTAGTTCTCGCTGGAATTTTTAAATACCTGCTTCACTGCAGTTTCAGGTGAGTCAATATGCATGCCAATATTTCCGACACTTGACTCTGTTGATGACATATTACGCGTGACTATGTTGATGACATATTACACGTGATTCTGTTGATGACATATTACACGTGACTCTGTTGATGATTACACGTGACTCTACTGATGACATATTACCCGTGACTCTGTTGATGGCATATTACGCGTGACTAAGTTGATGACACATTACACGTGCCTCTGTTGACGACACATTACACGTGACTCTGCTGATGACGTATTACACGTGACTTTGCTGATGACGTATTGTACGTGACTATGTTGATGACAAATTACACGTGACTCTGTTGACGACACAATACACGTGCCTCTGTTGACGACACATTACACGTGACTCTGTTGACGACACATTACACGTGCCTCTGTTGATGACAAATTACACGTGACTCTATTGATGACATATTACCATTGACTATGTTGATGACACATTACACGTGACTCTGTTGACAACACATTACACGTGCCTCTGTTGATGACATATTACACGTGACTCTATTGATGACATATTACCATTGACTATGTTGATGACACATTACACGTGACTCTGTTGACGACACATTACACGTGCCTCTGTTGATGACATATTACACGTGACTCTATTGATGACATATTACACGTGACTCTGTTGATGACATATTGCACGCCACTATGTTGATGGCATATTACACGTGACCCTGTTGATGACATATTACACGTGACTCTGTTGATGACATATTACACGTGATTATGTTGATGACGTATTACACGTGACTCTGTTGATGACATATTACCATTGACTCTGTTGATGACATATTACACGTGACTCTGTTGATGACATATTACACGTGACTCTGTTGATGACATATTACACGTGACTCTGTTGATGACATATTACACGTGACTCTGTTGATGACATATTGCACGCCACTATGTTGATGGCATATTACACGTGACCCTGTTGATGACATATTACACGTGACTCTGTTGATGACATATTACACGTGATTCTGTTGATGACGTATTACACGTGACTCTGTTGATGACATATAACATTGACTCTGTTGATGACATATTACACGTGACTCTGTTGATGACATATTACACGTGACTCTGTTGATGACATATTACACGTGACTCTGTTGATGACATATTACACGTGACTCTGTTGATGACATATTGCACGCCACTATGTTGATGGCATATTACACGTGACCCTGTTGATGACATATTACACGTGACTCTGTTGATGACATATTACACGTGATTCTGTTGATGACGTATTACACGTGACTCTGTTGATGACATATTACACGTGACTCTGTTTATCACACATTACACGTGACTCTGTTGACGACACATTACACGTGCCTCTGTTGATGACAAATTACACGTGACTCTATTGATGACATATTACCATTGACTATGTTGATGACACATTACACGTGACTCTGTTGACAACACATTACACGTGCCTCTGTTGATGACATATTACACGTGATTCTGTTGATGACATATTACCAGTGACTCTGTTGATGACATATTACACGTGACTCTGCTGACGACACATTAATCCTTATATTGTTCAAGGAGATCTTCCTCGCATGAATTTATTTCGGCTACGTAGAGAAACTATTGTTACAGACGAAAACTTGAGTTGACGATCTTTGGCTGTGATTGTCGAGTTGTATTCTCCCTTGTCCATGACGTCCACTGTCCGAATTAACTTCACTATCATAAATCGCCGGTTCAAAACCATAGATTCTGCTTTCAGTCACGAGGTCATAACAATATGGGAACTTGTCACACTATGTCACACTCTAACTTTCCATCAAAATACAATAATTTGACTATTCCGAATATTTATGTACTTGTCAGCCCAAGTTACTCGTTCGAGTACATTAGTAGTTATTTGATACCGCTGTAGGAAATGTCAAATTATAGGAACATCAAATTGGCAAATGTCAAATGGTTGGAGCATCATTAATATTGGCAAATGCCAACATGTCTTGAAATGTAAACGAAGCATCTATATTACAATTGTAAAAAAAATCAACAATACTATTAGATCGAATGTCATTGGCTGATTAGATTTAAAAAAGTGTGATTGCAAACTGAATGTGGGGTATACTGTACTATTTGGCGGAGGAATACAGTGTGTAAACACAGTGACGTCATTCTAACAATACTATTTGAGCGAATGTCATTGGCTGCTTAAAACAAAAATGTGTGATTGCAAACTGTAATATTTGGCGGAGGAATACAGTGTGTAAACACAGTGACGTCATTCACAGATTACCGGTGTCAATGCTCGCCATTGCATTTGTGATATGTTTGCTGTTTTTCAGTTTGATTTGAATACCGCTTCACAGTGGATGTGGTAGCAGAAGAAATGAAAGATAGGAAGTATAAATGAACACACTGTATGTTTTTACTTTTTACTATGTAATACTTGCAATGTATTTGTTGTTTTACAACTTGTAAGCGGTTCAGCTAGATCAGGTAGAGCGTTTGCCCTGTACGTGTATGTTTTTACGTTCGTTTATTTATCGTCGCTACCGGTTGCCCATATGAGCGACGCCTCCTAAAGAGATTAGTCCTTTTAGATTGTTGGAGGATAGTGCAATGATATAGACAGAGACCCATTCCAGAGTCTCCTCTGGTTCTTTTACGTGCACGGTGTAAATCACCGACACGAGACCTCGGTTTAAAATCCCATCTGAAAGATTGTTAATTTTATTATGGTCAGACGGGGGATCGAACCTGCGATCCCTGGATTACCAGTCCAGCGTGTTACCACTGTGCTACAGATCCGTCTGTGCCCTGTAAATGAAGTCATGGTTGGTTAAAGATTGTTCTCACCCTGTCACATTTACTTGTTTAATTTATTTGCTTTTTATTTTCATAATAAACATTCGACATAAATAATCTTAAATTACAGATTGTTTTACTATGTTCATGTATAAACGTATTTTACTTTCAATACCTTTTGGTGTCTCTTTATATATTTCAACTTCCTACCTCAACAGTGTACACACACATCTTCTCTGGCGCCTTGATGCTCTGTATCAACAGTATACATGTATATATTTATTTATTTATTAGCTTTATTTATTTTACAACAATTGCGATGCACAACTTATATTAATCACTCTCGTTGGCGCGGATGCAAGCGTAAATGTGGTCAGTCGTGTGGTAGGAAACCGGAGCACCCAGAGAAAACGCACCTGTCCGATCTGTCGACCATCGTACCATCTCACATACTTCCCAGTCCGAGGATCGAACCTGGGTTGTATTGGTGAGAACCGTATAGATTCTATCCAGTTTCGTATTCAGTGTTCAGTTTGCTTAGGTGAAATGTGTCTACTTCTAATCAAAGTCAAATCTTTATTTCCTCCTCAATGCGAGATATATATAGGATCAAACAATCAATGCATACAATGAACATCTTACATAGAACATCAACAATATTGCATAATATATGCATCTTACATAGAACATATATACATCAACACTATTATATAATATATACATCGTACATAGAACATCAACACTGTTGCATAATATATACATCGTACATAGAACATCAACAATATTGCATAATATATACATAGTACATAGAACATCAACACTGTTGCATAATATATACATCGTACATAGAACATCAACACTGTTGCATAATATATACATCGTACATAGAACATCAACACTGTTGCATAATATATACATCGTACATAGAACATCAACAATATTGCATAATATATACATCTTACATAGACCATCAACACTATTATATAATATATACATCGTACATAGAACATATATACATCAACAATATTATATAATATATACATCGTACATAGAACATATATACATCAACACTATTATATAATATATACATCTTACATAGAACATATATATACAGGAACCAGTGTGCTATTGTGAATAAGCTACTAAAACATGCTAGAATTAACTATTATTCAGACCAAGTTGAGTCATGTGGTCATGATCAGAAGAACTTGTTTAAGATAACCAAAAATCTGCTAGGTAGTACTGACGAAGTTACTCTACCTGCCAACAAGTCTTCAACAGAACTAGCCCAGGACTTCAGCGACTTCTTCATCAATAAAATTGAAGACATCAGAACAGGAATAAGCTCCCAGCCACAATCAGACTCACATTCAGGGAATATAGAACCTGACCAACCCACAACAGTAACCTGTTTAGACACCTTTACCACAGCTTCAGAGGAAGAAGTAAAACGGATTATCAGAGGTCGCCAAACAAATCCTGCGAAATAGACCCAATACCTACTTGGCTGCTGAAGTTGTGCCTAGACGAACTGCTACCCATATTGACAAAAATCATCAACGCCTCGCTTGAATCAGCATATGTACCGCAATCGTACAAAAGTGCGCGAATAAGACCCTTACTGAAAAAGCCAGGACTAGATCAAAACATCTTGAAGAATTATAGACCAGTGTCCAACCTTCCATTTGTTTCTAAGGTTCTCGAGAAAGTAGTTGATGTGCGCTTAGAGCAACATTTGACAACTAACAACCTTCACGAAGAACACCAGTCTGCATACCGTAAATTTCACTCTACAGAAACTGCACTACTTAAAGTACAGAACGATGTTCTCCAATCACTGGACCAAAACAATGTCACTATATTGGTACTACTGGACCTGTCTGCAGCGTTCGACACAATAGACCACCAAACGCTTCTTCATCGCCTAGAACACCACTTTGGGGTAACAGGAAAACCCCTTACATGGATGGCATCATACTTGAATGACCGCTACCAAACTGTGTGTATTGGCGGTGAACTATCAGAACCAGTCTTGATGCAATATAGTGTTCCGCAAGGCTCTGTGCTAGGGCCCAAAAACTACACTATGTATACAAAGCCAGTTGGAGCAATATGTCGTAACCATGGGCTGAATCACCATTTCTATGCAGATGACTCCCAATTGTACCTATCGTTTAAACCCACTGATTATGCGACAGTGTGCGAGGCCCTACGACGTATCGAGAACTGTCTCAACGACGTTGTGGCGTGGATGCACAGAAACATGCTCAAGCTCAACGCAGACAAAACGGAAGTGATACTTTTCTCATCCAATGACAACTCTAAGTTTACTCCTGATGTATCCATAAACGTAGGAGGTGCAAATATAAAACCCTCAAACTGTGTAAGAAACCTCGGAGCGTGGTTCGACGCAAAGATGAGCATGGAGCAACATGTCAACTCCGTTTGCCGGTCCTGCTATAGGCAGCTTAGACAAATAGGCCATATTAGACAGTATTTAACCATCGATGCCACCAAATCACTTGTGAATGCATTAGTTACCTCACGCTTAGATTATTGCAACTCTCTTCTGCATGGTGTGCCAAAGGCAATACTGAACAAGTTACAACACGTTCAGAACACTGCAGCCCGCCTTATCACCAGGACCTCTCGCCACAGCCACATTACTCCAGTCTTGAAGCAACTGCATTGGCTGCCTGTGCAATACAGGGTTCAGTTTAAAATGCTGGTCACAGTATACAAAGCTTTGCATGGTGAATCACCTGTATACATCCAAAATCTACTCCATGTGTATGTACCCACACGAAACTTGCGGTCGCAGAACAATGCCACTACACTCGTGGTGCCAAGAGGCCGCACAGTCATGTACGGTGACAGAAGCTTTGCTACTGCTGCACCAAGACTATGGAATGCTCTCCCGGCAGGAATCAGAGAGTCTAGATCAGTATCTAGTTTTAAGACATCACTTAAAACACACTTGTTCTTACAAATACACGGACACTAAACTGGTGTGCATATAGAAGTGTTTTGACAACTTCAACATTAAGAATGTTTGAAGTAGTTTTATCTTGTGCTTATTTATATTGTTTTAACAAACAATCCTTAAATCTTTTAACATATATATCTGGTATACATATTCTTTAACTGCATATCTTAGTCTTATGGCGTATGCCTTTTAGTTCTTGCTTTGAAGTCCACCCACGCTTTCCCTCTTCTGCCATGGGGACAGGGGCCTCTGGCAGGCGAGGGTGGGCCTGGTATGCGACCCTTACATTATTTTATTTTTTTAAATCCTCATTGACTAACTTAGTTAGGATACATTTTTACATTACTTTAAGTTATACTATTGTTTTATTACATGTTTTACTGTTTTTACTTGCAGACTCTTATTGTAAAGCACCTTTGAACGTATCTGATATGAAAAGGGTGCTATATAAATGTGGTATAATAATAATAATAATAATAATATACATCAACAATATTATATAATATATACATCGTACATAGAACATATATACATCAACACTATTATATAATATATACATCGTACATAGAACATATATACATCAACAATATTATATAATATATACATCGTACATAGAACATATATACATCAACAATATTATATAATATATACATCGTACATAGAACATATATACATCAACAATATTATATAATATATACATCGTACATAGAACATATATACATCAACAATATTATATAATATATACATCGTACATAGAACATATATACATCAACAATATTATATAATATATACATCGTACATAGAACATATATACATCAACAATATTATATAATATATACATCGTACATAGAACATATATACATCAACAATATTATATAATATATACATCGTACATAGAACATATATACATCAACAATATTATATAATATATACATCGTACATAGAACATATATACATCAACAATATTATATAATATATACATCGTACATAGAACATATATACATCAACAATATTATATAATATATACATCGTACATAGAACATATATACATCAACAATATTATATAATATATACATCGTACATAGAACATATATACATCAACAATATTATATAATATATACATCGTACATAGAACATATATACATCAACAATATTAAATAAATATACATCATACATACAACATATTAACATAAATATATACCATACATCGTGTTATTCAGGATAAATGCGTTGTATTACGCATAAATGTCGATCCTATTTACATTATTTTGTTATGTCAACAAACTGCGTATACGACGTTTGTTTATTTGTTGAAATACTCCGTTTTTGAGGCAAATATTTGGAAAAGAATTATACTATATAATTGGAAATTACAGTCTGCAGACATTTGCGTTTTCACCGATGTAGTGTCGCTTTAAACACTAATGACACTATACATATATATCAATTATAGCTGCAATGGTAAATTGATTTCTCTCTTCTGCAACACAAAAAACCCGTCACGCGACATGTGAATAACACTACAGACAGATATGTAGTCCAATGGTAACACGCTCGACTGGTAATCCAGGGATCGCATGTTCGATCCCCGTCTGACCCTAATAAAATTAACAATCTTTCAGATGGGACGTTAAGCCGAGGTCTCGTGTCGGTGCTTTACACCGTGCACGTAAAAGAACCAGAGGAGACTCTGGAATGGGTCTCTGTCTGTATCATGCACTATTCTCCAAAATCTAAAATGACTACTCTCTTCAGGAGGCGTCGCTCATATGGGCAACCGGTAGCGACGATAAATAAACGTAAAACAGAAATGGATAACACTTAGCACCCATCCAAGACACCAGAACACCTGCTTGCATATACATACAAAGATCTATATAATACCGGCTTCTACTGGTTTGCTTTTAAGATTTCTTTTAATGGTGAGTGTGTGTTACCATGAATCTTAGTTCCTTCAATTGTCACAACTTGGCATACGAGTTAATCAATCATCTTGCACTATAAACAACAGCAACAATCATTGTGGTATTTTTGCAATCTTCACAATAATGGCCACACAAAAAACTCATTCCCCCTATTATATATTAACCATAAGCCCAAGACACAGTAATGTTGTTGTGCCCTATGGTCTAGTATAGCACGTTTATGATAACTTGACAGTGACGTCACTCAATATTTACTCCCATTGGCTATGTCCACAACACAAGACAGGTAAATCGGCTTAAAATTCAGTAAGCGGTGTTTCGGATTAAAAATTTAAAAAATACATTATCATAATATCGATAACAGTAAATGTACCTGAATTACCTGAACTGTAGGTATAACCCTTGTACGTCACTGTCACGTTATCCTGTACTGATAGGCATAGCCCTTGTACGTCACTGTCAAGTTATCCTAAACGTACAGTAGTCGTAATATTGAATCAATTAGACTTACAGCGGAACAGTCATGTTGAAACACTAAACGAGAAACTAGGCAAAAACCACCAGATCACTAATATGTCATTATGGTCACGATCGTAATTGTGAAATGAGTTTCAGATATCTATTTTAGGGGGTTAATTTGATTTATTTTCGCCCCCTGATTAATCGGGGCGACGACTTCAGAACTATTTTAGTAATTTTATTTTTTGGAGGATAATGCCTTTTAAATGGTTTTGATTTCGGTTGTTTACTGGCTTGTGGAATGCTGGTTGTGCAATGCTGGTTGTGTAACGATAGTTGTGTAATGCTGGTTGTGTAACGATAGTTGTGTAATGCTGGTTGTGTAACGATAGTTGTGTAATGCTGGTTGTGTAATGCGTGTTGTGTAATACTGGTTGTGTAATGCTGGTTGTGTAATACTGGTTGTGTAACGCTGTAATGCTGGTTGTGTAATGCTGGTTGTGTAATGATGGTTGTGTAATGCTGGTTGTGTAATACTGGTTATGTAATGCTGGTTGTGTAATGCTGGTTGTGTAATGCTGGTGTGTAATGATGGTTGTGTAACGCTGGTTGTGTAATGCTGGTGTGTAATGATGGTTGTGTAATGCTGGTTGTGTAATGCTGGTTGTGTAATACTGGTTGTGTAACGCTGTAATGCTGGTTGTGTAATGCTGGTTGTGTAATGCTGATTGTGTAATGCTGGTTGTGTAATGCTGGTTGTGTAATGATGGTTGTGTAACGCTGCACTGATGGTTGTGTAATGCTGGTTGTGTAACGATGGTTGTGTAACGCTGGTTGGGTAATGCTGGTTGTGTAATGCTGATTGTGTAATGCTGGTTGTATAATGCTGCTCGTATAATACTGCTTGTGTAATGCTGCTTGTGTAATGCTGCTTGTGTAATGCTGCTTGTGTAATGCTGCTTGTGTAATGCTGCTTGTGCAATGCTGCTTGTGTAATACTGAGTGTGTAATGCTGCTTGTGTAATGCTGCTTGTGTAATGCTGATTGTGTAATGTTGCTTGTGTAATGGTGGTTGTGTAATGGTGGTTGTGTAATGCTGGTTGTGTAATGCGTGTTGTGTAATGCTGGTTGTGTAATGCTGATTGTATAATGCTGGTTGTGGAATGCTGGTTGTGTAACGCTGTAATGCTGGTTGTGTAATGCTGGTTGTGTAATGCTGGTTGTGTAATGATGCATGTGTAATGCTGGTTGTGTAATGCTGGTTGTGTAATGATGGTTGTGTAATGATGGTTGTGTAGTGCTGGATTTGTAATGCTGGTTGTGTACTGCTGCTTGTGTAATGCTGCTTGTGTAATGCTGCTTGTGTAATGCTGGTTGTGTAATGATGGTTGTGTAATGCTGGTTGTGTAATGCTGGTTGTGCAATGATTGTTGTGTAATGCTGCTTGTGTAATGCTGATTGTGTAACGCTGGTTGTGTAATGATGGTTGTGTAATGATGGTTGTGTAATGCTCTTGTGTAATGCTGCTTGTGTAATGCTGCTTGTGTAACACTGTAATGCGTTGTGTAATGATGGTGTGTAATGCGGTTGTGATGATGTTGGTAATGCTGCTTGTGTAACCTGCTTGTGTAATGAAACCTGGTTGTGTAATGCTGGTTGTGTATGATGGTTTGTAATGATGGTTGTGTAATGCTGGTGTGTAATGCTGGTGTGTAACGCTGTAATGCTGGTGTGTATGCTGTGTATACTGGGTGTAATGCTGGTTTGTAATGCTGTTGTGTAATGCTGGTTGTGTAATGCGGTTGTGTAATGCTGGTGTGTAATGCTGAGAATGCTGGTTGTGTATGCTGGTTGTGTAATGAGATTGTGTAATGATGCTTGTGTAATGATGCTTGTGTAATGCTGGTAGGTAATGATGTGTGTAATGCTGGTTGTGTAATGATGGTTGTGTAATGCTGGTTGTGTAATGCTGATTGTGTAATGCTGATTGTGTAATGCTGGTTGTGTAATGATGGTTGTGTAATGCTGGTTTTATAATGCTGGTTGTGTAATGCTGGTTGTGTAACGCTGGTTTTGTAATGCTGGTTGTGTAATGATGGTTGTGTAACGTTGGTTGTGTAATGCTGGTTGTGTAACGCTGTAATGCTGATTGTGTAATGCTGCTTGTGTAATGCTGCTTGTGTAATGCTGCTTGTGTAACGCTGTAATGCTGGTTGTGTAATGATGGTTGTGTAATGCTGGTTGTGTAATGATGTTTGTGTAATGCTGCTTGTGTAACGCTGCTTGTGTAATGATGGTTGTGTAATGCTGGTTGTGTAATGATGGTTGTGTAATGATGGTTGTGTAATGCTGGTTGTGTAATGCTGGTTGTGTAACGCTGTAATGCTGGTTGTGTAATGCTGGTTGTGTAATACTGGTTGTGTAATGCTGGTTGTGTAATGCTGGTTGTGTAATGCTGGTTGTGTAATGCTGGTTGTGTAATGCTGGTTGTGTAATGCTGGTTGTGTAATGCTGGTTGTGTAATGATGATTGTGTAATGATGCTTGTGTAATGATGCTTGTGTAATGCTGGTAGGTAATGATGCTTGTGTAATGCTGGTTGTGTAATGATGGTTGTGTAATGCTGGTTGTGTAATGCTGATTGTGTAATGCTGATTGTGTAATGCTGGTTGTGTAATGATGGTTGTGTAATGCTGGTTTTATAATGCTGGTTGTGTAATGCTGGTTGTGTAACGCTGGTTGTGTAATGCTGGTTGTGTAATGCTGCTTGTGTAACGCTGGTTGTGTAATGATGGTTGTGTAATGTTGGTTGTGTAATGCTGGTTGTGTAACGCTGTAATGCTGGTTGTGTAATGCTGGTTGTGTAATGATGGTTGTGTAATGATGGTTGTGTAATGCTGGTTGTGTAATGCTGCTTGTGTAATGCTGGTTGTGTAATATTGGTTGTGTAATGCTGGTTGTGTAATACTGGTTGTGTAATGTTGGTTGTGTAATGCTGGTTGTGTAATGCTGGTTGTGTAATGCTGGTTGTGTAACGCTGGTTGTGTAATGCTGGTTGTGTAATGCTGCATGTGTAATGCTGCTTGTGTAATGCTGCTTGTGTAATGCTGCTTGTGTAATGATGGTTGTGTAATGATGGTTGTGTAATGATGGTTGTGTAGTGCTGCTTGTGTAATGCTGGTTGTGTAATGCTGGTTGTGTAATGCTGCTTGTGTAATGCTGGTTGTGTAATGTTGGTTGTGTAATGATGGTTGTGTAATGATTGTTGTGTAATGCTGCTTGTGTAATGCTGATTTTGTAATGATGATTGTGTAACGCTGGTTGTGTAATGATGGTTGTGTAATGATGGTTGTGTAATGATGGTTGTGTAATGCTGGTTGTGTAATGCCGTTTGTGTAATGCTGGTTGTGTAATGCTGGTTGTGTAACGCTGTAATGATGGTTGTGTAATGATGGTTGTGTAATGCTGGTTGTGTAATGCTGCTTGTGTAATGCTGGTTGTGTAATGCTGGTTGTGTAACGCTGTAATGCTGGTTGTGTAATGATGGTTGTGTAATGCTGGTTGTGTAATGCTGCGTGTGTAATGCTGCTTGTGTAACGCTGATTGTGTAATGCTGGTTGTGTAACGCTGGTTGTGTAATGCTGGTTGTGTAACGCTGTAATGCTGGTTGTTTAATGATGGTTGTGTAATGCTGGTTGTGTAACGCTGTAATGATGGCTGTGTAATGCTGCTTGTTTAACGCTGGTTGTGTAATGATGGTTGTGTAATGATGGTTGTGTAATGCTGATTGTGTAATGCTGCTTGTGTAATGATGGTTGTGTAATGCTGGTTGTGTAATGCTGGTTGTGTAATGATGGTTGTGTAATGCTAGTTGTGTAATGCCGTTTGTGTAATGCTGGTTGTGTAATGCTGGTTGTGTAATGCTGGTTGTGTAATGCTGGTTGTGTAATGCTGGTTGTGTAACGCTGGTTGTGTAATGCTGGTTGTGTAATGCTGGTTGTGTAACGCTGGTTGTTTAATGCTGGTTGTGTAATGCTGGTTGTGTAACGCTGTAATGCTGGTTGTGTAATGCTGGTTGTGTAACGCTGTAATGCTGGTTGTGTAATGCTGGTTGTGTACTGCTGGTTGTGTAATGCTGGTTGTGTAATGCTGGTTGTGTAATGCTGGTTGTGTAATGCTGGTTGTGTAATGTTGCTTGTATAATACTGGTTGTGTAATGCTGGTTGTGTAATTCTGGTTGTCTAATGCTGGTTGTGTAATGCTGGCTGTGTAATACTGGTTGTGTAATGCTGGTTGTGTAATATTGGTTGTGTAATGGTGGTTGTGTAATGCTGATTGTGTAATGCTGGTTGTGTAATGCTGGTTGTGTAATGCTGGTTGTGTAATGCTGGTTGTGTAATGCTGGTTGTGTAATGCTGGTTGTGTAATGATGGTTGTGTAACGTTGGTTGTGTAATGCTGGTTGTGTAAGTCTGTAATACTGGTTGTGTAATGCTGGTTGTGTAATGATGCGTGTGTAATGCTGATTGTGTAACGCTGGTTGTGTAATGATGGTTGTGTAATGCTGGTTTGTGTAATGCTGGTTGTGTAATGCTGGTTGTGTAATGCTGGTTGTGTAATGCTGGTTGTGTAATGATGGTTGTGTAACGCTGGTTGTGTAATGCTGGTTGTGTAATGCTGGTTGTGTAATGCTGGTTGTGTAATGATGGTTGTGTAATGCTGCTTGTGTAATGCTGGTTGTGTAATGAATTGCACGATAGCAACATAATTAGAATTGTAACCGTGAATTTAAACAGGAATGTATCTTCAAATACCACTCACTAGAACTTGTGTTGTCTTGCTAGTTGTGACTACCTTATAACTTAACCTTGCCTGAATTTACTTCACTTAGGTAAACACTAACTCATTATAACGTCTTTATCTGTCGCGATATATACGTTTTTGTTTATTTTTACATTCAAAAGAACAAAATGTCACAAAAATTACTCAGTTTACCTGCAATACATAATAACGAAATGCTGTCGACAACTTCACGCTCCAAAAAAGAAAACAGGATAAATGTCAGTTACTTTTACACTATAATTAATAAATGTGGGGGAAATAGTAGTTACATGTAAATTAGACCCGACATTTTAATTGTTAAGCCTGTAAACTGACATTCCTCCCGATCACGAATCTTATCAAAAAGAGCATTACGGAAATAATCGATCTTCAAAGATCTGTAGTCCAGTGATTAACACGTTGGACTGGTAATCCAGGGATCACAGGTTCGATCCCCCGTCTGACCCTAATAAAATGAACAGTCTTTCAGATGGCACGTTAAACCGAGGTCTCTGGTCGGTGCTCTACACCATGCACGTAAAAGAACCAGAGGAGACTCTGGAATGAGTCTATGTCTGTATCATTGCACTATCCTCCAAATATCTAAAATGACTAATCTCTTCAGGAGGCGTCGCTCATATGGGCATCCGGTAGCGACGATAAATACACGTAAAACACACACAATCACCGTCATAGCATATAAAGTATGTGCAGTGCAAATAAATAACCATATCTGGTAGTCTATACTAATCGTTAAGTTATTGTTTATAATGCTTACCTCGCTGACTATAGTCTTCATCCTGCCACCGAAGGCAACGCTCGAACATTATGTATCATTAGAGGTGAAGCACGATTTCATCGGACAAACGATGACTTCACTTCCGGTTTCTGTCGACTTGCATGACGTCATATTCGTAATTGGCAATGTGACGCCATCCTCGCACCACCAAGTCTAAAATGACTAATCTCTTCAAGAGACGTCGCTCATATGGGCAACCGGTAGCGATGATACACACAGATCTCCTAAGTAATTATGCTCTTCATTTCTATGACATGTTTATTATATCTACTATAGTTATAATGCATAGTCGTTTTCAAGGAAACCGAAATACGATCGTTAAATAGCATAATAAACGACTTAATGTTGCAATATCTGTATTTGCAAGCTACTTTAACTCACGACCGAGATTTTATTGGGGAAATAAAGACAGTTTGTCTGAGAGACGGGACAACACGTATATGTATTGCCTTTCTCACCGACTAATTATAGCAAAGTAATAGGCGTTGTTCATTGCATCCTCTGTGTTCATGTTTAGTTTATACTAATTTATATTAGCTGGATTGCGAAACAAGTTCTTACAACTTATATTAATCACTCTCGAGACCTCATTCCTGATGGAATCCATCGCTACGAGGGAGAGAGAGAGAAGAGGCAAAGTAGAATTTAAATGCCTTGCCTAAGGGCACAATCGTATCGGCTCCAGCGGGGCTCGAACTCCGGACCTTTCACACCTGAAGCGAAGCGAATGTTTTCATCGTCTCCTCGTTGATCCTAGCCTGGGTTCCAGTCTGTCGATTTTTCACTTTTTAACTTCTGGCAAAATGACAAGGTGATATGATCAGAAACTCAATACGACCCAATTAATAATCTTGGTGTTAAAATATATTTATTTGACTGACCAGGAAAAATATATCGACGCCTGTTCACAGGCTACGTTAATCCCCTAGATATGTAAAAAGTGATACTAAACTTGTTTGTTTATATAATTGCTTGTCCAGCTTGACTTATTAGACACCTCATATGTACAGCAGTACTTCACAGGCGGATATGTAGTCCAGTGGTAACACGCTGGACTGGTAATCCAGGGATCGCAGGTTCGATCCCCCGTCTGGCCCTAATAAAATTAACAGTCTTTCAGATGGAACGTTAAACCGAGGTCTCGTGTCGGTGCTTTACACCGTGCACGTGGAGATTCTGGAATGGGTCTCTGTCTGTATCATGCACTATCTTCCAAAATCTAAAATAACTAATCTCTTCAGGAGGCGTCGCTCATATGGGCAACCGGTAGCGACGATAAATAAACGTAAAACAAAAGCAGTACTTCCCGAATCATATCCTTGAAGGTCAGGCGCCTGGCTGACAAGCAACGGTAACCATTATTTAACTAGCTTGCGGCTCACCAACCGGTAATATCAGAATGAACCCTGACGAGGTTCGAACCTTCGACCTCCGCTCCGTAGGCGGACGTCACCACTAAGCCAAAGACATGTTCTCAGAATATAGTATCTTATAAACTTTATTAAAGTTATTATTACGCCCAAACTCAATGCTGGGTATGACAGGGAGGCGATTGTCAGGAACAGTGGCTAAGTATCTCATTAAGTGAGACAGAGAGTGTTAAAAAGAACTACATACTTACTCAGGTTAAACACAGTCATTAGTGTTACATGAGTGGTACAGTGGCCAGCCGCTCAATACCAAATTATTTTACAATCATTGCAACACAAGCTTTAACAACTTATATTAATCACTCTCGTTGGCGCCGATAAAAGCGTATATGTGGTCATTCGTGTGGGGCGAAACCGGAGTACTCTGAGAAAACTCACCTGTCCGATATGTTCACCACCGTACCATGTCACATACTTCCCGGTCCGAGGATGGAAACCGTGTTGAATTGGTGAGAAGCAAGCGAGATTTAATTATTTGGTTTACGAATAATAAAATATGTTTTCTAAGTAACATATCGTGACATGGAAAACATCGTGTTTGCTCTTATTATATTACGGTAGCACAATTACTGCGCGAAAGATATAAGAAATGTAATCACCCCCTTATTTCACCAGACACAATAAACGACATGATCCATTTCATCCATTTATTTCATAAAGCTGTAAGGACGACTATAAGACTGTTGATTGATGTTGTGTCGGTAAGAGGGATCCAATATTAAGCATTATAAGCCACCAGGCCATATTGATTCGCAGGAATATGTGACTGGCGCATTTTCACTTCATTCAAGAGTCAATGAATATTTCATGCCTGCAGCGCATATTATGTTACAATGAATATTTCATGCCTGCAGCGCATATTATGTTACAATGAATATTTCATGCCTGCAGCGCATATTATGTTACAATGAATATTTCATGCCTGCAGCGCATATTATGTTACAATGATCTAACTGTCATCATTATGACAGGAAAATGCTGATATTCTGGGAAAACAGATTGCGCGTTTCGGTTCCAGCTAGTGTAAATCCGCTCCTAATTTGCTGGAATTACTAGGGAATGTCTTAGCAATAAAAGGATTACATTGGAATTTAGTTGACTCATTCTGTGTTATTGCTTGTCTATGCTAGTTCTGTTTTTATATATAGTGGATTTAATGTATATACACATGTCACTGCTATATGCGTTTATATACTAATATAATAATACTGTTATGATAATTTTCAGAACGTGTACACCACAACGTGTGTTATACGTTTATTTATCTTCGCTACCGGTTGGTTATCCACACCTGTACCGCATGGAAAGAAAAACACATTATTTGACATTTGGAATGGCGGCGTGTCCACCCGAGACGGCAGCCACTTAACCTTGTGTTCTACGTTTATTTATCGTCGCTACCGGTTGCCCATATGAGCGACGCCTCCTGAAGAGATTAGTCATTTTAGATTGTTGGAGGATTGTGCAATGATACAGACAGAGACCCATTCCAGCGTCTCCTCTGGTTCTTTTACGTGCACGGTGTAAAGCACCGACACGAGACCTCGGTTTAAAGTCCCATCTGAAAGACTGTTAATTTTATTAGGGTCAGACGGGGGATCGAACCTGCGATCGCTGGATTCCCAGTCCAATGTGTTACACCTAAATGTTAAAATAATGTATTTATATATGTTCATAGTTCTGCTTATAACTTATAAGTCTATGCAGGTAGTGCAAACAACATTTTATACGCATTGAATGAAATCCAATGTCTACAGTGCACATGCTCATAATTCAATGATATGCACTTATTAATACAGAGTTCCAGACAATGTGGCGCCCACAGACATTTGACAACTGCCCTAATGAAGTATACTATGATACCATTGGCACAATGATACATTACTAATGGTGTTTGGCTGTACCATCTAGCTAGGATAAGTATGCATAAACTATGGATGTGACATATGGGGATTAGCAATAAACAACAATCACAACAGATGTGGATGAAACACTGTTTACAATTACACTGGTAAGTAATGGTTTATTGAGTTATTTCTACCTAAGAATGCGATGCATTGATTCATAAAACGTTGATTTATTAATTTAAACTTTATTTATTTTACAACGATTGCGAAGCAAGTTTTAACAACTTATATTAATCACAATAAGAAGAGAAACATATGTCACAGTATTCATAACTTTAACATTAGATAGACGTTTTACAGTGTATGGTCGAATTATATTTCACCTTTTTATTCTATTTAAACTTTATTTATTTCACAACGACTACGAAGCAAGTTTTAACAACTTATATTAATCACTCTCGTTGGCGCGGATGAACGCGTAAATGTGGTCATTCGTGTGGGAGGAAACCGGAGTACCCGGAGAAAACCCACCTGTCCGATCTGGTGACCATCGTACCATCTCACATACTTCCCGGTCCTCGGATCGAACCCGGGTCGCACTGGTGAGAAGCGTTGATTTATCATATCATCTATATTAACACAATTATCACTTATAATCAGATTAGCGCAGTGGTTACCGCACTCGCTTCTCACCAATGTAACCCGAGTTCGATTATCTAACGAAGAAGTATATGAGATGGTACGGTGGCAGCCAGATCGGGCATGTGGGTTTTCTCCTGGTACCCAGGCTTCCTCCCACACGAATTACCACACATACACCTTCATCCGTGGCAACGAGTGTGATTAATATATAAGTTTATAAAGTGAATAATAGAAAAATAAAGTTTCTACTTGAACATGGTTGGAAGAGTAGAAAGATTTACGCAGCTGACCTATATCAGTGTACACGGCTACATCCTCTCGGGGGATAGGACATCATCTAAGATAATTGCTACATTGTTTTGTGCATAATCTTACAACGTTCCCAGACAGACTCGCAAAATAAGGCAAATATGTTCTCTCTTGTGAAAGACCTCCGACTATTCTTTGCCAGATTTTCCAATAAACCACCATTACGGAATCTACCAAGTTCTGTAATTCTGATTGAGAGTAATTGGCATTGTTTAGACTCCCATATTGATTGATGTCTCATTGATGATAATATTATAAAGGGCTTCTTTGTTCATGACGGTAACTATTGTATTAGGAAGTCGTGATAGCACAGTGGATGCGCGTTCGCTTCAGGTGCGAAAGGTCCGGAGTTCGAGCCCGGCTGAAGCCGTTACCTTGGGCAAGGTATTTAAATTGGCTTGGATGAAAGCGTAAATGTGGTCATTCGTGTGTGAGGAAACCGGAGTACCCGGAGAAAACTAACCTGTCAGATCTGGCGACCACCGTACCTATTGCAGTGGTTTTTCGAAATATTCACTCAAGATTGGACTATAAAATTGCCTTGGAACGTTTCAAAACATTACAGACCTTCGTGTTATTGTGAGCAAAAATGCTAAG
This sequence comes from Archivesica marissinica, assembly GCA_014843695.1. Lineage (NCBI taxonomy): Eukaryota > Metazoa > Mollusca > Bivalvia > Venerida > Vesicomyidae > Archivesica > Archivesica marissinica. The sequence continues at coordinate 57,182,884 of CM026389.1, read as the reverse complement.
TAACGGGAAATATTAAACAGTTCTGAATTTCGACGTGAAAGTCATCGCCTGGAGATATGTCATTTCTGGTCGTATTTCTCTGTACATTAGCCACCATTAACACATCTACGGCTTAGCAAAGAATAAACTTTAGCTGTCCGATTAGCGCAGTGGTAAGCGCGCTCGCTTCTCACCAATGCAACCCGGGTTCGATCCTCGGACCGGGAAGCATGTGAGATGGTACGGTTGTCGCCAGATCGGACAGGTGGGTTTTCTCCGGGTACTCCGGTTTCCTCCCACACGAATGTCCACATTTACGCTTTCATCCGCGCCAACGAGAGTGATTAATATAAGTTGTTAAAACTTGCTTCGCGATCGTTGTAAAATAAATAAAGGTTCAACCTTTAGCTAGCGTTTGATTTAGTGTTATCACGAATTGGTAGGACTTGTTAATGAAGTAGCATCTAGTGAGGGGAATGGACGAATAGGAATTGATCGCCGCTTGAACCTAAAACTGAAAGATGTCATAATGAGTGATTTGTATGATTTAAGTAATAATAGCACCAAATATTCGAATATTCGCTCGAACGGCCGAATATCCGAAAACTATTCCAGTATTCGAAAATTCGGAAACACATATTATATTGTCCTCAAAAATGCCACCCGCTCAGTCACACGTTTGGAAATGCTTGACTCGCTTTGAGAATAAGAAAACTGCTAGGTGTAATCTATGCAAATTGTATTTAACATATTCGGGTACAATATCAATCTGAATAATCATTTGAAGATGACGTTTACTCGTAAAACAGAAATTAGGTTAGTTTGGCAATTTTTCTAAGAGTTTGAGTGATTTTGATTTTTTGATCAAATATTCAAATATTCGAATACCTTCCCGGCCGAATATTCGAATATATTAATCGCTATTCGTTGCCATCCCTAGTATGAGTGTACTGGTTTTAAACAACCGTTGACCTCTGCTTCTTCCACTGCTACCAGTTACTGTCTAACATCAACACATTGAATACTATTACCAGGTCAGCCTGTTGAGTATTGTTGTTAAGAATAGACCACCAGTCGTTCCTGGGTATGAGCCAGTACACATCTCTCCATCTTGTTTTAGATATGTGCTCATAACCTGATGCTATGTACACATAGGCAAACTATACACGTCTATTATTCATTCTACTAAGTTATTCGCTAAGCAATACATTTTATCCCGAATATTCGCGCGAGATTCGAGGAGAAAAATGTCATTTTAATCCTTGTTCTGTAAATTGATACGTGTATTATATGAACTGCACAAACTGCATAATATTGGGAAATAAAATATGTTTAAACTGCAGAGAGATCTTTTCACCACAGAATTTTGGAGATGCTTGGGATCTGGTTCAAAACCACAAAATACGTTTTTACTATTCTAAGAACATTATGATAAGTTTATACAAATTTCTTTTAGCTCGATTGCGAAACAAGTTCTTACAACTTATAGTAATCACTCTCGAGACCTCATTCCTGATGGAATCCATCGCCACGAGGGAGAGAGAAGAGGCAACGTGGAATTTAAATGCCTTGCCTAAGGGCACAATCGTAACGGCTCCAGCGGGGCTTGTACTCCGGACATTTCGCACCTGAAGCGAACGCGCATCCACTGCGCTATCACGACTTCCACAAAACATTATGATGGTACCCCGTCACTATCATGGACATGCGCTGAAATAAAACATTGTCGGAACTTGTCGGAACAAATCGCGTGTAATACAATTCAACGGCCGTTGTTTGCAAGTATCTACCTGTAAGGGCACTGCTTTAGTTCTCCGCAGTACTCATTTTGTCTATCAGACGATGCGATCTGGATGTCCAACTCGCCTTGTTTTGCTACACGAGAAAAATAAGAAATACACAAGTTGTCTGTGATCTGATCTTCTATAGAATGGATATCGGCGCCCTTTTGCGCCATATATTTTCATCTGTGCAGAGCCGGAAAGAAATTTATCTGCGCGCCAAAATTTAAAGAAACACTAAATTAGAATTGTTCTAAAGAAATACCAAGACACACACTGACAGACATCTCTAAGTTTCTATTACTTCCCTTGGCAGATACAGTCCGATTTATCCCAAAATGTAAATAGGTCCTTTTAGTTGGAATCCTTTGTTTTTTCCCGTATCCCCCTAACCAGATGTTGCGGTATGATAAATGTGATTTTATCAAAATCGTGTTGGAACTGATAACATTGTTTTACAAATAAGTACCCATTGCATATACATGTCGAGATATAGTAATTTAATAATTATAATAAGCGATAGTGGAATAAAATTGCTAACATGTTGTGCAAAGAAAACAGAGGAAATCACTTAATAGGACCTATCTATTTTTAGTGAGTATTCAGGGGCAGTAACTGACCGATGTCTCTCATTGGATGCGCTGCACATAATTTCTGTTAGCGTTAGGTTATATTATGCTATTCACTGTATACTGTTATTCCCGGTCACTTTTCTTCTCTACAACGTGCTAAATGTTCGCTTCAGGTGTAAACGGTCGTTAAGGAAGGCGACATTACAAGAAGCAAATAAAATGCATTTTTTTCACGTATAAATGCATAGCTATTACAAATTCTTCTGAATACATTCAAACACTAACATTGAATCAATGAACAGTGCTTTTGTGGTATACAAACTTTCAAACGATAAATTAGGATTTCATTTAACGGTCAACCGCGCTCCTGAATTGACGTTTGATTGTCATTGGAGTCAATACTAAACACGCTATACTTTCGAATAGAGATAATCTAACTAAGATTAGTCTACCAATAAATATGCACAGGCACACATGTAATCACGGTAAATATGTACCATACCTCGTGTTATTCAGGATAAACGCGTTGTATTATTCACGAATGTCGACCCTATTTACATTATTTTGCAATGTCAACAAGCCGCGTATACGACGTTTGTTTATTTGTTGAAATACTCAGTTTTTGAGGCAAATATTTGGGGGGGGGGGAATTATACCATATAATAGCAAATTACATTCTGCAGACATTTGCGTTTTCAGCGATGTAGTGTCGCTTTAAATACCACATTGCCTCTTCCTCATTGCGATGGATTCCATCAGGAATGAGGTATCGAGAGTCACCATTCTAATGTGGTAAAATCTTGTCTCGCAATCGAGCTAAAATGAATCTGTATTAACGAAGAGATATGTTCTGTATAGTGGATCGTTTTCGGCGTATATCCTATACGATAGAACAGGTACAAAGGTGTGACGTCACGACAGTGTTTTAAATATAGGATATTAAATAAACACGTATATAAGATCCAATCAAAACTTTATAACATAATCGTTAAAAAAACCTGTAAATTCACTGAATTGCAAATGTTTCACGTACCTGTGCTTCAGTAGTTATGCGTTAGTGCGTTATGCGCCAGTGCGTTATGCGTTAATGCGTTAGTGCGTTATGCGATCGGTAGTAAATTAATAGTAAACTCATAGTTCATGTTTTATTTATTATTTTACTGTAGTACAGTGGTAACACGCTGGACTGGTAATACATGGATCGCAGGTTCGATCCCCCGTCTGACCCTAATAAAATTAACAGTCTTTCAGATGGGACTTTAAACCGAGGTCTCGTGTCGGTGCTTTACACCGTGTACGTACAAGAACCAGAGGAGACTCTGGTATGGGTCTCTGTCTGTATCATTGCACTATCTTCCAAACATCTAAAATGACTAATCTCTTCAGTAGGCGTCGCTCATATTGGCAACCGGTAGCGACGATAAGTAAACGTAAAACACACAAACACGATATTACCGGTCTGCAGCTCACATTAATTAATATCAAAATCTTTTATTCAACGTTCGATTGAATTTAGCTGCAGTTTATTTGTAAATAAACAAGGAATAATACGACCCACACTTTATATTACATCCTTATTCTTAGTCTCTCGGATATTCAACAGTACGCGTTTCACCATCCGTGTAGTTTTTCAATTATTACCAAACATCCAGGTGACAAGTTGGAAATGTCCTCAGTGTATGTGTATAGAACTCGATCGTTCATTAACTTAGTCAGCTTTCACATAGTGTTAGCATTTAACGCCATTTACAATAAACGCCATTTGTCTTTAACGCCATTTACATTAAACGCCATTTGTCTTTAACGCCAGTTTGTACATAACGCCATTTGCATTTAACGCCATTTACAATAATCGCCATTTGTCTTTAACGCCATTTTGCACATAACGCCATTTGCATTTTAACGCCATTTACAAATGACAATATATCTGCAAACGTATACATGTGGTTATGTTGGTATGGCGGTTACAATTACGTTGCATGTACTTATACAATGTAGTTCAATGTATTCATACTGATGTATGCTATATCACAGGCATCTTTAAATGCAGTTATGTTCCTACATGATCGCGTGATTAAGGTTGTAAAACAACACATAAATTGCCTATTAAATACATAGTAAAAAGTAAAGAGATACAGTCTGTTCATGTCCGCCTCCGTGGTCGAGTGGTTAAGGTCGCTGACTTGTATACCACTGTAACCTATCATCACTGATGGTCACGGGTTCGAGCCCCGCTCAGACCGTGTCTCATTTATATGAAAAAGTTGGCAGTTTCTTACGGAGGTTGGTGCACCCAAGTACTGGTTAACCGCTGGAGCCTGCCCAGGAAAGGTGTTGTTAGGTAAACTGCCCGCCGGCGATATAGCCCAAAATGGTGCTGATGCAGGCGTAAAACCCGAAACATAACATAACATAACAGTCTGTTCATTTATATTTCCAATCTTTCATTTCCTTCTGATACCACATCCACTATGAAGAGGTATTCAAATCAGCCTGAAACACACCAAGAATATTTCAAATTTTAAGGTTGAAATAACCAGTGCTCGCATGTGAATAACGTCACTGTGTTTACACACTGTATTCCTCCGCCAAATAATACAGTATACCAACCTTCAGTTTGCAATGGCCTGCATTCTTATACCACATCTTTTCTACACATCAACTAGTCTGAAGTCTTCTCAAGTCACATAATTTCTCAAAAAACACAAACTATACACTGCCTGTCATGAAAATGCATTTTTACCAAAAAGAAAAATTAACTATATTAGTTATTGGGACTACATTCGATGAACCGCGGATGCACTTCTGCCTAATTACGTATATACAACCTTAACGCCGTTGACTTCAAATCATTTCCCCCTCATCGATTTAATTCACTGCCATGGGAGGGGCGAATTCTTTCAAGAGAGGAAGCTATCCAGCACACTTGTTTATGGAAGGTCGGTGGTTCTACTCCTGGTGCCTGCCGTTTCCTGAAATACTACTCGGATGAGGCAACTGGGGTTCACCATTTGTCGCTGGGAGCCGCCATAAGCTGTTGGTGCGACATTAAGCTTAAAAAACTCAACAAACAAATGCAGCTAAAAAGTTACATTAACTAAAATAACGATAATTTATGGAATATCTAACTGTGGACGCAACATACAGTTATCATAGATGTCACCATGTTGCGTACGTAACAGTTCGCGCCGCAACGGAAATTAGTCACTGCCAGGAGCCGACGACAATATTTGTTACAGTCGCTAACGTTCACGTGGTACGATCATCACGATCATGGGTCAATATTAAAACAGATTTAAAAGTGCATTAAAATCGTAACAAAAATATGTTAATGCTGTGTCTGTTTATGCACGTATGTACATGACATAACAACTGATCCCAAGGACGTGTCATTAACAACACAAAATAAAACATTATTATCAAAAGCGATTCAATTGAAACTGTTGTCATGCATGAGAAAACATCATTTCCGTATTGGGAACCTTGATTTGAAAAAAGGAATACGGATCCACCACCCCCGCCCCTCCTCCCACATAGCTTTTGGAATCGCTTTAAATTTCTAAAATGGTTGTTATCATAATTGTAAACATTATTAAACCATTATTACACAATAAGAACAAATGTATCGACATGTTTAATGTATTCATAAACAATAAAATCGTGTTTTGACTAACCTAGTCTCAAGTTTTTAGAAACATAATTATTATCCCGAATTTGGCTGTAAATCGTTCGGCTTTTTCCGGCAGCCAATCACATTCTAGTTACGTAAGCGTAATTTGAAATAGCAATTCGTATGCAAATTAGAATCACGGTTCGTTCCGAGCTTTCCCGAGTGGCTCGTCAATGGTGGTGGATTCAAAAGTTGACATGTGTTTATCCAGTTTCATCTGCGTAATAAATTACATTCTAACACGACCCAGCTAATAACATACATACGTGTAGAGTAAAACCTTCCTTGGGTTATTATGCGATATACCTACCTTGAACTATGCTGCGCGCGCACCGTGTTTTGGCTATTCCATTTATCCAATGCGTGTAATGTTTTATGAATGAAAGTCACGTGATGTTTGTAAAAAAATACCGTGGGAATTCATAGAAGTGAGCTATTTTTAGAATCAGATAATCTCTTGTTCGTCTTGTTTTTCTGTTGAGTAACGTTTCAGTTACTATTCTGTACAGTTTTATTACACAAAATAAATAAAATTATTGATCAGTTACAACTTTTGTTCATTTATGCACTAGATTGATATTTTCCATAAAAATAACGTCATCACCCCTTACGCGGGAGGAAATTTCGAAAGCCAAATGTAGCGGCGTTTGAAGAAAATACTTCTTTAAAATTATTAGAAGTAAGTCGTGTTAGAATCGAAATAATAAGTATCAACCGTGGTATATCGCAGAATAACCCGAGTTTGAAGTTCTTATGCGTAGAAATATATCACGAAGGCCGAAGGTTGATACTTATTATTTCTTAAATAGCGAGAATCTGAATCTACGTAAACAATGTTTAGCATGTCTTATTCACATTGCAAGTATAACAAGAACAAACTGTTACACATTTATACAGTGCAAACTTACCATTGCAAGTATAACAAGAACACACTGTTACACAGTTATACAGTGCAAACTTACCATTGCAAGTATAACAAGAACACACTGTTACACATTTATACAGTGCAAACTTACCATTGCAAGTATAACAAGAACAAACTGTTATACATTTATACAGTGCAAACTTACCATTGCAAGTATAACAAGAACAAACTGTTATACATTTATACAGTGCAAACTTACCATTGCAAGTATAACAAGAACAAACTGTTATACATTTATACAGTGCAAACTTACCATTGCAAGTATAACAAGAACAAACTGTTATACATTTATACAGTGCAAACTTACCATTGCAAGTATAACAAGAACAAACTGTTATACATTTATACAGTGCAAACTTACCATTGCAAGTATAACAAGAACAAACTGTTATACATTTATACAGTGCAAACTTACCATTGCAAGTATAACAAGAACAAACTGTTATACATTTATACAGTGCAAACTTACCATTGCAAGTATAACAAGAACAAACTGTTATACATTTATACAGTGCAAACTTACCATTGCAAGTATAACAAGAACAAACTGTTATACATTTATACAGTGCAAACTTACCATTGCAAGTATAACAAGAACAAACTGTTATACATTTATACAGTGCAAACTTACCATTGCAAGTATAACAAGAACAAACTGTTACACATTTATACAGTGCAAACTTACATAAAACATTCGCAAAATATACGTTATATGCTTCTGAGACTGGATCGTGGGTTCGTGCATTGGCGTGTTGTGGGAAGCAACACGTGGAATCGTGAGATACAAAGTCATGTACTAAGCAATTTTACTAAGAAATTTAAAAAAATTTATTTACATTCTATTTTGCGTACTCTTTTTAAGAAAGACATTCAGCCATTTAATTTAATCAAACGTTAGCTTGACTTTCTGGTGCTGGCCGTTGTCTAATGTTGTTAAAATGTGTTAAAACGTGTGCCACCAAACCATTTGTATGTTCATGCTATGTATTGTATCTTTATGTGTATGACATATGTACTATTGATTTGCAATAAAATATTGTTAAATAACATTTATACATACAAATATCCATGTAGTAGAAGAACGAATGAAACTTCACTCTGCATAATACACACTCGGATAGTGTATCGAGTAAATGTATATCAATTATAAAGTGGCTTAAATGCAAACATGTTGACAATAACATGAAACCCTGTCCAACATAATAGTATATACCACATTCATGCTGGAACATCCGCGAATCATATGGGAACCAATTATTGTTGCAGAATTTCAACTGCTGCGTAAATAGATTGATATGGCCATTTCTGGATTCCAGCTCAAGCCTGTATTTCTATTCACACACCAGTGAAAGCTTGGAACTAGTTCACTGAAAACAATTGGACAATTTTAATACCTATAATACGAATACATAGCAGTAATTCTTATCACATGAATTCCCATACGTCCAGAAAAAAACTGGACTCTGCAGTGCAATTTCGACAATCTGAAGAGGACTATATCTTTAACAACTTGTATTATAACCATACAGAATGAATGCTTATAAAACAGGACTATATCTTTAACAACTTGTATTATAACCATACAGAATGAATGCTTATAAAACAGGACTATATCTTTAACTACTTGTATTCTACACATACAGAATGAATGCTTATACAACAGGACTATATCTTTAACTACTTGTATTCTACACATACAGAATGAATGCTTATAAAACAGGACTATATCTTTAACAACTTGTATTATAACCATACAGAATGAATGCTTATAAAACAGGACTATATCTTTAACTACTTGTATTATAACCATACAGAATGAATGCTTATAAAACAGGACTATATCTTTAACTACTTGTATTCTACCCATACAGAATGAATGCTTATAAAACAGGACTATATCTTTAACTACTTGTATTCTACCCATACAGAATGAATGCTTATAAAACAGGACTATATCTTTAACTACTTGTATTATAACCATACAGAATGAATGCTTATAAAACAGGACTATATCTTTAACTACTTGTATTATAACCATACAGAATGAATGCTTATAAAACAGGACTATATCTTTAACTACTTGTATTATAACCATAAATGAATGCTTATCAAACAGGACTATATCTTTAACTACTTGTATTATAACCATACAGAATGAATGCTTATAAAACAGGACTATATCTTTAACTACTTGTATTCTACCCATACAGAATGAATGCTTATAAAACAGGACTATATCTTTAACTACTTGTATTATAACCATACAGAATGAATGCTTATAAAACAGGACTATATCTTTAACTACTTGTATTATAACCATACAGAATGAATGCTTATAAACAGGACTATATCTTTAACTACTTGTATTATAACCATACAGAATGAATGCTTATAAACAGGACTATATCTTTAACTACTTGTATTATAACCATACAGAATGAATGCTTATAAAACAGGACTATATCTTTAACTACTTGTATTCTACCCATACAGAATGAATGCTTATAAAACAGGACTATATCTTTAACTACTTGTATTATAACCATACAGAATGAATGCTTATAAAACAGGACTATATCTTTAACTACTTGTATTATAACCATACAGAATGAATGCTTATAAAACAGGACTATATCTTTAACTACTTGTATTCTACCCATACAGAATGAATGCTTATAAAACAGGACTATATCTTTAACTACTTGTATTCTACCCATACAGAATGAATGCTTATAAAACAGGACTATATCTTTAACTACTTGTATTCTACCCATACAAAATGAATGCTTATAAAACAGGACTATATCTTTAACTACTTGTATTATAACCATACAGAATGAATGCTTATAAAACAGGACTATATCTTTAACTACTTATATTCTACCCATACAACATGAATGCTTATAAAACAGGACTATATCTTTAACTACTTGTATTATAACCATACATAATGAATGCTTATAAAACAGGACTATATCTTTAACTACTTGTATTCTAACCATACAGCATGAATGCTTATAAAACAGGACTATATCTTTAACTACTTGTATTCTACCCATACAGCATGAATGCTTATAAAACAGGACTATATCTTTAACTACTTGTATTCTACCCATACAGAATGAATGCTTATAAAACAGGACTATATCTTTAACTACTTGTTTTATACCCATACAACATGAATGCTTATAAAACAGGAATATATCTTTAACTATTTGTATTCTACCCATACAGAATGAATGCTTATAAAACAGGACTATATCTTTAACTACTTGTTTTATACCCATACAAAATGAATGCTTATAAAACAGGACTATATCTTTAACTATTTGTATTATAACCCTACAGAATGAATGCTTATAAAACAGGACTATATCTTTAACTACTTGTATTCTACCCATACATGAATGTTTATAAAACAGGACTATATCTTTAACTACTTGTATTCTACCCACACAGCATGAATGCTTATAAAATAGGACTATATCTTTAACTATTTGTATTATAACCATACAGAATGAATGCTTATAAAACAGGACTATATCTTTAACTACTTGTATTATAACCATACAAAATGAAGGCTTATAAACTAGGACTATATCTTTAACTACTTGTATTATAACCATACAGCATGAATGCTTATAAAACAGGACTATATCTTTAACTACTTGTATTCTACCCATAACACATGAATGCTTATAAAACAGGACTATATCTTTAACTACTTGTATTATAACCATACATAATGAATGCTTATAAAACAGGACTATATCTTTAACTACTTTTATTATAACCATACAGAATGAATGCTTATAAACTAGGACTATATCTTTAACTACTTGTATTATAACCATACAGAATGAATGCTTATAAACTAGGACTATATCTTTAACTACTTGTATTATAACCATACAGAATGAATGCTTATAAACTAGGACTATATCTTTAACTACTTGTATTATAACCATACAGCATGATTGCTTATAAACTAGGACTATATCTTTAACTACTTGTATTATAACCATACAGAATGAATGCTTATAAAACAGGACTATATCTTTAACTACTTGTATTCTACCCATAACACATGAATGCTTATAAAACAGGACTATATCTTTAACTACTTGTATTATAACCATACAGCATGAATGCTTATAAAACAGGACTATATCTTTAACTACTTGTATTATAACCATAGAGAATGAATGCTTATAAAACAGGACTATATCTTTAACTACTTGTATTCTACCATACAACATGCATGCTTATAAAACAGGACTATATCTTTAACTACTTGTATTCTACACATACAACATGAATGAATGCTTATAAAACAGGACTATATCTTTAACTACTTGTATTCTACACATACAACATGAATGAATGCTTATAAAACAGGACTATATCTTTAACTACTTGTATTCTACCCATACAACATAAATGCTTATAAAACAGGACTATATCTTTAACTACTTGTATTATAACCATACAGAATGAATGCTTATAAAACAGGACTATATCTTTAACTACTTATATTCTACCCATACAACATGCATGCTTATAAAACAGGACTATATCTTTAACTACTTGTATTATAACCATACATAATGAATGCTTATAAAACAGGACTATATCTTTAACTACTTTTATTATAACCATACAGAATGAATGCTTATAAAACAGGACTATATCTTTAACTACTTGTATTCTACCCATACAGCATGAATGCTTATAAAACAGGACTATATCTTTAACTACTTGTATTCTACCCATACAGAATGAATGCTTATAAAACAGGACTATATCTTTAACTACTTGTATTCTACCCATACATAATGAATGCTTATAAAACAGGACTATATCTTTAACTACTTGTATTCTACCCATACAGAATGAATGCTTATAAAACAGGACTATATCTTTAACTACTTGTATTCTACACATACAACATGAATGAATGCTTATAAAACAGGACTATATCTTTAACTACTTGTATTCTACACATACAACATGAATGAATGCTTATAAAACAGGACTATATCTTTAACTACTTGTATTCTACCCATACAACATGAATGCTTATAAAACAGGACTATATCTTTAACTACTTGTATTCTACACATACAACATGAATGAATGCTCATAAAACAGGACTATATCTTTAACTACTTGTATTCTACCCATACAATATGAATGCTTATAAAACATGCTGACAGTTTCATATCCAAATAAGCATAACTGACTGGCTCTAAGACATCTTGTCTCGTTATCTCTAGATTAATTTGATGGCCCAACCTTGAGCCTCTTGAGGCGTGATGCCCTGTATCAATATTTTACTTGTTTTCTGTTTTGGATTCCCATAAAAAGATAGCATATCACAGGGGCCTGATAGTACTATCAGTGAAAACGCAAATTTATAAATTTATGCTGAATGTAATTTCCTATTATATGGTATAATTTTGTTCCAAATATTTGCCTCAGAAATGGAGTATTTCAACTAATAAACAAGCGTCGTATACGCAGTTTGTTGACATATCAAAATAATGTAAACAGGGTGGACATACATGCTTAATACAACCTTGTGTATCCCGAATTACGAGATTTATGGTACAGATTTACTGTTATATCTCACATGTGTGCATATGCATATTTATTTGTAGACTAATCTTAGTTAAATTTATTATCTCTAAGCGACAGTATCAAGCGTTTAGTATTGACTACAATGACAAAGAAATGTCAATTCAGGAGTGTGGATGACCGGTATATTAAATCCTACATTCACTTTTGAAAGTTTGTAGACCACAAACACACTGTTTATTGATTCAATATTTGTGTAAAATGTATTCGGACGAATTTGTAGTAGCAATGCATACATACGTGAACAATGCATTTTGTTGGCTTTTCTCGATGTAATGTCGCTTTAAACAAACTTATAACTGTACACGTAGGCTTTTATGAATATTTCAAAAAGTACTGTATGAGCAATTCCAATTTGTCATTTCAAAGCCATTAATCCGATTTGCATTAACTTGTGTGAGCTACAGACAAAGTTATCTTTCTTGCTATGTTCCAAATTTCAAAACAATCGGACGAGTATATTTTAAAATATTTGTAAAAACCTATGTGCACCTTTATTAGTTTGTTTATGCTTATACAAAAACAATGCATGTACTCGAAATGAAAGAAATGGATAAAATGGGAAGCAAAGCTTATACAGTCTACATCGGTTATGTCGACTTATCCGGTTATCTCGAAGTCGGATTAAAGTTCCGTTTCAGACACTATCATTTTACATATAACTGACTCAGTTTATATCGAATTTCGTTAAGTCAAACTTCGGTTTTGTCGAAGTATTTTGCTCGGTCCTACGTGGAATTCGACATAGCGAATGTAGACTGTACTAGTATATCTTTTTTAGAATTATGAAAACTTTCTTCTTTTCTGAATCCGAAAATAATTTTTTTAATGCACTGAAAAACATCCCAATGTATATTATTTATGCTGCCATGTAGGCCAAAATAACACTACTACGATTCCACCGGAAGTGATGCGAGAGCTCCACCGGAAGTGATGCGAATGATATATGTGCTTATTAGTATTAAGTGTATTAGTGTAATTGTAGTCCACGAGTGATCGTCTTCTTCTGTTTTGGTTTCCAATGAGTTTAGGATACGATAGTTTTATTCGCTTTTATTCATTTTTACTTCCCTTGTCGTGATTCTCATTCCCCTACACGCCACAACCGCACAACCGCTTATGTTAGTGTGAAAGTAGGCATTGAAAATAGTTCTTGCATACGTTCGTTTCTTGTCTGCTGCCAAAATTGTAATCGACAGACAAACCAAATTCTTTTGAACATACTATTTTATAACTAACTGTAAAATAGCTAAATAGAAAAGTACAATCAATCGTGGGGGAATGCAAAACACACGCAGTGGGGAAGAAAAATGATGCCATCTTCCACTGTTTCAAGACAGTGACAAATAGCATTTTCTCTCGCTGAGAAAAATCAATCATTCATTGCATTGCATACAAGAAATAGTCCATCATGAATGTTTAGATCATTTGAATGGATGGGTTGTGTAAAATATAAGCATACGTGTGTTTGAGACATCCGAACGCCTGTGACATGTGTTAGTATGTATACCTCTATAGACTTATGCACAATGTAATAATCGTTTTCTACAGAAAATGTCAATATGAAGATGCTTTCATTAATCTACCCAGCCGTCCCTAGTGGATCATTTATCTTATCTCGAAAGCCATATAACAGTACAAATTGTTTCTTTCCCGTTAATAATGGCGTTCCTGGTAGTCAAAAGTCAATACTATATAATAGGCATCTTGCATTAAGCACGGAAATAGAAGTTATAATTGAACAGAGCAGCGTCTCTGTAGTATCTGCCTATCTTTGAAGCAAGCGACATTTAACCTGGTTTAAGCAATGAAAAACACTGTTTAATTATAATGTACAGACGATAAATAAACAAATTATCAGGACCAATCAGTGATTCAATGAATCTACACTTTTTGTAAACTATTTTTGTGTTGTAAAATGAACATTCGTTTTATTCTAGGATATATACTGAACTAGGATATATACTGAACTAGGATATATACTGAACTAGGATATATACTGAACTAGGGTATATACTGAACTAGGATATATACTGAACTAGGATATATACTGAACTAGGATATATACTGAACTAGGGTATATACTGAACTAGGATACTGAACTAGGGTATATACTGAACTAGGATATATACTGAACTAGGGTATATACTGAACTAGGATATATACTGAACTAGGATATATACTGAACTAGGATATATACTGAACTAGGGTATATACTGAACTAGGATATATACTGAACTAGGATATATACTGAACTAGGGTATATACTGAACTAGGATATATACTGAACTATGATATATACTGAACTAGGATATATACTGAACTAGGGTATATACTGAACTAGGATATATACTGAACTAGGATATCTAATGGACTGTGTCTACATTCTAAAGGAGTACTTTGTCTTCTCGCGTGTAGTTGATGCAGGTTCACCTCTCTTTGTTATATATTAAGTGCCTAGACCCTACAGAATGATGAACAACTGTATATATGGACATTAAAGTGAGGGGAAGACATTCTTGTTTTCAGCAATATACCATGCCTTCGTATGACCTTTTAAAAAAGACAGGTAAACCTGTGCTAACTATATATGTTCTCACAACATGTTTATTGTTTTAGTTAGGTGACAGTAAATACGAAGAAAAAAAGTATGGTGTTCACACCGCGTAGTCTTATGGTAACGTCGGTGGTGGTTGGTGCCATCGCCGTAGCGACGTTAGCATTGTCAGTAGCAACGGATGCCTGGTTGTTTACAACGGAAACCATGAAGACATCGGTTGGAAATAGGACAGTAAAACTGACGATAAAAGCTCAAATGGGACTTTGGAAAGTTTGTCTCAACACAGGTAGGCGTGATTTATTTCACAATTTTTATAGTTTTATGGTTGTTTTTTCGTCTTCAATATTGCATAGCTTTGTTTATGTGTAGTGTGTATCGTCTTATGAATATATTATAATCTTGCTGTTTTCTTTTTTTAACTTTATATATTTTACAACGATTGCGAAGCAAGTTTTTAACGATTTATATTAATCACTCTCGTTGGCGCGGATGAAATTGTAAATATGGTCATTCGTGTGGGAGGAAGCCGGAGTACCCGGAGAAAACCCTCATGTCCTATCTGGTGACCATCGTACCATCGCACATACTTCCCGGTCCGAGGATCGAACACGGGTTGCATTTGTGAGAAGCAAGCGCGCTAACCACTGCGCTAATCGGACAGCCACACTCTTACTGTTCACAATGTAATATTCTGATTAGTTTGTCTTCTTCGAACGCAGTGGACGTCGTGATAGCGCAGTGTGCGAAAGGTCCGGAGTTCGAGCCCCGTTGGAGCCGTTACCATTGTGCCCTTAGGCAAGGCATTTAAATTCCACGATGCCTCTTCTCTCTCCCTCGTGGCGCGGGATTCCATCAGGAATGAGGTCTCTAGAGTGATTAATATAAGTTGTAAGAACGTGTTTCGCAATCGAGCTAAAATAAATTTGTATAAATTAATATTCTTCGAACATTGGTCGCAATTCTTCGTTATTTGTTATTTATTGTTGGAACTGTCACATCCAAATACGTATTGCTCACTAACGTCTCTCCTCACATATCCATTGACCTCGTTTTTGTTAACTAGACATAAATAAATTGGTAAATGTGTCCTGGTGTCCTTAGGCAAAGCACTTAAATTGCACATTGTCTCTTATATATCTCTCGCTCCCGCCTGGATTCCACCATGTGTGGCGTCCGTGGTCCAGTGATAGATCGGCGGATTCGAATCGAACGGTCCAGGATTCGATACTCGGTCAGGCCATGTATGTAGTGTCATTGAGCAAGGCACCTCACACACATTGCTTAATACTGGTTAACCACTTAGGTCGGCTTAGTCTGCCCAGGAAAACATGTCTAGATCCCCGCAAGGGGTTTGACATTAATGGAACATACATACACCAGGAATGTTGTCTCAAGAACGATTAAATTACGGTTGTAACAACTTGTTTCGCAATCGAGATAACTTAATTTGCAAATATTTAAGTAATTTTGTTGTATATCTACAATTTATATCTTCATAATCTGGAAAGAAAATTATCGGGAAACCTGCATACTCGATTATTCTCATTTTGGAAGTCAAAATATGGCAATTTTGTTATTTAGCCAAGCACGTTTCTTTACACTACATATCGGCCTTTGTGCAATTTGTACAAATGGTAAATTTGAGGTTGCCCCAGTTTACATAACGGCCTACCTGAAACCTGTAGAAAATGGTGAATTTCACGTCGTGATATTTTACATAATGCCTATGTGGAATTGTAGAATTGGTGAATTCGTTTATCTACATGACGCCCTATGTCACTTTGTAGAAATGGTGAATATGACGTCTCGTTTATCTACCAGACGCCCTATGTCACTTTGTAGAAATGGTGAATATGACGTCGCGACATTCTAAGATAAGGCCTTTGTGGAATTTGTAAGAATTGGTATTTTGAGGTTGTCTCGTGTTGCCTCATTGTGGCATATATGGAAGATGTTGAAATGGTGAATTTGATGTCCCATCATTCTACATTACGGAAACTGTAGACTTGATGGTCTTGCCCTCGCGTCATTTTATATTAAGGCCTATGTTGACTTGAAATTCAAACATTACAAATTTTGACTTCAAACGGAGATAAATCGAACTAAATAGTTGACATCCTGATAATGTTGGTTGCAGTTATAATGATATAAAGGCAACTGCGGTTGGACGAGTAGATTGTGCATACTTTAATGTACGGTTTCTAACAAGCAAAGCTGCATCTGTGTGCCATATTAACTAACGGCATTACACGTCGGGACATTAAGACATGTATGGCCTGGTGTACCCGCCATCAAGTATTGTTTCGTAACTTCTAATCAAGCATAAATCACATGCACATGTATACGTAGATAACTGACACTTTATTTATATATAGAAGAAATAAATTATATGAATTTTTTAGCTGGCGAGTTTGTGTTGGTTTTAGAAGAAGAGTTAAATAATACGAATATAATTTCTTAGTTACGTCCAAAAAGCTGTAAATTCACTGAATTGCGAAAGTGTCATCTACGTGTGCATCAGTTCCATCAATGTAGTGAGTTATACGACCTTTTGTAAATGATTAGTAAACGCAACAAAACGTAGTTCACATTTTATTTGGAATTTTACTCGTATTAAGTACTTTGCTTATAACACGTAATCAGCTTTTAAATTCATGAAACTTATAAAAAATAGAGTAAACTATGTGGGGATGGAGTATGCGTGACTATGATGTCACAACAAGCACTTTTCTATGACGTCACAACAAGTATGTAATTACGAAGCCGGTCAAAATGTGTAGCATTCAAATACCGACTATTTGCACAACTTTTAGCAAGTTCTACATTGGAATTGCTATTGTAGCTGGTCATGATTGTTGATGAATTCAGTGATTGGGCAGGATTTGTAACGTCAATAGTCCGTCGCGCAGGAATTATGCTGCAATATAGTATAGCAGGATTTGTAACGTCAATAGTCCGTCGTGCAGGACTTATACTGTAATATAGTATAGCAGGATGTGTAACGTCAATAGTCCGTCGTGCAGGACTTATACTGTAATATAGTATAGCAGGATGTGTAACGTCAATAGTCCGTCGTGCAGGACTTATACTGCAATATAGTATAGCAGGATGTGTAACGTCAATAGTCCGCTGTGCAGGACTTATACTGCAATATAGTATAGCAGGATGTGTAACGTCAATAGTCCGTCGTGCAGGACTTATACTGCAATATAGTATAGCAGGATGTGTAACGTCAATAGTCCGTCGTGCAGGACTTATACTGCAATATAGAATAGCAGGATGTGTAACGTCAATAGTCCGCTGTGCAGGACTTATACTGCAATATAGTATAGCAGGATCTGTAACGTCAATAGTCCGTCGTGCAGGACTTATACTGCAATATAGAATAGCAGGATGTGTAATGTCAATAGTCCGTCGTGCAGGAATTATGCTGCAATATAGTATAGCAGAATGATGTTTTTCGGTGCCACTGGATTTTCAAAGCCATGTTGTTTGTTTATTTTATTGTCAACGCGTATGAATACACCCAGTACTCATTTGCATAGTTATTGCATTCATTATATACCAACAATATGTAATGGCATTATTACCAATACAGCTCAAATTATGCTACAAAAATATTTACTATTTACACAAATACCATACATATCTGAATATATTAATCCTACAATTACAATTTGTTGGTAATAATGATAATTACAAATTTCAGCAAGTATACTACAGGATATAGAAAACTATATTATATAAGTTATATTCCTGTTCAAACTGACGTGCATTCATATACTAGAGGACATAGAAAACGCACACTTCGGATAAATGTGTTTTTACATGAAAAACACTAACTGTATAAATACATAGTGATAAACATTTTGAATATTTTTAGTTGTTCAGTTTGTGTTTTGTAATAAAGATGTGATATATCTTTGATGGAATCCTTCGTATTTCGTGTTCATGTAATAATAATCATATAATGTAGGTGTGCGTTTTCTATGTCCTCTAATATATGTGTTGCTACATCATATAAACTTGTTATATTCAGTGACGTCAATAGTCTACTTTGCTAGGACCATAACGCATATAGTCAGCTACGGGATTATAATACAAGAGTGCGCGTCCATGAGAGCCCGTGAACGTCCGTAAGTTTTCGTGAGCGTCCTCGGGCGTCCTCGGGCATCCTCGGGCGTCCTCGAGCATCCTTGATCCATAAGATCAATTTTCTATATTACCTGTCTTCGGATATCGAATTATTTTGGTCCATGTACTAGATTTGATTTATCATAATATTGATTCTGACTCGCAGTCTCTTCAGCGTTACGAACTAATGACTTAACCTGCATATAAATACGGCCACAATTACGCATTGTTTTCCAGAAAATCACATTATGCGTACGAAAACTGCGGGAGAAGGTTATGGAAATTTAAAAGTTTTTTTTTTATAGAAACTCAAAATTTGAAACTTCAAAGCCATGCTGGAATTGAATCTGTTCAACCACATCGCAACAACTGACGTTACAAAAAAACGTAGCCTGCACAGTTTATCGAGAATACTATACTGTTATGTCAATAAACTGTTTCTAATGATCTAGGCTGTCCGATTAGCGCAGTTGTTAGCGCGCTCGCTTCTCACCAATGCAACATGGGTTTGATCCTCGGACCGGGAAGTATGTGAGATGGTACGGTGGTCGCCAGATCGGACAGGTGATGTAGACTGTATATGGAAACAAGAATGTGTCTATAAACCAGCTGTTTGCAGGATGGTTCATATCACGTGTCCGTTAACCTCTACGCAAAGCATATTATTTGCTGAATTCTGGAGTCTGGCCACAAGGTTATAAATTTTTCTCAGATCTCAAACTCAAGCTCAAATGATCTTATTGGTTGATTCTGAGTGTTACTGTCAGCTGAACCAATCAGACGCTTGAGACTGAGTTTTGAGATTGGAGAACAATTTTATAACCTTGGGGCCTGGTCATTGCCCAAATAGGGGCTTAACTATAAACGATGAATCTATTACATCATTTAGCACTATAGTCCAGTGGTAACACGCTGGGCTGGTAATCCAGTGATCACAGGTTCGATCCCCCGTCTGACCATAATAAAATTAACAGCTGTACACAGTGCACGTAAAAGAACCAGAGGAGATTCTGGAATGGGTCTCTGTCTGTATCATGCACTA
Source organism: Archivesica marissinica (assembly GCA_014843695.1). Classification (NCBI taxonomy): domain Eukaryota; kingdom Metazoa; phylum Mollusca; class Bivalvia; order Venerida; family Vesicomyidae; genus Archivesica; species Archivesica marissinica. Next base: position 57,162,584 of record CM026389.1, on the reverse strand, counting down.
TCCTCCAAAATCTAAAATAACTAATCTCTTCAGGAGGCGTCGCTCATATGGGCAACCGGTAGCGACGATAAATAAACGTAAAACACACACTCATTTAGCACAATACACAGTGTTTGTTTATTATAGTACCACTATTGAAAGGGCCAGCGACTTTTGACTATGTTACAACGATCGGTGAATCTTATCCTTGAAGTTCAGGCGCCAGGCTATTAGCCAATCAGTAACCATTATTTAACTTAATGGAAGGGCCGTAACTAATGTTGCTAGAACTTGTGGCCCGATGTTGCTAGAACTTGTGGCCCGACCCTCTTGCCTTTCTTTAATTTATCGTATTTTGTATTCACATGTATATGTAAAACGAATCGAGCAATACAATATGGTTAAACTAAATTGATCCAGCTGGCGCCTCACCAACCAGTCGCACCAGAATGAACCCCTGACGAGGTTCGAACCTCCGAACTCCCTCATCGTAGGCGGACCGCAGTCAGACACATTAACCCCTTGTCACGGATACTTGCGCAAGTAATATTTACTCGGATAAAGTTGATACAATAAATTATATTGGATCATGTACAACTCGCCTGTTAGTGATTTCAGTCGATGTTCGTGTTCCGTAATAAGAACAATTTCGGGTTACTGAAATGGTGTACTGTCGACTTGTTTTTGTGCTTCGGTTTATGTATGGATCAATACAGCAAATAACACGAGGAGAGCCTATGCTGGAAAATATATGTCAATTACATAGCTAACTGGTAGTGGAAATCCTTCTGTTTTGTTGTTTTATCGACAATAAAGCACGTTCCCTACTCTATCTGACAATTTGACGCACATTCGGGAATAGCAATCACTAGACTATCGTTTTGAAAAGCATTGTCCAAATAAATATTTAACGTTCATTTGCGCCAAGGCAATTTCTAAAGAAATTCAGATGCTCTAATGTAGATTTGACTTTTCGCCGAATATATTGGAGTGAACGATTTGTGTGCCAGACACGACATGAATGTCCACTTTGTGGAAGTCGTGATAGCGCAATGGATGCGCGTTTGCTTCAGGCGCGAAATGTCCGGAGTTCGAGCCCCGCTGGAGCCGTTACGATTGTATCTTTAGGCAAGGCATTTAAATTCCACATTGCCTCTTCTCTCTCCTTCATGGCGGTGTATTCCATCAGGAATGAGGTCTCGATAGTGATTAATATAAGTTGAAATAACTTGTTTCACAATCGAGCTAAAGTAAATGTGTATAAACTAATGTCCACTTAAGGCCTCATTGTACACTTATTTAGAATGCGATGTGTGTGTTTTACGTTTATTTATCGTCGCTACCGGTTGCCCATATGAGCGACGCCTCCTGAAGAGATTTGTTATTTTAGATTTTGGAGGATAGTGCAATAATACAGAGAGATACCCATTCCAGAGTCTCCTCTGGTTCTTTTACGTGCACGGTGTAAAGCACCGACACGAGACCTCGGTTTAACGCCTTCTATCTCTTCAGGAGGCGTCGCTCATATGGACAACCGGTAGCGACGATAAATAAACGTAAAACACACACAGACACATTATCATTTCCCAAAACCGTTAAATACATTGCTTTGAAATATCACACTCACATTTGAGGACTAATTCTCAACACCAACAAGAAATCCCCACCCTACCACTGACCTTGAACTTGCTGTTTGGCAATTCGTTGCAAAAGCATAAAAGACATCGTTTATTTCGCTGAACTTATGCAGCCAATCACGCGTGGCGAGACACTATTTGGTCAGTAGCCTTGTTCAGTATTATTTTCAGCAAAATATCTAAAATCACATTTCCTTACAAAGAAAGTACGAAGGAGAATTGTGAAGAATTAATGTGGCTAATGCGAGGTACTGGATTTTCAGGGAAATTTTGAAATCAAATATACTGTATTTTCTGGAAATGTTATGTTAGGTTGTTTCGCATCTTTCATGTGTTCATCATTTATAGGCTGTCCGATTAGCGCAGTGGTTAGCGCGCTCACTTCTCACCAATGCAACCCGGGTTCGATACTCGGACTGGGAAGTATGTGAGATGGTACGGTGGTCGCCAGCTCGGACAGGTGGGTTTCTCCGGGTACTCCGGTTTACTCCTACATGAATGATCACATATACGCTTTCATCCGCGCCAAAGAGAGTGATTAATATAAGTTGTTAGAACTTGCTTTATAATAAAGTTTAAAAATACAGAATTTATATCAGTGCGGTCGGTATAATTCAAAGTATCGTCTTTTTCTTTAGTCATTTTCCTATTCTAAATAGCTCAATCATATACAGACAATAAAACAATGCTTAAAACAATAGGAATATATTAAGATGAGGAGGGAAACATTGTTTTGATCAATATGCTGTTCTCCTTTATGTCACAGTCGAAATAGAATAGAAATGAATAGAAATTCTCATCTACATCTACGATCGTATATTGCGATCATGGAAAATACAAAACGAGCCAAGTTCAATGATTTATTTGATACAGTTTAATGCCACATACGAAAATATAGAAATGGTGGATCCGTGTGCGGAATTGTCGACCAATCGATGCGAAATTACTATTGGAAAGGGATTCGAATAAGTTACTATGTAACATTTTCGGCAATCCTAACTGTGCTATTGCAACTATTCCTATGTTATGTACCATTCTTGCCAATCCTAACTGTGCTGTTGCAACTATTCCTATGTTATGTACCATTCTTGCCAATCCTAACTGTACTGTTGCAACTATTCCTATGTTATGTACCATTCTTGCCAATCCTAACTGTACTGTTGCAACTATTCCTATGTTATGTACCATTCTTGCCAATCCTAACTGTGCTGTTGCAACTATTCCAATGTTATGTACCATTCTTGCCAATCCTAACTGTACTGTTGCAACTATTCCTATGTTATGTACCATTCTTGCCAATCCTAACTGTGCTGTTGCAACTATTCCTATGTTATGTACCATTCTTGCCAATCCTAACTGTGCTGTTGCAACTATTCCTATGTTATGTACCATTCTTGCCAATCCTAACTGTGCTATTGCAACTATTCCTATGTTATGTACCATTCTTGCCAATCCGAACTATGCTATTGCAACTATTCCTATGTTATGTACCATTCTTGCCAATCCGAACTATGCTATTGCAACTATTCCTATGTTATGTACCATTCTTGCCAATCCGAACTGTGCTGTTGCAACTATTCCTATGTTATGTACCATTCTTGCCAATCCTAACTGTGCTGTTGCAACTATTCCTATGTTATGTACCATTCTTGCCAATCCTAACTGTGCTATTGCAACTATTCCTATGTTATGTACCATTCTTGCCAATCCGAACTGTGCTGTTGCAACTATTCCTATGTTATGTACCATTCTTGCCAATCCTAACTGTACTGTTGCAACTATTCCTATGTTATGTACCATTCTTGCCAATCCTAACTGTGCTATTGCAACTATTCCTATGTTATGTACCATTCTTGCCAATCCTAACTGTGCTATTGCAACTATTCCTATGTTATGTACCATTCTTGCCAATCCTAACTGTGCTATTGCAACTATTCCTATGTTATGTACCATTCTTGCCAATCCTAACTGTGCTGTTGCAACTATTCCTGTGTTATGTACCATTCTTGCCAATCCTAACTGTGCTATTGCAACTATTCCTATGTTATGTACCATTCTTGAATAAAATATTGTTTAAATGAAATGACTAATGACTTCGTGTGTGGTGGGGGGGGGGGGGTAAACTATGGACATAAATTATTGACAGAAGAATATACAGTAAAACATGTCTGTCCTAAGCCAGCCAAGGGAATCACAGAAATTGGGTGCTTAGCGCAGGTGGATTCTTAATATATGTCAAATATATAACAAAACACTCTTCTGGGAATCTTGGAACTGGCTACTTAATACAGTGTGGCTGCTTAATAGAAGTGACCACTAATACAGTTTGACTGTAGTTTATTTAACGATGGCAATAAGTTAACGCATCAAGGGAAGTAAATCGGAATAGAAGCAACCGCCATCGATTATCTAAGTAAAAGTAATTATTAAAAAATACCCCAAACGGTCTTGAAAACGGAATTAGATGATATCTAAGGAGATTAAACATCTATATAAGACAAGGTTTAAAAATGCATGCATTTCTTTATTGTTGTGCACTGGAATTTTTAAATTATAAATTGTCTAATTCGAACAATATTGGTTTTTCTTGAGGAAATACATTATTTGCGGGTGGGGCTCTTAGCCCGTTTGAGCAATAGTATAGCACGTCATGTAATATAATTAACATCAAAGTGAATCTGTGCACTATGTGTGTTTTACGTTTATTTATCGTCGCTACCGGTTGCCCATATGAGCTACGCCTCCTGAAGAGATTAATCATTTTAGATATTTGGAGTATAGTGCAATGATACAGACAGAGACCCATTCTCCTCTGGTTCTTTTACGTGCATGATGTAAAGCACCGACGCGAGACCTCGGTTTAAAGTCCCACCTGAAAGACTGTTAATTTTATTAACTAGACTTACTTACCACTAGACTATACAGATCCGTCTGTGTGTGTGTTTTTACGTTTATTTATCGTCGTTACCGGTTGCCCATATGAGCGACGCCTCCTGAAGAGATTAGTTATTTTAGATTTTGGAGGATAGTGCAATGATACAGACAGAGATGCATTCCAGAATCTCCTCTGGTTCTTTTACGTGCACGGTGTAAAACACCGACGCGAGACCTCGGTTTAAAGTCCCATTTGAAAGTCTGTTAATTTTATTAGGGTCAGACGGGGGATCGAACCTGCGATCCCTGGATTACCAGTCCAGCATGTTACCACTGGACTACATATTCGTCTGTATCTGTGCACTTGCCTTAGAGGTAATATAGACAAGTCGGTATCAAAATGTGTGAAATATTGGGTAAATTAGTACAATGTGTGATGGATTATTTTCTTCACTTATGATATTAAAATCCATAATTCTAAAATTTATAATGAAAAAGTAACGCTCAATATAAAAGTGAATAGTTTTTTATGGGGTCAGTATACATTGGTCAGGCCAATAATTCATGTCCTGGAATTCGTTGCAATTCAGTTGTTATTACTAGTGACGTTCCCTCGTTCAACGTTCCACTCAGCAGCACCACATGAATCGTAATCGCCTCTTAATGAAACCCTTTGTGGAACCGAACCTGTGAGACATAGCTGTACGTTATTAATGTTGATATCTATTGGATTGATTCTATACCGTTGTACAATGAGAGATCGGACAGAACGACGAGTATAGATCAATAACGAGGAATAATTATCATTCCAATTCCAGGAAATAGGTCAGAAAACATTAGTATGGCTTTACTGGAATGTTGTCCAGTGACCCTGGTTCCCAGAACACTTTATATAGCAAGAAAGTGAGCGTAAAAACATAAGAATTTTTATTTTCCAATTTGAACTAAGTAGTTCGTTATTGTACCCAAGTTATTGAGAAATAATGTTATTTACAGATCCAATATGTCTACAGTTACAAATAGATTACTCTTAAAGCGACATACATCAGTGAAAACGCAAACTTATACAGCATGTACTTATTTCAACTAATAAACAAGCGTCGTATACGCGGTTTGTTGACATAACAAAATAATGTAAACAGGGTTGACATACATGCGTAATACAACCTGTGTATCGCGAATAACAAGATGTATGGTACAGATTTGCCGTTATATCTCAAATGTGTGCCCATGCATATTTATTTGTAGACTAATCTTAGTTAAATTTATTATTTCTAAGCGACAGTATCAAGCGTTTAGTATCAACTACAATGACAAAGAAATGTCAATTCAGGAGCGTGGATGACCGGTATATGAAATCCTACATTCACTTTTGAAAGTGAACACCACAAACACAGTGTTTATTGATACATTATTTGTGTTAGAATGTATTCGGAAGAATTTGTAGTAGCAATGCATTTATACGTGAACAATGCATTTGTGGGGGCTTTTTGCAAACAGAAGCTGAAGAAAAACCAATATCCAGAATGATTTATACAGATGAACAAGTTAAATTTGTTGATAATGTAAACTTATCTTGGCTTCAAATGTTATTCTGGAAACATGTCTGGAACAGTAAAAGCTTTATATGATCAAGCACTTAAGGTTTACCATAATCTCCTGTCTTTATTTGATAGAAGTCACATTATATGTCACACTACTTTCCTTATTTGATACAAGATGTTAGTGGAAACAGGTTGATAAAATTGCATGTTCGATTTTGTAAATAATATATTATTCTAACAATGCCATGTATGTGTTGTGCTTGGGTTTAATGTCGCTCCCTCCCCTCTCTCCCTCCTCCCTCCCTGAATAGGGCCCTACCCCACTTCCTCCCTTTCTACCTCTCTTCCTCCATCCCTCATCCCTCCCTGAATCCCTCCCTACCCCACTTCCTCCCTTTCTACATCTCTTCCTCCATCCCTCATCCCTCCCTCCCTGAATAATCCCTCCCCTCCCTGAATCCCTCCCTCCTGAATCCCTCCCTCCTATCTCCCTCCTCCCTCCCTGAGTCCTTCCATACCCCACTTCCTCCTATCTACCTCTCTCCCTCATCCATTCCTCCCTGAATAATCCCTCCCTGAACCCCTCCCTATCTTTCTCCCTCCCTCCCCTGGGTTAAGGTAAACCAAATAGCGCTAAAAGGGTAATTCATCAAATCTGCTACGAGTTGACACAAGTAGTCCCCATTGGAATGTCACTAAGCGCTATATATTAATACATCTCACAAACATGTTATCTAACAAACACTATTCCATCTGTTAGAGTATTTGTAAATATTTGCATTCATGAACAATGCAAGTATTTCACTGCATGCTATCTAAATGGTATTCTCGAGAGAGAACATCTTCTCAATAAGCGATATGTCCGGAGTTCGAGCCCCGCTGGAGCCGATACGATTGTTCCCTTATGCAAGGCATATAAATTCCACGTTGCCTCTTCTCTCTCTCCCTCGTGACGATGGATTCCATCAGGAATGATATCTCGAGAGGGATTAATATAAGTTTAAAGAACTTGTTTCGCAATCGAGCTAAAATAAATTTGTATAAACTTACATTAAACTAAACTCAATAAGAGCTTACTAACTTGTCTTATCAAACACGTTGGACTACGAATATCGAGGGACTACAGGTTCGATCCCCCGTCTGACCTTAATACTATTAACATTCTTTCATAAAAACAGATGTCTCGTGTCGGTGCTATGCACCGTGCACGCAATAGAACCCGAGGAGACACTGGAAGAGGTCTCTGTCTGTATCATTGAACCATCCTCCAACATTCTAAAATGGCCAACCTCTTCAGGAGACGTCGCTTTTATTGGCAACTGGTAGCGGCGATAAAATACACAGGGACATTTTACCATCCAAATACACGGATTAGCAGCTAGAATGGTACAACAAATAAAGGCATCTATATAGGCATTGAGACAGTGCATAGTTCTGAATACGAAAATGCGTTGATGCAACTATAAAACTATGCCACCCTGTGCATACCGATACAGCAAACGTCCTTCCTGTGAACGTTGATACCATCGAACACGACATTGATTCTGAAATAACTGAAGACCAGTCGTAGTTATTTACATTTATATTCGTGTTAAAGACAAGTTGGCATATATTTATCCCGAACTGTTTATTTGTCCTTTTAGTTGGAATCCTTTATTTTTACTGTTGTTCTTTAACCAGACGTTGCGGTATGATCAATGCGATTTCATTAAAATCATGTTATTTATTTTACAACGATTGCGAAGCAAGTTTTAGCAACTTAATAATATATTATTCACTCTCGTTGGCGCTGATGAAAGCGCATATGTGGTAATTCATGTGGGAGGAAACCGGAGAAAACCCACCTGTCCGATCTGGCGACCACCGTACCATCTCACATACTTCCCTGTCCGAGGATCGATCCCGGGTTGCATTGGTGAGAAGCGAGCGCGTTAACCACTGCGCTAATCAGACAGCCTGGGGTTATTATGAAGAAGAAGAAGTACTACTGGTAAAGCATACCTATAGTTTCACTGTATCTTCAGACACCACAAGACAATTAAATACTTATTAAAACCAGAAATTGTGTAATACTGAAATGGAAAAAAGCACTAATACGAAATTAAGAAATGTTTAGGAAATCAGTTATCAGCCTCGATCAGATCCATATGACCTGAGCTATCGGCGTGACTTAACGCCTCGCTATCGGCGTGACTTAACGCCGCGCTATCTTCAGACACCACAATGGTCTATCATACACGTATCAGAAATGCTTGTAGCAACCTGAATTCAGATTTATTTAACAATCATCTACGCGACAATTCAAATTGCACATGTGTAATAAATGAAACGGAAGATGCAGAACACTATTTATTGCGATGTCCATTGTTTGTAATCCAAAGGCGTCAGCTATTCCTAAATACGGGTACTTACCATCCGCTAAGTACACACAAACTATTGTTTGGTTTCGAAAATAAAACATCTGAAGACAATGAATATATTTTCAAACAAGTCCAAATTTTCATCAAAAGCACTAAACGCTTTGAGGTCATACTATCTACTAACACAATGCAAGTACATAGCTGCTGTTCTCTCCGAGCCGATTCTCTATTTGGTGGTGGGGGTTGGGTCTGGCTGGCTGGCTGGCTGGCTGGCTGGCTGGCTGGCTGGCTGGCTGGCTGGCTGGCTGGCTGGCTGGCTGGCTGGCTGGCTGGCTGGCTGGCTGGCTGGCTGGCTGGCTGGCTGGCTGGCTGGCTGGGGGTATGGTGCGTATGGCGCAGAAGCAGAGAGCTGTTACAGAATGCATCTCTATTTAATTATTTTTCTATTTTATTTTCTTGTCCTTTCCTGATCATTTATTTTCATCTAAATATGTTTTCATATAGTTATTACAGTACACATCTCTACCGTCACGCTAAAATAAAACAGTTATTACAGTACACATCGCTACGGTCATTTTGTTAACATCAATCTGGTTTATTGGGGAGGGCACTCGCTAATGTTGGTAAAACTTGTTGCCCAACCCATTTGCTTCTAGATTTTATTCGTGCACTGTGCAAGTATAAGCATAGCATTGCAGTTGTATCAGTTTGCTTATATATTTACCATGTTTATATTTGTAATGGTATTGTATATAAATAAGCAATAAAATATGATTAAACTAAACCACAATAGCATTATACAAATACTTCAAATTCCAAATTGCATATGGTTAATGAGGACCTGATTGTTGTGGCTGTCCTTGTTCAATCCATAAAGTTCTATTACAGAGCTATCGTAGTTGTATTTATTCGGAGGTTTCTCGTAACTGGGTCACGTGATCTTAGAGGCGGAGCGATACGGCATTTGGCGACTGGTCAATTGCGTATGGAACACGAATAGGTCAATAAGTTCAATGGATGTTAGCATGGATTATGAAAGAAAGTACACTACAACATGTCAATCGAAACAATGAGCGACGCGCTGTCTTTCCTATTACCTCCCTTGGCAGATAAATTCCTATATATCCCGAAATGCATTGTAACCCCGTGTCGTTTCCCATTATATATTAGTCGTGACACTTTACTATCTCCTTCCCATGAGATATTAGTCGTGACACGTTGTTATCTCCTTCCCATGAGATATTAGTCGCGTGATATTTCTTTTTCTGTTATGGCTTCCAATGAATTATAGAGTTTTCACAGTGAAAGAAAACTCCATCTTATACACTGCTTTGAAACAGTGAAAGATGACATTTTCACTGCCACCGGTTGCGTTTCGTATTCCTGAGCGATTAGATGTAATTTTGAAATTTAGCTATTTTCTGACAATCATGATAGTCTTAATATATAGTAATAGTAATAGATTCTAATGAATTTATTTTGTCTGTAGGTTTTAATTTTGACAGTAAACAGAAACTAACTTGAAACTTATACCTGAACTATTTCTTATTACAGACGTTCACACTAACCGAAGTGGTTGTGTGGTTGTGTTGTGTATTGGAGTCAAATGAGGCTCCCGAAAGGACAGTAAATTAAATAACATTTGAAAACAAATATTATATTAGCCAAAAACATTGGAAATCATAAAAGATACATATGTCGGTGATCACGAGATGAAATAAAATCCTATCTTAAATGAATAGTCACAAATATCCTCTATATATCTCGTTCTCGTGAGATATGTGCCTCGCGAAAACAATTGCTATGGTATCGTAATAGGCTATCTTTTGTAAAATAAACGTGGAACTAAGGGTCTTGCTTCAACATTGACAGCCGGAAAGTCGCCAGAGATTTATTCTTTATTTCAGTCTCATCGTTGTACAATACATAACATATATACACAACAAATTATCGTGGCAAAGTACAACACCATTCATTATAAAAGAATTATAAGAGACTAATCTAATCACAGATAATCAAACTATCACAGTCTACTGACATATTATTATATTTACATATTAAAACCGTAGAATAGTCTAGCGACAAATTAAAAATTAAATACTTATTAAAACCTGAAATTTTGTAATACTGAAATTGAAAAAAGCACTAATGTGCAATTAAGAAATATTTAAAAAAATCAGTTATCAGCCTCGATCAGATCCATATGACCTAAGCAATCGGCGTGACTTAAGGCCGCGCTATCGGCGTGACTTAACACCGCGCTATCGGCGTGACTTAACGCCGCGCTATCGGTGTGACTTAACGCCGCGCTATCGGCGTGACTTAATGCCGCATTTCACAATCCCTTTTACCAATGATCTATCAATGATGGTGTATTTATAGATTATCATTGTAAACATCCATTATCTTTGATAGAATGCCAAATGGGTTGGGCAACAAACTCTAACAATATTGATAAACTGCAAATATTATGGGAAGAAGCAACCATACAAAAATGGCTGAATAAAGAAAACAAATAAGAAGAGAAACATATGTCACAGTATTCATATATTCATAACTTTAACATTAGATAGACGTTTTACAGTGTATGGTCGAATTATATTTCACCTTTTTATTTTATTTAAACTTTATTTATTTCACAACGACTGCGAAGCAAGTTTTAACAACTTATATTAATCACTCTCGTTGGCGCGGATGAAAGCATATATGTTGTCATTCGTGTGGGAGGAAACCGGAGTACCCAGAGAAAACCCACCTGTCCGATTTGGCGACCACCGTACCATCTCACATATCATTATATTTCACCGATTGAGGAACCAAGTTAGATAGAATGAACATTGATAGTATACATATAATCTACTAACCAGGAGTTTCGCAAGCCACCAGTGATTATAGTACATGTAATAGCTATATTGGACGTGCTTAAAGTACGTGATGACAGTACATGTAATAGCTACATTGGACGTGCTTAAAGTACGTGATGATAGTATATGTAATAGCTACATTGGACGTGCTTAAAGTACGTGATGATAGTATATGTAATAGCTACATTGGGCGTGCTTAAAGTATGTGATGATAGAACATGTAATAGCTACATTGGACGTGCTTAAAGTACGTGATGATAGTATATGTAATAGCTACATTGGGCGTGCTTAAAGTACGTGATGATAGTACATGTAATAGCTATATTGGACGTGCTTAAAGTACGTGATGATAGTATATGTAATAGCTACATTGGGCGTGCTTAAAGTATGTGATGATAGTATATGTAATAGCTATATTGGACGTGCTTAAAGTACGTGATGATAGTATATGTAATAGCTACATTGGACATGGTTAAAGTACGTGATGATAGTACATGTAATAGCTATATTGGACGTGCTTAAAGTACGTGATGATAGTATATGTAATAGCTACATTGGGCGTGCTTAAAGTACGTGATGATAGTATATGTAATAGCTACATTGGGCGTGCTTAAAGTATGTGATGATAGTACATGTAATAGCTACATTGGACGTGCTTAAAGTACGTGATGATAGTATATGTAATAGCTACATTGGACGTGCTTAAAGTACGTGATGATAGTATATGTAATAGCTACATTGGACGTGCTTAAGGTACGTGATGATAGTATATGTAATAGCTACATTGGGCGTGCTTAAAGTATGTGATGATAGTACATGTAATAGCTACATTGGACGTGCTTAAAGTACGTGATGATAGTATATGTAATAGCTACATTGGGCGTGCTTAAAGTACGTGATGATAGTATATGTAATAGCTACATTGGGCGTGCTTAAAGTATGTGATGATAGTACATGTAATAGCCATATTGGACGTGTTTAAAGTACCTGATAATAGTACATGTAATAGCCATATTGGACGTGTTTAAAGTATGTGATGATAGTACATGTAATAGCTACATTGGGCGTGTTTAAAATATATGATGATAGTACATGTAATAGTTATATAGGACGTGATTAACGTACGTGATGATAGTACATGTAATAGCTATACTGGACGTGTTTAAAGTACGTGATGATAGTACATGTAATAGCTATATTGTACGTGTTTAAAGTACGTGATGATAGTACATGTAATAGCTATATTGGACGTGTTTAAAGTACGTGATGATAGTACATGTAATAGCCATATTGGACGTGCTTAAAGTACGTGATGATAGTACATGTAATAGTTATATAGGACGTGTTTAAAGTATGTGATGATAGTACATGTAATAGCTATATTGGACATGTTTAAAGTACGTGATGATAGTACATGTAATAGCTATATTGTACGTGTTTAAAGTACGTGATGATAGTACATGTAATAGCCATATTGGACGTGTTTAAAGTACGTGATGATAGTACATGTAATAGCTATATTGTACGTGTTTAAAGTACGTGATGATAGTACATGTAATAGCTATATTGGACGTGTTTAAAGTACGTGATGATAGTACATGTAATAGCCATATTGGACGTGCTTAAAGTACGTGATGATAGTACATGTAATAGTTATATAGGACGTGTTTAAAGTATGTGATGATAGTACATGTAATAGCTATATTGGACATGTTTAAAGTACGTGATGATAGTACATGTAATAGCTATATTGTACGTGTTTAAAGTACGTGATGATAGTACATGTAATAGCCATATTGGACGTGTTTAAAGTACGTGATGATAGTATATGTAATAGCCATATTGGACGTGTTTAAAGTACGTGATGATAGTACATGTAATAGCCATATTGGACGTGTTTAAAGTACGTGTGATAGTACATGTAATAGCCATATTGGACGTGTTAAAGTACGTGATGATAGTACATGTAATAGCAATTGGACGTGTAAAAAAAACACAAACAAAAAAACAATTGGACGTGTTAAAGTACGTGATGATAGTACATGTAATAGCTATATTGGACGTGTTTAAAGTACGTGATGATAGTACATGTAATAGCTATATTGGACGTGTTTAAAGTACGTGATGATAGTACATGTAATAGCTATATTGGACGTGTTTAAAGTACGTGATGATAGTACATGTAATAGCCATATTGGACGTGTTTAAAGTACGTGATGATAGTACATGTAATAGCCATATTGGACGTGTTTAAAGTACGTGATGATAGTACATGTAATAGCTATATTGGACGTGTTTAAAGTACGTGATGATAGTACATGTAATAGCTATATTGGACGTGTTAAAGTACGTGATGATAGTACATGTAATAGCTACATTGGACGTGATTAACGTACGTGATGATAGTACATGTAATAGCTATATTGTACGTGTTTAAAGTACGTGATGATAGTACATGTAATAGCTATATTGGACGTGTTTAAAGTACGTGATGATAGTACATGTAATAGCTATATTGGACGTGTTTAAAGTACGTGATGATAGTACATTTAATAGCTATATTGGACGTGTTTAAAGTACGTGATGATAGTACATGTAATAGCTATATTGGACGTGATTAACGTACGTGATGATAGTACATGTAATAGCTACATTGGACGTGTTTAACGTACGTGATGATAGTACATGTAATAGCTACATTGGACGTGATTAACGTACGTGATGATAGTACATGTAATAGCTATATTGGACGTGATTAACGTACGTGATGATAGTACATGTAATAGCTATATTGGACGTGTTTAAAGTACGTGATGATAGTACATGTAATAGCTATATTGTACGTGTTTAAAGTACGTGATGATAGTACATGTAATAGCTACATTGCTGTTAAATACTGATGATAGTCTGTAATAGCTAATTGGACTTGATTAAAGTACGTGATGATAGTACATTTAATAGCTATATTGGACGTGTTTAAAGTACGTGATGATAGTACATGTAATAGCTATATTGGACGTGTTTAAAGTACGTGATGATAGTACATGTAATAGCTATATTGGACGTGTTTAAAGTACGTGATGATAGTACATGTAATAGCAAGACGTGTTAAGTACGTGATGATAGTACATGTAATAGCTATATTGGACGTGTTTAAAGTACGTGATGATAGTACATGTAATAGCTATATTGGACGTGTTTAAAGTACGTGATGATAGTACATGTAATAGCTATATTGGACGTGATTAAAGTACGTGATGATAGTACATGTAATAGCTATATTGTACGTGTTTAAAGTACGTGATGATAGTACATGTAATAGCTATATTGGACGTGTTTAAAGTACGTGATGATAGTACATGTAATAGCTATATTGGACGTGCTTAAAGTACGTGATGATAGTACATGTAATAGCTATATTGGACGTGTTTAAAGTACGTGATGATAGTACATGTAATAGCTATATTGGACGTGTTTAAAGTACGTGATGATAGTACATGTAATAGCTATATTGGACGTGTTTAAAGTACGTGATGATAGTACATGTAATAGCTATATTGGACGTGTTTAAAGTACGTGATGATAGTACATGTAATAGCTATATTGGACGTGTTTAAAGTACGTGATGATAGTACATGTAATAGCTATATTGGACGTGTTTAAAGTACGTGATGATAGTACATGTAATAGCTATATTGGACGTGTTTAAAGTACGTGATGATAGTACATGTAATAGCTATATTGGACGTGTTTAAAGTACGTGATGATAGTACATGTAATAGCTATATTGGACGTGTTTAAAGTACGTGATGATAGTACATGTAATAGCTATATTGGACGTGTTTAAAGTACGTGATGATAGTACATGTAATAGCTATATTGGACGTGTTTAAAGTACGTGATGATAGTACATGTAATAGCTATATTGGACTGTTTAAAGTACGTGATGATAGTACATGTAATAGCTATATTGGACGTGTTTAAAGTACGTGATGATAGTACATGTAATAGCTATATTGGACGTGCTTAAAGTACGTGATGATAGTACATGTAATAGCTATATAGGACGTGTTTAAAGTACGTGATGATAGTACATGTAATAGCTATATTGGACGTGTTTAAAGTACGTGATGATAGTACATGTAATAGCTATATTGTACGTGTTTAAAGTACGTGATGATAGTACATGTAATAGCCATATTGGACGTGTTTAAAGTACGTGATGATAGTACATGTAATAGCCATATTGGACGTGTTTAAAGTACGTGATGATAGTACATGTAATAGCCATATTGGACGTGTTTAAAGTACGTGATGATAGTACATGTAATAGCCATATTGGACGTGTTTAAAGTACGTGATGATAGTACATGTAATAGCCATATTGGACGTGTTTAAAGTACGTGATGATAGTACATGTAATAGCTACATTGGACGTGTTTAAAGTACGTGATGATAGTACATGTAATAGCTACATTGGACGTGTTTAAAGTACGTGATGATAGTACATGTAATAGCTATATTGTACGTGTTTAAAGTACGTGCTGATAGTACATGTAATAGCTATATTGGACGTGCTTAAAGTACGTGATGATAGTACATGTAATAGCTATATTGGACGTGTTTAAAGTACTTGATGATAGTACATGTAATAGCTATATTGTAGGTGTTTAAAGTACGTGATGATAGTACATGTAATACCTATATTGTACGTGTTTAAAGTACGTGATGATAGTACATGTAATAGCTACATTGGGCGTGTTTAAAGTACGTGATGATAGTACATGTAATAGCTACATTGGACTTGCTTAAAGTACGTGATGATAGTACATGTAATAGCTATACTAGACGTGTTTTAAAGTACGTGCTGATAGTACATGTAATAGCTATATAGGACGTGTTTAAAGTACGTGATGATAGTACATGTAATAGCTATATTGGACTTGCTTAAAGTACGTGATGATAGTACATGTAATAGCTACATTGGACGTGATTAACGTACGTGATGATAGTACATGTAATAGCTATATTGTACGTGTTTAAAGTACGTGATGATAGTACATGTAATGGCTATATTGGACGAGTTTAAAGTACGTGATGATAGTACATGTAATAGCTATATTGTACGTGTTTAAAGTACGTGATGATAGTACATTTAATAGCTATATTGTACGTGTTTAAAGTACGTGATGATAGTACATGTAACAGCTATATTGGGCGTGTTTAAAGTACGTGATGATAGTACATGTAATAGCTATAGTGTACGTGTTTAAAGTACGTGATGATAGTACATGTAATAGCTATATTGTACGAGTTTAAAGTACGTGATGATAGTTCCTGTAATAGCTACATTGGACTTGCTTAAAGTACGTGATGATAGTACATTTAATAGCTATATAGGACGTGTTTAAAGTACGTGATGATAGTACATGTAATAGCTATATTGGACTTGCTTAAAGTACGTGATGATAGTACATGTAATAGCTACATTGGACGTGATTAACGTACGTGATGATAGTACATGTAATAGCTACATTGGACGTGATTAACGTACGTGATGATAGTACATGTAATAGCTATAGTGTACGTGTTTAAAGTACGTGATGATAGTACATGTAATAGCTATATTGGACGAGTTTAAAGTACGCGATGATAGTACATGTAATAGCTATATTGTACGTGTTTAAAGTACGTGATGATAGTACATGTAATAGCTATATTGTACGTGTTTAAAGTACGTGATGATAGTACATGTAATAGCTATATTGGGCGTGTTTAAAGTACGTGATGATAGTACATGTAATAGCTATATTGTACGTGTTTAAAGTACGTGATGATAGTACATGTAATAGCTATATTGGACTTGCTTAAAGTACGTGATGATAGTACATGTAATAGCTATACTAGACGTGTTTAAAGTACGTGCTGATAGTACATGTAATAGCTATATAGGACGTGTTTAAAGTACGTGATGATAGTACATGTAATAGCTATATTTTACGTGTTTAAAGTACGTGATGATAGTACATGTAATAGCTATATTGGACTTGCTTAAAGTACGTGATGATAGTACATGTAATAGCTACATTGGACGTGATTAACGTACGTGATGATAGTACATGTAATAGCTACAGTGGACGTGATTAACGTACGTGATGATAGTACATGTAATAGCTATATAGGACGTGTTTAAAGTACGTGATGATAGTACATATAATAGCTATATTGGACTTGCTTAAAGTACGTGATGATAGTACATGTAATAGCTACATTGGACGTGATTAACGTACGTGATGATAGTACATGTAATAGCTATACTGGACGAGTTTAAAGTATGTGATGATAGTACATGTAATAGCTATATTGGACGTGTTTAAAGTACGTGATGATAGTACATGTAATAGCTATATTGGACATGTTTAAAGTACGTGATGATAGTACATGTAATAGCTATATTGGACATGGTTAAAGTACGTGATGATAGTACATGTAATAGCTATATTGGACGTGTTTAAAGTACGTGATGATAGTACATGTAATAGCTATATTGGACGTGCTTAAAGTACGTGATGATAGTACATGTAATAGCTATATTGGACGTGCTTAAAGTACGTGATGATAGTACATGTAATAGCTACATTATAGCACCGACACGAGACCTCGGTTTAACGTCCCACCTGAAAGACTGTTCATTTTATTAGGGTCAGACGGGAGATCGAACCTGCGATCCCTGGATTACCAGTCGAGCGTGTTACCACTGGACTACATATCCATTTGTAGTGTTATTCACATGTCACGTGACGGGGTTTTGTGTGTTGCAGAAGATAGAAATCAATTTACCATTGCAGCTATAATTGATATATATTTATAAGTGTCATTAGTGCTTAAAGCGACACTACATTGGTGAAAACACAAATGTCTGCAGAATGTAATTTCCTATTATATGGTATAATTCTTTTCCAAATATTTGCCTCAAAAACTGAGTATTTCAACAAATAAACAAACGTCGTATACGCGGTTTGTTGACATAACAAAATAATGTAAATAGGATCGACATTTATGGATTACCAGTCCAGTGTGCTACCACTGGACTACAGATCCGTCTGTGCTTTGTGAATGGAGATACTACGGTACTATTAATACTTTTCTTGCTTCGAACGAGTATAAATTATTCTCTTTTCATTGACCGTGTGAACACTTAGTGCAATGTCGGATCACATTAGCATCGTGTTTGTGTCGTGATTCTCGCCTGTCGCTTCCTAAGAACCATCGTGGCGTGCTGTTCATTCATCCGTTACAATTCGTTTCCCTTTCTCTATATCCTTTTTTGTCTTTTTTATCATCTTCCATTTATTGGTTTTCTTTCTATTAATTGTTTTTTTTTCTACAACTTTAATTTATATATCATGAATTAAGCTTTGTAAGCATTACATCTTCCCTATGCATACCAAAAAGTATTATTGAACTAAATAGTCATGCCATGAAATGTTTGTGTAAATTATTCAGATAGTAGAAGACAACCATAAGCTGTATAGCTTTCTGTCTAATTCCTTATTTCAATTGTTGTAAATAACCATGTACATGATAGAACATAAATATGTTTAAACCAAACAACCAAAAATAAAACGCAATTATGCAGCCATTCTGTTTTCACGTGTACCAGCAGGGGCAGTCTCCTGGAATAGTTAAGAAAGAACTACATACTGATCTATATTCTACGAAATACCGATAGTGACTTCTTATTTCAGGCTTCTGATTTCAAATTGTATATTTCAAACTTCATAAGTGATATATATTCCGACTTACACTCCGGCTTCACACATCCGGCTTCACACTTCCGGCTTCACACATCCGGCTTCATACTTCCGACTGAACACTTCCAGTTTCACACTTCCGGCTTCACACTTCCGACTCCACACTTCCGGCTTCACACTTCCGACTCCACACTTCCGGCTTCACACTACCGACTCCACACTTCCGAAGTCAGAAGTCTGACATTTAAAGTCACTTCCGGTCTTTCGTACCATTCTGACCTACGTGGTGTCGTTTGTTTTACATTACATTAAAAAACAATACAAGGAATACGATTTCATAAAAGCTACTTTTAGCTTCCTACTTGATCCTTTGCATTAGTAGGTATGTCGTTGTATGTTATGTGCTATTTATGTTTTGCAATATATATTGTTTAAACCAACTGCCATGGTACATAAAACCAATTACTCAATACAGTTGTTTCTAAAATATAATTGGCACCGCCACTCTGTCATTGCCGTGAAATTGAGCTTCCGTGCCACTTTCTTTCCTCCTGGCCCGGTTTAACAAATCGATTGCACAATCTAATGAACAAAATCGGTTCATTGCTGATAGTAACATTGTCAACGTTAATATTTGGCTGTCCACTTTCCATTTTCGAAACAAATTCTAGAATAGTAAACATAATACAACAGTTCATGGTAAAGTCTAAACGTTTAGATTCATTAAAAAAAAGTTGAAACTTTATTTATTTTACAACAATTGCGAAGCAAGTTCTAACAACTTATATTAATCACACTCGTTGGCGCGGATGAAAGCGTAACTGTGGTAATTCGTGTGGGAGGAGACCGGAGTACCCAGAGAAACCCCACCTGTCCGATCTAGCGACCACCGTACCATCTCACATGCTTCCCAGTTCGAGGATCGAACCCGGGTTGCATTTGTGAGAAGCGAGCGCGCTAACCACTGCGCTAATCGGACAGCCTAGATCCATTTAGATGCATTGTAACTAGTGACTCCCACTATGAGTGATCTGATCAGCACTATGTTTAGATTCATTGTAACTAGTGACTCCCACTATGAGTGATCTGATCAGCACTATGTTTAGATTCATTGTAACTAGTGACTCCCACTATGAGTGATCTGATCAACACTATGTTTAGATTCATTGTAACTAGTGACTCCCACTATGAGTGATCTGATCAGCACTATGTTTAGATTCATTGTAACTAGTGACTCCCACTATGAGTGATCTGATCAACACTATGTTTAGATTCATTGTAACTAGTGACTCCCACTATGAGTGATCTGATCAGCACTATGTTTAGATTCATTGTAACTAGTGACTCCCACTATGAGTGATCTGATCAACACTATGTTTAGATTCATTGTAACTAGTGACTCCCACTATGAGTGATCTGATCAGCACTATGTTTAGATTCATTGTAACTAGTGACTCCCACTATGAGTGATCTGATCAGCAATATGTTTAGACTTCAATTAGTATTATCAGCCTATTCAGCTGGACTGCGGAAGGCCGATGGTTCTACCTGGGTACCCGTCCGTGCCTGAAATACTATTCGGAGGGACACCCGGTGGCTTCCTCCATCAATACGAGCTGGAGAGACGCCATGTGACCTAATACTGATGACCTCTGTTGGTGCGACTTTAACCCCAAATATAAATAAATACATTATTAGTCTTATTATTAACCTTAGTGTCAGATTTTGTTACAGTTTTGGCGTGAGCTAAATTTCAAGTAATTTGGAGTATGAAATCACTATCTATCAATGAAAATGGATGCAACATGAATCCGGTTTATACAAATAACTCATATGTTTTCAGATAAGTCCTGGAAAGTCATATAAAAGTTACTTCCCTTTTTATCAAAACGACATTTGTAACTGACTAAGGTGCGTGATTCATAATCATGTAAAGTCATATAAAAGTTACTTCCCTTTTGATAACAACTGCATTTGTAATTGACTAATGGTGCAAGGGGCGTAATTCATAATCCTGGAAAGTCATATAAAAGTTACTTCCCTTTTTATAAATATGTGTTTAATTGTGCAAGTGGCGTAATACATTATCGTTCTTTGGCTATTTTAAATCAGCAAGATTCACAGAGTTGTCATCAACAGCTTTTCCTGTTTTAAAATAAATATAGGCCTACACAAATGCTACAAAAATGTCATTTAATAACAAACACACAGTGAAATTACAATTCAAACTGAACGAAAAGAGCACAACTGGCCAATTTAGACAAACAAAGTTCGGATTTTTTTATCTCCCCCATTTACCAATCTTTGGTGTAGGAATATTTTGATTTGCGTAAATCGTACATAATGAATGAGCGCAATTAAAATTTCGATTGACTTTTGTTATACATGTAATACACGCAGATTAAATGGGCAGCGCATTTCATTATGACGATGGAACTACTGGTGGGGCCTATTCCAGATGCGTCGTCAAACAAACCGCCGGACACTTATGATGAACAGTAACCTGATACCGACTAACTATGTACCCAACCCAATCGTCTGCTCGTCTATCTTCTCACGGTGCTTCCTGTCTACTCCTGTCACTGAAATCTTATACCAGATTACGTCCAATGAGATTCCGCATAACACATTTCAAGTCTGAGAACAACACTTTATAGCACAAATTACACGTAGTCACAACCATTGTACTCATTTTAGTTAATACAAATTTATTTTAGCTCGATTGGGAAACAAGTTCTTACAATTTATATTAATCACTCTCGAGACCTCATTCCTGATGGAATCCATCGCCATGAAGGAGAGAGAAGAGGCAATGTGGAATTTAAATGCCTTGCCTAAGGGTACAATCGTAACGGCTCCAGCGGGGCTCGAACTCCGGGCCTTTCGCACCTGAAGCGAACGCTCTACAACTGCACGATCACGACTTCCACTGTACACATTTGATACGAATATTAACACGAAGTAGGGCGTTAATCTTATCTTGCTAATTTTGATCAGTGATTGAGTCGGCCCAGATGTGAACGTCATGTACACATTTCATTTCACCTTTTTTTTACGTTTATTTATCGTCGCTACCGGTTGCCCAAATGATAAACAGTAGACAGTCACTGCCGTTGAATAATCCTAACAATATATTTGTATGTTTTAATTGGATTCCTCTGTAATTATCGTTGTTGCCTTTGCACCACAACTATCCATTTTCATCCGTCTGCTAATGTTATGATTATTAAATTATTAAATATATTCAGATATACTACAGTATATCGCATGTATACTCTACTGTACACAATTGGTTATCAATTAATTAACATGCTTTAGATAAAATTACAGCTATTCTGTATGCTTTACGTTTATTTATCGTCGCTACCGGTTACCCATATGAGCGACGCCTCCTGAAGAGATTAGTTATTTTAGATTTTTGGAGGATAGTGCATGATACAGACAGAGACCCATTCCAGAATCTCCTCTGGTTCTGTTACGTGCACGGTGTAAAGTACCGACACGAGACCTCGGTTTAACGTCCCATCTGAAAGACAGTTAATTTTATTATGGTCAGACGGGGGATCGAACCTGCGATCCCTGGATTACCAGTCCAGCGTGTTACCACTGGACTACATATCCGTCTGTAGCCGTCACCTGATGCGGTGTAGACTTAATGATCAGTGTTGTAGGGATGTCTACCCCATGGTGTGATGAAGGTTGTTAAGTTGGTGCTTTACACTGTGAGCGTAAAAGAACCATAGGAGACTCTGGAATGGGTCTCTGTCTGTATCATTGCACCTTCCTCCAATAATCTAAAATGATTAATCTCTTCAGGAGGCGTCGCTCATATGGGCAACCGGTAGCGACGATAAATAAACGTAGAACACAAGATTAAGTGGCTGTCGTCTCGGGTGGACACGCCGCTATGATAGCCATTCGAAATGTCAAAGACTGTGTTTTTCTTTCCACTCAGTACAGTACAGGTCTTGCTTGTTCAAATAGTAATGATGTGTGATTGGTTTCACGCTTAGCATGATCACTGGGGGTGGGGGTGGGGCTGGCACTCGACTGTTCTGTATGGTTTGCCATTCTTCATGACACACGCTACCATTATGTGACACCAAGCGATACGTTCCCTAATGGCGGCAGGTTTAAGCACACCGTCCATTGTCCTGATCAATTCCAACCATTATCATGCCAATGCATGGGGACATGGATAAGCGTGTGGAAAGCAATCGGTTCAGAATTTGGGGGTCGGCCATAAGCTTCGTTTGTGGGCCATCAATTAAGTGGTTGGTTGTCACATATGTTGAATGTGCTTGACCCGTAGTGGTGAAGGAGATAGTGTTGCAGTTGCGTGCAATTGATATATTCAGAAGAGGAATTTTTATAAAGCTATGAAACTACGACAACGTAACAAATAAATAGTTAACAAACGTTTGTGCTTGAGAACAGAACGCCCTCACGTTGTTTCTTTATTGTTTATTGAAATATACAGTAGACTAATGGTAGATAGAACTACAGGATTTACACAAACTCTTATCATAAATATGGGCCTTATCGTTCCTCTTGGTGGATGATTTCGCCCAGATATGAACAAAATGCCCATTTATGATTGTTTGTGATTGAATAGTTTATGACTCATTATTCATGTCTATTAATAGACAGTGTTGTTGTCAACCGGGTTCGGCCAATCAAATGCGTTATTATCATCAAGTGTACATAAACAGCCAATCGCTAACAAATTTAGCTTTTATTCTGGATACGAAGGCAATATGCCATATTATAGCTGTAATTAAAACCTCCGCCCGTTCCTCCACCCTTGCCCGGCTGTACAACCACGCTTAAAACATACTATTTACAGAATATATGTCGGATCTGATTATGACAATGTTACGTTTTGTTGAATATGATCATGATTCGTATGGCGGATGTTTTCGCCAAGATATGAAAAATTCTACTTTTAGATAACAATATTTCTTTAATGTATAGTAATTTAAGGCATTAAAATAAATGCCCATTTATCAATCTTACACTGGTGTTTGTGTTTTCATTTTTCATACAAAATTCAAAGTGGCCATGATGTGTGTTCAACTTTTATGGGAACGTAGTGCACGATCAATACTGTTTTGTACGGTCACATATAATTATGTATCCACCTTTATGTGAACGGAATACATAAATGTACGCCAAGTTTCAAGTGAAGGACGCATGCAGAGAATGACTAATGGGGTCTATATTCATGTTCGGTACAACGATCATGGCAGAGATATTTATTGTTCCTTCTGCGGCGTCCTTATTATCATATTGTGCGGACAGAAGGTGGAAATGCGGGGTTGAGTGTTCGTGTTTTGAGTTTATTTAGCGTCGCTACCGGTTGTGGGCATGAGCGACGCATCCTATAGAGATTAGTCATCTTAGGTTTAGGGGGAAAGTGCAATGATGCATACAACTTCATTCGAGAGGACTCTCTGCCAGCATAGATAACATATGGAAGTCGTGATAACACTGTGGTAGCTCGTTCGCTTCAGGTGCGAAAGGCCCTGAGATCGAGCCCCGCTGGAGCCGTTACGAGTGTGCCCTTATGCAAGGCACTTTTAAATTCCACATGCCTCTTCTATCTCCATCGTGACGGTGGATTCCATCAGGAATGAAGTATCGAGGGTGATCAATATAATTTAGAGAACTTGTTTTGCAATCTAGATAAAATAAATTTGTATAAACTAACATATGTCAGTCTCTCATAACTATTTCAACGTGGACGTGTACATGTAATGTATGTTTTATTGTGAACGTGTATACTTTAATATGTATACTAGAGGACATAGAAAACGCACACCTACATTATATGATTATTATTACATGAAAACGAAATACGAACGATTCCATCAAAACTATATCACATCTTTATTACAAAACACAAACTGAACAACTAAAAATATTCCAAAATGTTTAAAACTATGTATTTATATAGTTATTGTTTTTCATGTAAAACACATGTTCGATCCCCCGTCTAACCCTAATAAAATTAACAGTCTTTTTTGTTAAACCGAGGTCTCGTGTCGGTGCTTTACATCGTGCACGTAAAGAACCAGAGAGATTCTGTAATGGTCTCTGTCTGTATCATCACTATCCTCCAACACTAAAATAACAATCTCTTCAGGAGGCGCGCTCATTGGGCAACCGGTAGCGACGATAAATAAACGTAAAAACAGAACAAAAAAACTGTAAAAACACACTTATCCGAAGTGTCGTTTTCTTTCCTAGTATATGTATACTGGTGAGACTATAATATATAATTTATGTTTGTCTGTCTTATAGGTTGTGAAACAACAAATACATTGCCTATTAAATACATAGTATAAAGTAAAAACATACAGTCTGTTCATTTATATTTCCAATCTTTCATTTCTTCTGATACCACATCCAATGTGAAGAGGTATTCAAATCAAACTGTAAAAGGGCAAAACTCTTCCAAGTATAATGTTTTCCATAGCCAGTGCTCACCTGTGAATAACGTCACTGTGTTTACACACTGTATTCCTCCGCTAAATAATACAGTATACCAAGTTTCAGTTTGCAATGACCTAAATTCTTATACCACATCTTTTCTACACATCAACTAGTCTGAAGTCTTCTCAAGTCACATAATTTTCAAAAAACACCAAAACTATA
Organism: Archivesica marissinica; assembly: GCA_014843695.1. Lineage (NCBI taxonomy): Eukaryota > Metazoa > Mollusca > Bivalvia > Venerida > Vesicomyidae > Archivesica > Archivesica marissinica. Next base: position 57,136,915 of record CM026389.1, on the reverse strand, counting down.
CACTGCCTGTCATGAAAATGAATTTTTATATATCTATATATTATCTATATTAGTTATTGGGACTACCGCGGATGCACTTCTGCCTATTTACGTATATACAACCATAACGTATAAGAAGTAACAGCATACCCTATTATGTGGCTATTTTAAGGATCCATCATACTGTGGGGCCCCCGACAATGTATCTTTGTTTCAAAGACATATATTTGTATATCAGTATATTATTACACAATATGAGTCCGCCGCCGTCGACGGGTGGTTAAGGTCGCTGACTTGTATACCACTGTAATTTATCATCACTTATGGTCACGGGTTCGAGCCCCGCTCACGCCGTTTCTCATTTATATGAAAATGTTGGCAGTTCCTTACGGAGCTTGGTGCACCAATATCTGGTTAACCGCTGGAACCTGCCCAGGAAAGATGTTGTTAGGTAAGCTGCCCGCCGGCGATATAGCCCAAAATGTTGCTGATGCAGGCGTAAAACCAGAACAAACAAGCAACAAACATAACATGAATATTCAATGTCAATACACATACGTATCATTATTTACTGTATAAGTACAACTGTTTGATTCGGCAGTTCGTCTATGTACAAGTATATTATATCGTGTGACACGCCCGACAAATTATTTCCAGTGAGTTAGTTTTGTCACAAAATAGTTTTTTGTTTTTTGTATTTTTGTAGGGAAGATATAACACTTTACACATTATTTTGAACAATGCTTCTGCGCCTCCGTGGCCGGGTGTTTAGGGTAGTTGAACAATGCTTCTACGCCTCCGTGGCCGGGTGTTTAGGGTAGTTGAACAATGCTTCTGCGCCTCCGTGGCCGGGTGTTTAAGGTAGTTGAACAATGCTTCTGCGCCTCCGTGGCCGGGTGTTTAGGGTAGTTGAACAATGCTTCTGCGCCTCCGTGGCTGGATGTTTAGGGTAGTTGAACAATGCTTCGGTGCCTCCGTGGCCGAGTGTTTAGGTAGTTGAACAATGCTTCGGCGCCTCCGTGACCGGGTTTTAGGGTAGTTGAACAATGCTTCTACGCCTCCGTGGCCGGGTGTTTAGGGTAGTTGAACAATAATTCGGTGCCTCCGTGACCGGTGTTTTAGGGTAGTTGAACAATGCTTCTACGCCTCCCTTAGGGTAGTTGAACAATGCTTCGCGCCTCGTGGCTGGATGTTTAGGGTAGTTGAACAATGCTTCGGTGCCTCCGTGGCCGGGTGTTTAGGGTAGTTGAACAATGCTTCGGTGCCTCCGTGGCCGGGTGTTTAGAGTAGTTGAACAATGCGTCGGTGCCTCCGTGGCCGGGTGTTTAGGGTAGTTGAACAATGCTTCGGTGCCTCCGTGGCCGGGTGTTTAGAGTAGTTGAACAATGCGTCGGTGCCTCCGTGGCCGGGTGTTTAGGGTAGTTGAATTAAAAGCAGTTGCATCTCAAGCTGTAGGTTTGAATCCAAATGGTGGTGTCGAATACTTCATGTGAGAAAGCTATCCAGCTGACTGGTGGACAGTCGGTGGTTCTACCCGGATATCAGTGCGTGTGTGAGATACTACTCTTATGGGCACCCAGAGTTTTCACCACCAATAACAGCTACAAGGGTCGCCATAGGACCTAAGCTGTGGTGTTACTTTAAATTCCAAAAACGAACAAACAAACGATTAAGCAAGCTCGGTTTGTTTAGCGATGGCACCGCATTTCTAGGAAACACTTGTTTACTATTTACGTTAGTATTCAGCTTCCTAATAGATACACGTGTATGATCACTCTCTTCTTGTAATTGAATTCCATGACAAGCGGAGTTAAGCTGTAAAAATAGTTGACGTACTAATTGTATTTTTTTAACATCATCAAAATTTATTCATACGCGAACATCTTCCCGGGAGACTCATAAAAACTATAACGAGCCGTCCCGTGTTCTAATCTAGAGTAACACGAAAACACGTCATAAAATACAGAACTTTATTTGGAAGACAGGGAAACATATTGATCCAATCACAGTATCTGCGTTTTCTCGTATTACGCGAGTCCGCCACACTACGAATATGGCACATAGAAGAATATCTTTGTTTTGGGTTTTTTTTTAATGTCGTACCAGCAGACGGCGACTCTCCAGCTGTTGGTGGGGGGGGGAACCTCGGCTACCCCTCCGAACAGTTCATGCACGTAAGGGCACCCCGGTAGAACCACCATATTCCGTAAGCCAACTCCTCACATGAAATAATTCGATAATGCAGTTGGATTCGAACCTACATCTGCGAAGGGCCGTTTTCTAATGTTGGTTATAACTTGTGGCGCGACCCTTTTGCTATGTTACACAAATGTATGTATGTGCCTTATAATCTGTTAACTTATTTCACTTCTGATGCATGCTCGTATGTAATATTGTATTGTCGAATGTATTACTGTATTACATATGCAATAAAATATGGCTAAATCAAATCAAATCAATAAACATCTGTGATTCCACCGTAACCACACGCCATGGAGAACCCCCTCCCCGCTCCAGTATTATATTTTCCGGTTACAGTACGAACAGGGCATATAATAATATCCATAGATGTTGTGTTTTCCGGCACACAACGAGAATGACACCAAGAAGTAATTGATCGTTAATAGGAGATTTATTGGCTTATAAGGTTCTTTTACACCCATGGTGCCGAGAAATTGATAAATCTAGCGCGGCACGGTTTCTTTATTGTTCCATACTAGTGTCAACAATTTGGTTCTGAGAATGTCTAGAACTTATTTATCTAGAGCTGGCTGTATTATTGTCAAGAGACGTTGCTGCTGACAAGTAAGTAGATATTTCTCACAGGTCTTAAAATATATATGTACATTGTGGTGCCCAAGAGATTGTGTTCAGATTTATGACTGTCATATATAGAACATAACTACAACATAGCGTGGGTGGGTCCGCCGTTTTAGTGGTTTATCAGTCATGACATATGGCAAGTATTACATATATATATATATATATATATACATGGAAGACACATTTACAATACATGGAAGACACATTTACAATACATGGAAGACACATTTACAATACATGGAAGACACATTTACAATACATGGAAGACACATTTACAATACATGGAAGACACATTTACAATACATGGAATACACATTTACAATACATGGAATACACATTTAATTGTCGTGAATTGGGTCAAGTTTGAATACGACACAATGTTAGAGGGTTAGAACAAGTTTGAATACGAGACAAATTTAGAGGGTTAGAACAAGTTTGAATACGAGACAATGTTAAAGGGCTAGAACAAGTTTGAATACGAGACAATGTTAAAGGGCTAGAACAAGTTTGAATACGACACAATGTTAGAGGGCTAGAACAAGTTTGAATACGACACAATGTTAGAGGGCTAGAACAAGTTTGAATACGACACAATGTTAGAGGGTTAGAACAATATGTTTTAATACGACACAATGTTAGAGGGCTAGAACAAGTTTGAATACGACACAATGTTGGAGGGCTAGAACAAGTTTTAATACGACACAATGTTGGAGGGCTAGAACAAGTTTGAATACGACACAATGTTAGAGGGCTAGAACAAGTTTGAATACGACACAATGTTGGAGGGCTAGAACAAGTTTGAATACGACACAATGTTAAATGGCTAGAACAAGTATGAATACGACACAATGTTGGAGGGCTAGAACAAGTTTGAACAATACTTGGATCTACAGATTGCAATTTGATATCGCAACCTTCGTCACGTGTTGGTCAAAGAGATAGTTCAATATGAAGCATATTCTAAGCATAGTCCAAGTGGTACAGTAGCCGATAGTTGAGTGCTAATGCCACCACTAACAGTTAATGTGGTTGTGTTGTTTGTAATATGTTATGTAATTTCATTGGACTTACATGTCGTTTGACTGTATTATCACCGCTTAAAGCAGCATTATGTCGTAATAAAGAATGTAAAATATAAATACTGATCTGTGTGTGTGTTTACCCAAAATCGAAATAGTCGCTCAGAAACGATACAATTCCAATAAATATAAACCGTCGTATACGCGAATTGTTTATCAACAAACGAAATTTAAACACGCACAGAGAGATATATTATACATACTGTTTGGCAATATTAAACTGAGACATTTGCATATTTCGTGAACTTACTTCGTTAATAATCGGATTTCCGAAGTCAAATATGAACTTTAGATTATGGTACACTTACTTACTGACTTGATTCAAATATTAAAGGTAAAAACCTAACGTATGTCCTGGTCGTAGTTCACGGAAACTTACGAAGGCTTTGGCGGAGATTAATGAGACTCAGTTTAATGTTGCCAAGTAATACCCTATATTGATTTATATACGACAACTGATTATTTTGGTTGATGTTCTAAACTTGGACTTTCGTCGACATTAGAACACTGGTTCAAAATCGAGAATCCCTCTATACAAAGACAACGAGGTGGCCGAGGAGTGTTTACAACCGCCGGCTTCAAATCACATAGCCATCACCACTAGCTGTAGGTTCAAATTCCAATGTGGGTGTCGAAATTGTCCATGTGAACAATCTCTCCAGCTGGCTTGCGGAGGGTCGGTTGTTGGACCCGGGTTCCCGTCCGTGCATGGAATACTACTTGGATGAGTCTTCATATGACCTAAGCTATTGAAGTGTCCTTAAATCTAAAACAACCCCACAAAAAACAAGACCAGTGTGAGCTATTGTATATCTGGGACTTCGGCTTCCTGTGTGTTTTGCTACAGCTTCACTGAGGAATCCCATAACATTTATATAAGACTTGTTTGCTCATACAGACCGTGTTCTGATGACAAGTCGGACCGTTTGATGTCTTTTGGAAATTCCCTCTAGGCATTGTTGCGGAAGTTTATTATATTTAAAGTAGAAAATAATTATGGATAGATAGGCCAACACATCTGATGAATGGTCTATCTAATGTATATATCATCCCATGGAGGCATTCAATCGGATAATATTTCTTTGAGAGATTTTGCAATTTGATAAATGTGTGCATTGACATATATGTTCTATTAGTACTACGCTAGACATCGCGGAATTGGAAATTGGGATAAGTAAACATTTAGCTTTAGAATCCATAATACGTTCAATAATTTAATCCATTAATTATCTCCGCCAAGAAATTATGTTTTCACCCCTGCCTGCCTGTCTGCCTGCCTGCTGCCTGCCTGCAATATAATAATACACCAGGAGATCATTTGAGCTGCTAGTACGTAGATAAGAAACATAATTTCACCCCTGCCTGCAGGGCCTGCCTGCTTGCCTGTAATATAATAATACACCAGGATATCAGTTGAGCCTGCCTGCCTGCCTGCCTTGCCTGCCTGCCTACCCGCCCGCCCGCCCGCCCGCCCGCCCGCCCGCCCGCCCGCCCGCCCGCCCCCCCCTGCCTGCCTGCCCGCCCGCCTGCCTGCCTGCCTTGCCTGCCTGCCTTCCTGCCTGCACGCCCCCCGCCCCGCCCGCCCCTCCCCGCCTGCAAGCCCAACGCCGCCCCCGCCCGCCCGCCCGCCCGCCCCGCCCGCCCGCCCGCCCGCCCGCCCGCCCGCCCCCCGCCCCCCGCCCGCCCCCCCGCCCGCCCGCCCGCCCGCCCGCCTGCCTGCTGCCTGCCTGCCCGCCCGCCCGCCCGCCCGCCCAAACCCGCCCGCCCGCCTGTCTGCCCGCCCGCCCACCCGCCCGCTCGCCCGCTCGCCCGCCCGCCCATCTGCCATATAGCAATAAGTATAAGTATCGTAAGTGTACATGTATGTGAATGCCATAGTCAGTACCGTAGCCAGAGTCAAATTTCAACCGAGGCAATCTAGGGAGTCCGGGGGTATATTTTCCCTTAAAATGGTTGGGGTATAGAAGTGATTTCCTGCGTTTTCTGATTTATTGAGTTTATACGTATAATTATGTACTTACCTTTCAGCTCTCTAGCAGTCAACATTCCATACAGCAAAGGGATATTTTTGGCATTTTATTTATTTAATTTTTTCATTATTTTTTTTTTTGCTTTGGAAATTTTAACCTAGGCAGCTGCCTCGGTGTGCCTCGGTGTGCCTCGGTGTGGCTACGGGCCTTAAAGTGATATAAAATGTAATGGGGTGTTTCCAAATAAAGCATACACCGAGAGCTACGTTTACTGATATTAATAATTACACAACCAAATGAAAAGCAAATATGATCATATGTAGCATAGCATCGAGAATGTTGTAGTACCATGCGGTAGTGCATACTGTTTGACACGATCAGAATGGTTGAATTTACCGGAATCATGACGGGTATTGTAGAGTTGTTTCCCTTTCGTTCCGTCCCCCCATTTGTAAGTACTTATTTGGTACCTACTTACACAAGCGTCGGTTCTGTGATTTAATTATTGATTCGTTGATATAATGCATTAAGCCAAAGAAGTAAGTGCTGGTGTTTATCCCTTTCCTTCATGGAGATTTAGGTTAATATACTATTATATCTCCATACAAACGACAGCCATTTAACCCTTTCCTGCATAGAGATTTAGGTTAATATACTATTATATCTCCATACAAACGACATCCATTTAACTATCATGCAGTGGATAAGTAGCCGCCATATTTATCCCACCTCATAGATAATATTACTGAGACTACATAGAGATTTAGGTTAACATACTATTATATCTCCATACAAACGACAGCCATTTAGCTATCATACAGTGGATAAGTAGTCGCCATATCTATCCCATCTCCATAGACATTACTGGGACTACATAGAGATTTAGGTTAATATACTATTATATCTCCATACAAACGACAGCCATTTAGCTATCATACAGTGGATAAGTAGTCGCCATATCTATCCCACCTACATAGATATTACTGAGACTACATAGAGATTTAGGTTAACATACTATTATATCTCCATACAAACGACAGCCATTTAGCTATCATACAGTGGATAAGTACTCGTCATATCTATCCCACCTCCATAGATATTACTGAGTCTACATAGAGATTTAGGTTAACATACTATTATATCTCCATACAAACGACAGCCATTTAGCTATCATACAGTGGATAAGTAGTCGCCATATATATCCCACCTCCATAGATATTACTGGGACTACATAGAGATTTAGGTTAATATACTATTATATCTCCATACAAACGACAGCCATTTAGCTATCATGCAGTGGATAAGTAGTCGCCATATCTATCCCACCTCCATAGATATTACTGGGACTACATAGAGATTTAGGTTAATATACTATTATATCTCCATACAAACGACAACCATTTAGCTATCATGCAGTGGATAAGTAGTCGCCATATCTATCCCACCTCCATAGATATTACTGGGACTACATAGAGATTTAGGTTAATATACTATTATATCTCCATACAAACGACAACCATTTACCTATCATGCAGTGGATAAGTAGTCGCCATATCTATCCCACCTCCATAGATATTACTGGGACTACATAGAGATTTAGGTTAATATACTACTATATCTCCATACAAACGACAGCCATTTAGCTATCATGCAGTGGATAAGTAGTCGCCATATCTATTCCACCTCCATAGATATTACTGGGACTACATAGAGATTTAGGTTAATATACTATTATATCTCCATACAAACGACAGCCATTTAGCTATCATGCAGTGGATAAGTAGTCGCCATATCTATCCCACCTCCATAGATATTACTGGGACTACATAGAGATTTAGGTTAATATACTATTATATCTCCATACAAACGACAGCCATTTAGCTATCATGCAGTGGATAAGTAGTCGCCATATCTATCCCACCTCCATAGATATTACTGGGACTACATAGAGATTTAGGTTAATATACTATATATCTCCATACAAACGACAGCCATTTAGCTATCATCAGTGGATATAGTCCCATATTATCCCACCTCCATAGATATTACTGGGACTACAAGATAAGTAGTCGACATATCTATCCCACCTCCATAGATATTACTGGGACTACATAGAGATTTAGGTTAATATACTATTATATCTCCATACAAACGACAGCCATTTAGCTATCATGCAGTGGATAAGTAGTCGACATATCTATCCCACCTCCATAGATATTACTGGAACTACATGAGATTCAGGTCTTTATTATGAACATTGGGTTAGCTACTACATTGTCAATGTATGTCGTATTGGAAATGGCGTCAAGAGGTTAAGTTAAGTTAAGAGAACGGGTTAAGTCAGTTAGTTTAATTACAGACGTTCAGTTCTTTCTATGGAATACTATCAGAACATGCTGTCGAATTCAATGACGTCACACTGATATAAAGAGTGTAAGGGAGACAACTAATCATTCAAACACGAACTATAAGTTTATATACTATATTGGCGGCTTCCTCTCTCGGATTCGCCACCGGTTTAGTCCACTAACATCGGGGTTACTAAAAGGTAGACAACTGCAATACAGTACTGTGAAGTTTTCCCAATGATTATCATTAGCACGTGTTTCGGTAAATGACCTATCATTAAATTGTGCGCGGGAATGGATTCGGAATCAGCTAAGCTAAAAATTGGAAATAATTTTCACAATTTTGCAATAAGCGTTATTTCAACCATTTGTATGTAGGTTGTAGTGTAGAATACGCCAGACGATTTAGTCCGGTCTGCTGCTATCTAGTCTACTAAATAATAACATGCGAATACGATCTCAAGAGGCCGATATATTCCATATATTAATCTGATTATAGCCCAGTGTTCGTATTTGGAATGTGTGCAGTCTATTCTCGCTGACGGTTAATTTTTCTCACACGCAGACATTTTGTTGAAAAATGATGTCTCTGTCATCATTATTTATTAAAGTAAACGCCATTAAGAACTTTGTATGAATCCACTAGGGTGTCACTTCATTACGTATATGTTCACGTTCTAATTAGAAACCATTGTCTGTCTGTCTGTCTGTCTGTCTGTCTGTCTGTCTGTCTGTCTGTCTGTCTGTCTGTCTGTCTGTCTGTCTGTCTGTCTGTCTGTCTGTCTGTCTGTCTGTCTGTCTGTCTGTCTGTCTGTCTGTCTGTCTGTCTGTCTGTCTGTCTTGTCTGTCTGTCTGTCTGTCTGTCTGTCTGTCTGTCTGTCTGTCTGTCTGTCTGTCTGTCTGTCTGTCTGTCTGTCTGTCTGTCTGTCTGTCTGTCTGTCTGTCTGTCTGTCTGTCTGTCTGTCTGTCTGTCTGTCTGTCTGTCTGTCTGCTGCTGCTGCGCTGCTGCTCTGCTGCTGCCCCCCCCCCCCCCCCGCTGGCTGGCTGGCTGGCTGGCTGGCTGGCTGGCTGGCTGGCTGGCTGGCTGGCTGAGCTCAATGCGTCGCGTAAGAACCACATAGAGGTCCTGATCCGTAGAGCATATACCCCAATGCGTCAATATGCTCGATCGTCCCTCATTCAGCCCCCTGTTGTTAATTACGAAAACATGTCACTGACAAGTTTTTATGCTCCCAAAAAGGAGAAAGGGGGCAGCATACAGTTTCAACGTTGTCTGTCCATCCGTTGCTTCCTCCGTCCGTTCGTCGATACTACGTATGATGTTGTTAAAGACCAGATATCCAAACCAGTAATAGTATATTAAGTGTGATTGCATGCATTTTGTTAGATTTGAAAGCATGTCGAGTATGTCTTTAACGCTTGTACTGATTACAAGGTTGAGCTTTAAGACGGGTATGGGTACGTGTACCGGACTGTATTGTGTTCTACGTCATCCGGGTATGCCAACAGATTAAAATCCAGATGTATATTTCACGGGTAGTCAACATTTTACACGTAAATAATATTTGCCTGTGTTGTTTACAAATCGTATTAGTAATTTGTTTATTTCTAAGCTTTAAAGATGGATGCATTGAAATAGATAATTGTTTGCCAGAACTAGTTTATGTGAACAAAATATTATTTTATCAGACAGAATGTTTTACTTTCGCTTTCAGTTTGTTATTTTGCAAAAACAGACTATTTACTGAGTGAAAATAATGATTCAAATTATAATGGAAGAATGTGTAGTAGTATTTATTTTCAACGTTTATAATATGTTTTATTCCAAGCGATATTGTGTCGCTTTAAAAATGTATTGAACATATTCAAACTTATTGTGTCACTTTAAAAATGTATTGACCATATTCAAACTTATTGTTTCGCTTTAAAAATGTATTGAACAGTATTGAACATATTCAAACTTATTGTGCCAAAAAAAACAACAAACATCGCTTTAAAAATGTATTGAACATATTCAATCTTATTGATTCGCTTTAAAAATGTATTGGACATATTCAAACGTAGTGTGTCGCTTTAAAAATGTATTGAACATATTCAAACTTATTGTGTCACTTTAAAAATGTATTGACCATATTCAAACTTATATTATTCCGAGTTGTGTTGCATGCTACTTTTACACATTGCCGCATTATCCTTCTTGCATGTTGTGCTGTCATTGTGCATATCTGTAATTCATAATCTGCATACAAATGCGCACTGTATTGTGACATTAAAACGCCTAATAGACATTTGCATACTGAGCCGATTTATAACGCAATCGAGAGCGGAATCGTGTGTGTTTTACGTTTATTTATCGTCGCTACCGGTTGCCCATATGAGCGACGCCTCCTGAAGATATTAGTCATTTTAGAGTGTTGGAGGATAGTGCAATAATACAGACATAGTCTCCTCTTGTTCTTTTACGTGCACGGTGTAAAGCACCGACACGAGACCTCGGTTTAAAGTCCCATCTGAAAGTCTGTTAATTGTATTAGGGTCAGACGGGTGATCGAACCTGCGATCCATTGATTACCAGTCCAGCGTGTTACCACTGTATTCTGTATCGGAATCTAACGATATTACACTGAAATAAGGTGTAAGGGAGACAACCTATAACAGACATAGTTATAAGCTATATATTATATGACAATGTCAGTTTCCACTATTAGGCACATATATTTGGTGAATGGTCCATTAGCACATTTGTCATTTAGCTCTTTGCGATGCTTAACGTATGTGTTCGAAAGACATCACATCAACATGTATTTACTGTATCCCTATTCAAGTTGTAATATTAATACAACACTTTATATGCAAGCTTAAAAACAAACAAAAATTCCACCATCCGGACCACATCTGGTTAGTATGGGTAGTTTTTTATGTGTGCATATACAGTGCTGTGTTGTGTTTATAACTTTAATCGGGGATGTCTGTTGAACATTTTACAAAATTTAAGCATTCCCAAAAACTAAATCGTAAATATGCTAATTGGAAACTGGATTGAGCAAACTAGCACATTTCTTTAAAAATTCACAGACTAACTATATTAAATCTTGTAAAATGCATGCAGTATGTACATGCTTTCAGCACTAACTATGCCTCTTACATTCTGTTGTTCTTAATTTATTTATGGGGAGGAGGGCCAATCACTAATGTTGTTAGAACTTGTGGCCCAACCCATTTGCTAAATTTCTATTTGTACAACGATTGTGATTGTTATATATATGTATATAGAGCAATACAATATTACCCAATCAATGCTAATGGATCATTCACCAAGTTGCTGTACGGTTATGTTACGTCGTCGGTTTAGCACGAATATAAAAGTAAAGTAAAAAAGTGTCACCCCTATTTAAAGGGCCAGCCATTTCTGACTTATGAGACACCTCTTTTTATGAACATCAGTACTTCCAGAATCCTATGCTTGTGTGCCAGACGTCAGGCTGGTAGGCAATCGGTATCCATTATTTAACTAGCTGGCGGCTCACCAACCGGCCGTATCAGAACGAACCCTTGACGAGATTCGAACCTTCGACCTCCCGCTCCGTAGGCGGACGCCTTAACCACTGGGCTACTATAATATAATTATGTAGATTCATTTGATATTCAAACAGAACCGCTGTTGTGATAAGTTTTAATATTTGTTTGTTGTTTGTTTTAAGATTTCAGCAAAAGTCCTCCGGTGACGTTTGGTAAGACAGCAGATGCATGCCTCGACCACCTTCTGTTCTATCAGTCCACGATCATTATAAATTTGCGGGGGAAATATCTGCCAAGTTTTATTGTTTGTCAATGCTCTTTACGAATACCAATACTGTGGCTTGTGTTTGCAATCAATGGGCGCCATTATAAATCGACTTTATGGGGGCCATTATAAATCGACTTTATGGGCGCCATTATTAATAATCGACTTTATGGGCGCCATTATAAATCGACTTTATGGGGGCCATTATAAATCGACTTTATGGGGGCCATTATAAATCGACTGTATGGGGGCCATTATAAATCGACTTTATGGGGGCCATTATAAATCGACTGTATGGGGGCCATTATAAATCGACTGTATGGGGGCCATTATAAATCGACTTTATGGGGGCCATTATAAATCGACTTTATGGGCGCCATTATAAATCGACTTTATGGGCGCCATTATAAATCGACTTTATGGGGGCCATTATAAATCGACTTTGCAAGTCACGTGTCTGTTTTAAGAAGTAACTGCTGTCCATAATGTTATGTATTTTTTAATTTTAAAACAATTGGGACTATAATTAGGTTACCCACCCCTTTCGGTATCATAGGAGTTAGGTACCCATTTCCCGTGTCACATCTAAATGCCCTATTTACACATTAAACAATTAGGTTTCGTTTAAAGCGACACCACATCAGTGAAAACGCAAATTTCTACCAAATATTTGCCTCAAAAACTGAGTATTTCAACTAATAAACAAACGTCGTAACGCGGTTTGTTGACATAGCAAAATAATGTAAATATGGTCGACATCCATGCGTAATACAAAGCGTGTATCCTGAATAACACGATTTATGGTATATCTCACACTTGTGTCTTTGAATATTTATTTGTAGACTAATCGTAGTTAAAATATCTCTAAACGACAGTATCACGCATATTGACTCCAATGACAACAAACGTCATTTCAGGAGCGTAGATGACCACTTTATGAAATGCTACTTTCACTTTTGAAAGTTTGTAGAACACAAACTTGAGTATTGATTCAATGTTAGCATTCGAATGCATTCGGAAATGTGTAGTATTTATACGTGAAAATACGTGCATTTTGTTTTGGCTTTCTGAGATGTAATGTCGCTTTAAGCAGTATATATAGCTGAGGGGAAGAATAAACATAGGACTCTGCATTTTCCCCCAGTAAAATGAACGTGTATTTTATGCATTGTACACATTTTTGAATGCTAAGCAAAAAACTTATCGGTTGGAAACCATGCCACAATGAGAATCACACTAGTCTTAATTCCAAACACTCGACTCCACTATGATTTGAAGATCATGTTTTCACAAATTATAAGAATATATAAAACTTGGCAGATATAGTACAATGTACCGGCAATGTTACTACTATTCCGTTCTTGTGACAGTTACCCCCTTCCGCTCATAGCCTAACGAATACCAATGCTTTCCATTTAGCGCATCTATTTAGGCAATGTTTGTGCCCCTGTACAGTAGTATCATTAGTTAATCTGCAGTATCGGGGTATTACGTCATACCTTATACCCCGCACTTAGGAAGCACTTAGGAGGCACTTAGCTTAAAAACAAATAAACTCGAGTTTTTATGTTTTTCCGGAGTTGTTTGAAATACAAATACAGTCAAACCTGCATTAAGCAGCCAGCCAAGGGAATCACAGAATGTAGCTTAGCACACGTGGCTGCTTACGTAAAACAACGTATTGGGAATCTGGAAACTGGCTGCTTAATACAGGTTGGTTGCGTAATAGAGGTGACCAATAACACAGGTTTGACTGTATATTCAAATGTTCAAATATACATCATGTATTTGTTTCTTTGCGCAATACGATGTTGTTGATAACATATACCAGAAACTCTGTAAGAATGTATGTATACAGTTCGATAAATGAGCCTGCTAATGCCAAATGTATCTGTAGGTATTTGATGTATGCACCATAATTGGTTTTATTGTTGAAGTCAAGTCTTGTAAAACAGCGTAAATGAATACAAATGTACGTGCTTGAATAGCTTAGCAATGAAGACACAATTGGAAGATGTCAGCAGGGAGGGAGGGAGATGGAGGGGTCAATATAGATTTAACCATTTCGTCATCGTCTCTAGTGGTTGCGTTACGCTGTCAGGAATATACTCGCAATATGATAACATTACTATGCACAACGTAGCAATCGGGGCTGACCAATAAAAGTTCCTCTATGTACAGTTGTATAAAAACTGGATAAAACATCTCTCATAATTGGGAGTGTTGGTTAGCCAGGACTGATTGGAAACAGTCTAGTGCGGTCTTGTCACCGGCAGCTTGAGACAGGTTATTCCACAGTACGTTGGTTGCTAGGAAGAACATATACTGATAGTCCATGGGCCTAGCTCTGATCTGCCTGTAATGTAGATTATGTTGGGGCGCCGTTTTTGCTATTTATTCTGTATTTATGGATATCCATAGTTCAATTATTGAATATCCATAATTCCAGGCGCGCCGTTTTGCTATTTATTCAGCATGTATGGATATAAAAAAATAGGGATATCCAATAATCGATTTATTGATATCCAATAGTATATTTATGGATATCCAATAATCGATTTATGGATATCCAAAAATAGAATTAGGGATATCCAATAATCAAAATGATTTATGGATATCCAAAAATCGATTATGGATATCCATAAATGCTGAATAAATAGCAAAACGCCCCCCCCATAGATTATCCCCTCGGTAAACTGATATAAAACATTGTCCAGATTTAAAACCTAGTGAGTTGGTATTCCAGGCTTATATAGCGGACTGTATAATGCTTCTAAATAAGTACTTACATTTGTAGTCTGGTAGATGGAACTTTTGAACGGTTATTCATGTCCTCATGAGTTGCTTTATAAAGTTATATCATCAAATATTCACAAACTCTCCTTAATTTCGAGGAGAAAAATGATATAAGACTTTCATTCTAATCCTTTTTCTGTATTTTGATATGTGTAATGTATGCATTGTTCAATGTGTATTAGATTGGGAAATAAAATATGTTTAAACTAATTAAGTGCCTCCGAAGTTCAACTAAAGACGCGAGTGTAGTGTCATCTTTGTCGACTGCTTTGTTCATACACCCAACCTCTGCATCACCCTTGTCATATAGATAGACAATAGTGTCCTCTCTCTCGCTCTCTCAACCTTCATACTACCTTTAATATTTCATATAACAATTGTAACATATCATCTGTCTTGTTTAACATATCATCTGATATGTTTAACTTGTTATATCTAACATGTCTTACCTGTCATGTATCATTGCTTCTCTGTTTCGATAGTCAGCTGTTTGTTTCGCATTAACTATGCTCTCCCCACAATGAATAATGAATTTCAATGCATCGTACATCCAATGTAAATAAAGATTATGTTGTGGAAAATGTCTGCTGTGCACTAATATCGCCAAGAGGGGTCTCCGTTGACGAGTGGTTACGGTCGTAGACTTTGAATTTCAATGCATCGTACATGCAATGTAAATAAAGATTATGTTGTGAAAAATGTCTGCTGTGCACTAATATCGCCAAGAGGGGTCTCCGTTGACGAGTGATTCTTGTCGTAGACTTTGAATTTCAATGCATCGTACATGCAATGTAAATAAAGATTATGTTGTGGACAATGTCTGCTGTGCACTAATATCGCCAAGAGGGGTCTCCGTTGACGAGTGGTTCTTGTCGTAGACTTTGAATTTCAATGCATCGTACATGCAATGTAAATAAAGATTATGTTGTGGACAATGTCTGCTGTGCACTGATATCGCCAAGAGGGGTCTCCGTTGACGAGTGGTTCCTGTCGTAGACTTTGAACTTCAATGCATCGTACATGCAATGTAAATAAATGATGTTGTGAAAAATGTCTGCTGGTCACTGATATCGCCAAGAGGGGTCTCCGTTGACGAGTGGTTACGGTCGTAGACTTTGAATCATTTGTCCTTCGCCGTTGCTGGGTGGTTCTAGTTGGGTGCCAACCCACACCCGAAATACTGTTCGGAGGAACACTTAGGGTTTTCCTCCAACAATAACAGCGGGAAAGTCGCCATGACACCAACGATGTTGGTACGACTTTACCTCGTTCAGTGCCGAGTAAATCCAGTGCAATGTGCAAACAACATAGATCCAGATTAACCGCGTAACGCCGCATCTGATCAGGATTAATGTTGTTGCTATTCGGACAGGTGCTTCAGCTCCATTGGCTGAAGAGCAATCAGCATATATCCTGATCAGACGGCACTTCTGTTCTGACTGATCGGGTTCTCGGCTTTTTGCAAAGGCGCTTTTATATGACAGTGGCGGTGAAAGAGTTAAGCCCCAACAAACAAAATATCACCAAGATATGTTGTGAATCAAAAGAAGTGGATGCCCATTTCAAGAACCAATCATGTCGCTCGATACAACCGGCTTAAGCAAGTTTCTTAGCTAGACTAAGTTCGTGTAACCAGCCACAGTATTAATTGATCTCTCAATACTATTAAATAAACATATAATAATGTGTTTTAGATTTGTCGAAACAAACAGCCGGCTTTACTAACACTCTCATAATATCTACATGATACAAACTGTTGAACACTTTCTTGTCAGTTCATCTATTGCGTTATTGCATTATACTAGCGTAAAAAGGCTTCATTCATATTACAATTAAATTACATTAATCGATATCTAACAGTGTAACATATATTTGCCATTTGTATGTTTTACCACTTTTGTAATTTCAAAACAGAAAGCATATTAGTTCTAAGTTTGTAGTTTAGTAGCCATAACTGGATAGTTTAAACAGACGAATTTTAATTTTCAGAAGGTCGAAAGTTTTGCGAGTCTTACAATGCAATTCATGCGGACACGGACAGGGTGGATACACAGCAAACATCATTTGCAATTATGCGTAAGTATTGCTCATCAATGCGGCCATGATTGGTGCAGTTTTGTCTCTTATTCCACTTGGGGATTCTAATTCATTCATGCGAGGAAACTATCCAGCTTGTTTGTGGAAGGTCGGTGGTTCTACCAGGATGTGCGTCGGTGTCTGGAATACTGCGCTGATGAGCGCCCGGGGTCTTCCTCTGCCAATAATAGCTGGAGATGTCGGTGCGACTTTAAGCCACAACCTAGTGGTTAAGATCTATAGCTTCACTTGCCCCTCGCCGATGTCGGTTCGAATCCCACTTGGGTTGTGGAATGCTTTCATGTAAGGAAACTATCCAGCTGGATTGCAGAAGGTTGGTGGTTCTGTGCCCGTCAGTGCCCAAAATACTACCCGGATGGGCAGGTGGAGTATTCCTCCACCAATACAATAATAGATTCCGAGCGTAGGTGGCGAAATGGACACATATCACTCGTACAACAAAAATATATTAAGATACTCTTGTATTCCCGTTTTGTGTTGTCCAAGAACACATAATAAGTATTGTATTGATAGACGCTCTTGTATTCCCGGTTTTGTGTTGTCCAAGAACACATAATAAGTATTGTATTGATAGACGCTCTTGTATTCCCGGTTTTGTGTTGTCCAAGAACACATAATAAGTATTGTATTGATAGAGGCTCTTGTATTCCCGTTTTGTGTTGTCCACGAACACATACTAAGTATTGTATTGATAGACGCTCTTGTATTCCCGTTTTGTGTTGTCCAATAACACATAATAAGTATTGTATTGATATAATAAGTATTGTATTGATAGACGCTCTTGTATTCCCGTTTTGTGTTGTCCAATAACACATAATAAGTATTGTATTGATATAATAATTATTGTATTGATAAAGGCTCTTGACTATAGCGGCTACATATATCATGTTTCCAGTCCTATAGTTTTATAGCTTGTATAGTCCATACACCATGGCACTATACAGACACACATGTTTCTATAATGTAATTTATATATTTCATGCGTCATTACAGTTGTGATCTATAGCGCCATTACTCCCATTAGAACTACGGCCATTTTCAATTAGTGTATTTTATATAGTTCAGGCGCCATTACAGTTTTGGACATGTTTCAAGTAATGTGATCTATATATTCCAGGCGCACCATTACTCACATTACAGCTATATATGTCAGGCTAGAGTTTTGGATATGTTTCCAGTAGCATAGTTTATATATGTCAGGCTAGAGTTTTGGACATGTTTCCAGTAGCATAGTTTATATATGTCAGGCTAGAGTTTTGGACATGTTTCCAGTAGCATAGTTTATATATGTCAGGCTAGAGTTTTGGACATGTTTCCAGTAGCATAGTTTATATATTTCAGGCGACACTAGAGTTTTGGACATGTTTCCAGTAGCATAGTTTATATATTTCAGGCTAGAGTTTTGGACATGTTTCCAGTAGCATAGTTTATATATTTCAGGCGACACTAGAGTTTTGGACATGTTTCCAGTAGCATAGTTTATATATGTCAGGCTAGAGTTTTGGACATGTTTCCAGTAGCATAGTTTATATATTTCAGGCGACACTAGAGTTTTGGACATGTTTCCAGTAGCGTAGTTTATATATTTCAGGCGACACTAGAGTTTTGGACATGTTTCCAGTAGCATAGTTTATATATTTCAGGCGACACTAGAGTTTTGGACATGTTTCCAGTAGCATAGTTTATATATGTCAGGCGACACTAGAGTTTTGGACATGTTTCCAGTAGCATAGTTTATATATGTCAGGCTAGAGTTTTGGACATGCTTCCAGTAGCATAGTTTATATATTTCAGGCTAGAGTTTTGGACATGTTTCCAGTAGCATAGTTTATATATGTCAGGCTACACTAGAGTTTTGGACATGTTTCCAGTAGCGTAGTTTATATATTTCAGGCGACACTAGAGTTGTGGACATGTTTCCAGTAGCATAGTTTATATATGTCAGGCGACACTAGAGTTTTGGACATGTTTCCAGTAGCATAGTTTATATATGTCAGGCTAGAGTTTAGGACATGCTTCCAGTAGCATAGTTTATATATTTCAGGCTAGAGTTTTGGACATGTTTCCAGTAGCATAGTTTATATATGTCAGGCTACACTAGAGTTTTGGACATGTTTCCAGTAGCGTAGTTTATATATTTCAGGCGACACTAGAGTTGTGGACATGTTTCCAGTAGCATAGTTTATATATGTCAGGCGACACTAGAGTTTTGGACATGTTTCCAGTAGCATAGTTTATATATGTCAGGCTAGAGTTTAGGACATGCTTCCAGTAGCATAGTTTATATATTTCAGGCTATAGTTTTGGACATGTTTCCAGTAGCATAGTTTATATATGTCAGGCTAGAGGTTTGGACATGTTTCCAGTAGGGTAGTTTATATATATGTCAGGCGACACTAGAGTTTTGGACATGTTTCCAGTAGAGTAGTTTATATATTTCAGGCGACACTAGAGTTTTGGAGATGTTTCCAGTAGCATAGTTTATATATTTCAGGCGACACTAGAGTTTTGGACATGTTTCCAGTAGCATATTTTATATATTTCAGGCGACACTAGAGTTTTGGACATGTTTCCAGTAGAGTAGTTTATATAGTTCAGGCGACACTAGAGTTTTGGACATGTTTCCAGTAGAGTAGTTTATATATTTCAGGCGACACTAGAGTTTTGGACATGTTTCCAGTAGAGTAGTTTATATATTTCAGGCGACACTAGAGTTTTGGACATGTTTCCACTAGAGTAGTTTATATATTTCAGGCTAGAGTTTTGGACATGTTTCCAGTAGAGTAGTTTGTATGTCCTGCTCGTTGTCTAGCATAGGATGTGATGATAGGCTCAGTGGAACTCTGATGGGAGAATGAAACAATAAAACCTGAATGGTTGGAAAAGGACATTTTTATTAAAATGTCAGAAAACAATAAATATTTACAACAGTAGTTCTACAATGTAGTAAGTACAGATTATACTAAAATGAACTACTGCTAATGATTTGCCCAAGGCTAATACAGATTGTTTCAGATAGCCATATCTGGGCAAACCAAAAACCGCAGAAGCAAATAAAAACACAATAGTAAAAACTAAATGACACGTGTCTAAAGGCAGGTGTCTATTGAACAAACAATTAGTAATAACACAACAATAGTAAAAGCACAAAACCCTGGTGGTGGATGGGGTGGTGGTGGTAACTATTTTGTTTCACGCAGTAAGTGTGTCTTCTTCAAAATATAAGAATTAACGGCCCACCTAGATGGTGATTGGCCTGGACGTGCCATGTGACCGCAATTGCATTTGATTGGATGGAACGTGGTCATGCCTAATTCCCTTACATAATCACCCAGGGTGGGAACGTCCCGGCCTCTGTAAATAATGACTCTCGTACATAAAACATTTTATGCTTTTCATAAAATTATATTTATGTCCTGCTCGTTGTCTAGCATAGGATGTGATAGGCTCAGTGGAACTCTGATGGGAGAATGAAACAATAAAACCTGAATGGTTGGAAAAGGACATTTTTATTAAAATGTCAGAAAACAATAAATATTTACAACAGTAGTTCTACAATGTAGTAAGTACAGATTATACTAAAACGAACTACTGCTAATGATTTGCCCAAGGCTAATACAGATTGTTTCAGATAGCCATATCTGGGCAAACCAAAGACCGCCAAAGAGAAACCGCCCAGATCCACGAGTCTAACGCAACTATGATATATATGATATGCTAGCTAACCTATAATTAAGGAGAGCAATAAACCAACGCTCCGACCATGATATACCTGCATGTAATTTTAATTAACCAGATTAAGGTTAATAACCCTCGAAGCTATTATTGAAACCATAGTAGAACTATCCTACTACTTGACTAGCCTGACCATACGATGAGACTGTACATGTACTACCGGTACTGTATACATTGTACATGTAAGAAAAAACAAAACACAAATATACATATTTACAACATTCAGCGAATAGCTAGCTGCATGTACAGTGTACTAAACACCTTACAATACACTCCAAACAGGCGCGTGTATAGCATCCGCCGTTTGCATTTTTGTGCAGATCGCCAGGTTATTCGATGAATTAAACAGAGCTATAATTGAACTAAGACCGTAATGTTTTATAACTCGGTAATGAAAATGCTATGTACGCCGTAATCTATATTATACAGTAAACATGGCCCACAGCAAACGACTCTAGATTACTCCTGGCTTGTTATGTCCCCCTAGTTAAATAGAACTTGGGAAATAGACGGAAATGTTCCTGACGCAGTATTCTCCAGATCGTTTGTTGTAAGTGGATGCCACTGTAGCACGTGTAATTGTATATTATGTCTATTGAATGAATGCCCCTGCTTTGTTACAGTAGGCTTCACTATTGGCCACCGGCCTAAATGTCAGTATCATGCTGATCACGCGCCGTTGGTTACAAGTCTCTACTTCTTTACCGTAGACTTATATATATATACACACTTATAATACTAGTGACTCCAAGCCCCGGCTTTATTAACGTAGCTTTTCATAAAATTATATATATATTTCAGGCGACACTAGAGTTTTGGACATGTTTCCAGTAGAGTAGTTTATATATTTCAGGCGACCCTAGAGTTTTGAACATGTTTCCTGTAGCATAGTTTATATATTTCAGGCGACACTAGAGTTTTGGACATGTTTCCAGTAGCGTAGTTTATATATTTCAGCCTAGAGTTTTGGACATGTTTCCAGTAGAGTAGTTTATATATGTCAGGCGACACTAGAGTTTTGGACATGTTTCCAGTAGCGTAGTTTATATATTTCAGCCTAGAGTTTTGGACATGTTTCCAGTAGCATAGTTTATATATTTCAGGCGACACTAGAGTTTTGGACATGTTTCCAGTAGCGTAGTTTATATAGTTCAGCCTAGAGTGTTGGACATGTTTCCAGTCGCATAGTTTATATATTTCAGGCGACACTAGAGTTTTTGGACATGTTTCCAGTAGAGTAGTTTATATATTTCAGGCGACACTAGAGTTTTGGACATGTTTCCAGTAGTATAGTTTATATATTTCAGGCGACACTAGAGTTTTGGACATGTTTCCAGTAGAGTAGTTTATATATTCAGGCGACACTAGAGTTTTTGGACATGTTTCCAGTAGAGTAGTTTATATATTTCAGGCGACACTAGAGTTTTGGACATGTTTTCAGTAGAGTAGTTTATATATTTCAAGCGACACTAGAGTTTTGGACATGTTTCCAGTAGAGTAGTTTATATATTTCAGGCGACACTAGAGGTTTGGACATGTTTCCAGTAGCATAGTTTATATATTTCAGGCGACACTAGAGTTTTTGGACATGTTTCCA
Organism: Archivesica marissinica; assembly: GCA_014843695.1. NCBI lineage: Eukaryota > Metazoa > Mollusca > Bivalvia > Venerida > Vesicomyidae > Archivesica > Archivesica marissinica. The sequence goes on along the minus strand of CM026389.1, from coordinate 57,114,707 downwards.
GTAGAGTAGTTTATATATTTCAGGCGACACTAGAGTCTTGGACATATTTCCAGTAGCATAGTTTATATATTTCAGGCGACACTAGAGTTTTGTACATGTTTCAGTAGCATAGTTTATATATTTCAGGCGACACTAGAGGTTTGGACATGTTTCCAGTAGCATAGTTTATATATTTCAGGCGACACTAGAGTTTTGGACATGTTTCCAGTAGCGTAGTTTATATATTTCAGGCGACACTAGAGTTTTGACATGTTTCCAGTAGCATAGTTTATATATTTCAGGCGACACTAGAGTTTTGGACATGTTTCCAGTAGCATAGTTTATATATTTCAGGCGACACTAGAGTTTTGGACATGTTTCCAGTAGCATAGTTTATATATTTCAGGCGACACTAGAGTTTTGGACATGTTTCCAGTAGCATAGTTTATATATTGCAGGCGACACTAGAGTTTTGGACATGTTTCCAGTAGAGTAGTTTATATATTTCAGGCGACACTAGATTTTTGGACATGTTTCCAGTAGCATAGTTTATATATTTCAGGCGACACTAGAGTTTTGGACATGTTTCCAGTAGCGTAGTTTATATATTTCAGCCTAGAGTTTTGGACATGTTTCCAGTAGCATAGTTTATATATTTCAGGCGACACTAGAGTTTTGGACATGTTTCCAGTAGAGTAGTTTATATATTTCAGGCGACACTAGAGTTTCTGGACATGTTTCCAGTAGAGTAGTTTATATATTTCAGGCGACACTAGAGTTTTTGGACATGTTTCCAGTAGCATAGTTTATATATTTCAGGCGACACTAGAGTTTTGGACATGTTTCCAGCAGAGTAGTTTATATATTTCAAGCGACACTAGAGTTTTGGACATGTTTCCAGTAGAGTAGTTTATATATTTCAGGCGACACTAGAGTTGTGGACATGTTTCCAGTAGAGTAGTTTATATATTTCAGGCGACACTAGAGTTTTTGGACATGTTTCCAGTAGCATAGTTTATATATTTCAGGCGACACTAGAGTTTTGGACATGTTTCTAGTAGCGTAGTTTATATATTTCAGCCTAGAGTTTTGGACATGTTTCGAGTAGCATAGTTTATATATTTCAGGCGACACTAGAGTTTTGGACATGTTTCCAGTAGAGTAGTTTATATATTTCAGGCGACACTAGAGTTTTTGGACATGTTTCCAGTAGAGTAGTTTATATATTTCAGGCGACACTAGAGTTTTTGGACATGTTTCCAGTAGAGTAGTTTATATATTTCAGGCGACACTAGAGTTTTTGGACATGTTTCCAGTAGAGTAGTTTATATATTTCAGGCGACACTAGAGGTTTGGACATGTTTCCAGTAGCATAGTTTATATATTTCAGGCGACACTAGAGTTGTGGACATGTTTCCAGTAGCATAGTTTATATATTTCAGGCGACACTAGAGTTTTGGACATGTTTCCAGTAGCATAGTTTATATATTGCAGGTGACACTAGAGTTTTTGGACATGTTTCCAGTAGCATAGTTTATATATTTCAGGCGACACTAGAGTTTTTGGACATGTTTCCAGTAGAGTAGTTTATATATGTCAGGCGACACTAGAGTTTTGGACATGCTTCCAGTAGCATAGTTTATATATTTCAGCCTAGAGTTTTGGACATGTTTCCAGTAGTGTAGTTTATATATGTCAGGCGACACTAGAGTTTTGGACATGCTTCCAGTAGCATAGTTTATATATTTCAGCCTAGAGTTTTGGACATGTTTCCAGTAGCATAGTTTATATATTTCAGGCGACACTAGAGTTTTGGACATGTTTCCAGTAGCGTAGTTTATATAGTTCAGCCTAGAGTGTTGGACATGTTTCCAGTAGCATAGTTTATATATTTCAGGCGACACTAGAGTTTTTGGACATGTTTCCAGTAGAGTAGTTTATATATTTCAGGCGACACTAGAGTTTTGGACATGTTTCCAGTAGTATAGTTTATATATTTCAGGCGACACTAGTTTTTGGACATGTTTCCAGTAGAGTAGTTTATATATTTCAGGCGACACTAGAGTTTTTGGACATGTTTCCAGTAGAGTAGTTTATATATTTCAGGCGACACTAGAGTTTTGGACATGTTTTCAGTAGAGTAGTTTATATATTTCAGGCGACACTAGAGTTTTGGACATGTTTCCAGTAGCATAGTTTATATATTTCAGGCGACACTAGAGTTTTGGACATGTTTCCAGTAGAGTAGTTTATATATTTCAGGCGACACTAGAGTCTTGGACATATTTCCAGTAGCATAGTTTATATATTTCAGGCGACACTAGAGTTTTGTACATGTTTCAGTAGCATAGTTTATATATTTCAGGCGACACTAGAGGTTTGGACATGTTTCCAGTAGCATAGTTTATATATTTCAGGCGACACTAGAGTTTTGGACATGTTTCCAGTAGCGTAGTTTATATATTTCAGGCGACACTAGAGTTTTGACATGTTTCCAGTAGCATAGTTTATATATTTCAGGCGACACTAGAGTTTTGGACATGTTTCCAGTAGCATAGTTTATATATTGCAGGCGACACTAGAGTTTTGGACATGTTTCCAGTAGAGTAGTTTATATATTTCAGGCGACACTAGAGTCTTGGACATATTTCCAGTAGCATAGTTTATATATTTCAGGTGACACTAGAGTTTTGTACATGTTTCAGTAGCATAGTTTATATATTTCAGGCGACACTAGAGGTTTGGACATGTTTCCAGTAGCATAGTTTATATATTTCAGGCGACACTAGAGTTTTGGACATGTTTCCAGTAGCGTAGTTTATATATTTCAGGCGACACTAGAGTTTTGACATGTTTCCAGTAGAGTAGTTTATATATTTCAGGCGACACTAGAGTTTTGGACATGTTTCCAGTAGAGTAGTTTATATATTTCAGGCGACACTAGAGTTTTGGACATGTTTCCAGTAGCATAGTTTATATATTTCAGGCGACACTAGAGTTTTGGACATGTTTCCAGTAGCGTAGTTTATATATTTCAGCGACACTAGAGTTTTGGACATGTTTCCAGTAGCATAGTTTATATATTTCAGGCGACACTAGAGTTTTGGACATGTTTCCAGTAGCATAGTTTATATATTTCAGGCGACACTAGAGTTTTGGACATGTTTCCAGTAGAGTAGTTTATATATTTCAGGCGACACTAGAGTTTTGGACATGTTTCCAGTAGCATAGTTTATATATTTCAGGCGACACTAGAGTTTTGGACATGTTTCCAGTAGCGTAGTTTATATATTTCAGGCGACACTAGAGTTTTGACATGTTTCCAGTAGCATAGTTTATATATTTCAGGCGACACTAGAGTTTTGGACATGTTTGCAGTAGCATAGTTTATATATTTCATGCGACACTAGAGTTTTGGACATGTTTCCAGTAGCATAGTTTATATATTTCAGGCGACACTAGAGTTTTGGACATGTTTCCAGTAGAATAGTTTATATATTTCAGGCGACACTAGAGTTTTGGACATGTTTCCAGTAGAGTAGTTTATATATTTCAGGCGACACTAGAGTTTTTGGACATGTTTCCAGTAGATAGTTTATATATTTCAGGCGACACTAGAGTTTTGGACATGTTTCCAGTAGCGTAGTTTATATATTTCAGCGACTAGAGTTTTGGACATGTTTCCAGTAGAATAGTTATATATTTCAGGCGACACTAGAGTTTTGGACATGTTTCCAGTAGAGTAGTTTATATATTTCAGGCGACACTAGAGTTTTGGACATGTTTCCAGTAGAGTAGTTTATATATTTCAGGCGACACTAGAGTTTTGGACATGTTTCCAGTAGCGTAGTTTATATATTTCAGCCTAGAGTTTTGGACATGTTTCCAGTAGCATAGTTTATATATTTCAGGCGACACTAGAGTTTTGGACATGTTTCCAGTAGAGTAGTTTATATATTTCAGGCGACACTAGAGTTGTGGACATGTTTCCAGTAGAGTAGTTTATATATTTCAGGCGACACTAGAGTTTTTGGACATGTTTCCAGTAGCATAGTTTATATATTTCAGGCGACACTAGAGTTTTGGACATGTTTCTAGTAGCGTAGTTTATATATTTCAGGCGACACTAGAGTTTTGGACATGTTTCAGTAGAGTAGTTTATATATTTCAGGCGACACTAGAGTTTTGGACATGTTTCCAGTAGAATAGTTTATATATTTCAGGCGACACTAGAGTTTTGGACATGTTTCCAGTAGAGTAGTTTATATATTTCAGGCGACACTAGAGTCTTGGACATATTTCCAGTAGCATAGTTTATATATTTCAGGCGACACTAGAGTTTTGTACATGTTTCAGTAGCATAGTTTATATATTTCAGGCGACACTAGAGGTTTGGACATGTTTCCAGTAGCATAGTTTATATATTTCAGGCGACACTAGAGTTTTGGACATGTTTCCAGTAGCGTAGTTTATATATTTCAGGCGACACTAGAGTTTTGACATGTTTCCAGTAGCATAGTTTATATATTTCAGGCGACACTAGAGTTTTGGACATGTTTCCAGTAGCATAGTTTATATATTGCAGGCGACACTAGAGTTTTGGACATGTTTCCAGTAGAGTAGTTTATATATTTCAGGCGACACTAGAGTTTTGGACATGTTTCCAGTAGCATAGTTTATATATTTCAGGCGACACTAGAGTTTTGGACATGTTTCAGTAGCATAGTTTATATATTTCAGGCGACACTAGAGTTTTGGACATGTTTCCAGTAGCATAGTTTATATATTTCAGGCGACACTAGAGTTTTGGACATGTTTCCAGTAGCGTAGTTTATATATTTCAGGCGACACTAGAGTTTTGGACATGTTTCCAGTAGCATAGTTTATATATTTCAGGCGACACTAGAGTTTTGGACATGTTTCCAGTAGCGTAGTTTATATATTTCAGGCGACACTAGAGTTTTGGACATGTTTCCAGTAGCATAGTTTATATATTCAGGCTAGAGTTTTGGACATGCTTCCAGTAGCATAGTTTATATATTTCAGGCTAAGTTTGGACATGTTTCCAGTAGCATAGTTTATATATGTCAGGCTAGAGTTTGGACATGCTTCCAGTAGCATAGTTTATATATTTCAGGCTAGAGTTTTGGACATGTTTCCAGTAGAATAGTTTATATATTTCAGGCGACACTAGAGTTTTGGACATGTTTCCAGTAGCGTAGTTTATATATTTCAGGCGACACTAGAGTTTTGGACATGTTTCCAGTAGCATAGTTTATATATTTCAGGCGACACTAGAGTTTTGGACATGTTTCCAGTAGCATAGTTTATATATGTCAGGCTAGAGTTTAGGACATGCTTCCAGTAGCATAGTTTATATATTTCAGGCTAGAGTTTTGGACATGTTTCCAGTAGCATAGTTTATATATGTCAGGCTACACTAGAGTTTTGGACATGTTTCCAGTAGCGTAGTTTATATATTTCAGGCGACACTAGAGTTTTGGACATGTTTCCAGTAGCATAGTTTATATATGTCAGGCGACACTAGAGTTTTGGACATGTTTCCAGTAGCATAGTTTATATATGTCAGGCTAGAGTTTAGGACATGCTTCCAGTAGCATAGTTTATATATTTCAGGCTAGAGTTTTGGACATGTTTCCAGTAGCATAGTTTATATATGTCAGGCTAGAGTTTTGGACATGTTTCCAGTAGCATAGTTTATATATTTCAGGCGACACTAGAGTTTTGGACATGTTTCCAGTAGAGTAGTTTATATATTTCAGGCGACACTAGAGTTTTGGACATGTTTCCAGTAGCATAGTTTATATATTTCAGGCGACACTAGAGTTTTGGACATGTTTCCAGTAGCATATTTTATATATTTCAGGCGACACTAGAGTTTTGGACATGTTTCCAGTAGAGTAGTTTATATATTTCAGGCGACACTAGAGTTTTGGACATGTTTCCAGTAGAGTAGTTTATATATTTCAGGCGACACTAGAGTTTTGGACATGTTTCCAGTAGAGTAGTTTATATATTTCAGGCGACACTAGAGTTTTGGACATGTTTCCAGTAGAGTAGTTTATATATTTCAGGCGACACTAGAGTTGTGGACATGTTTCCAGTAGAGTAGTTTATATATTTCAGGCGACACTAGAGTTTTTGGACATGTTTCCAGTAGCATAGTTTATATATTTCAGGCGACACTAGAGTTTTGGACATGTTTCTAGTAGCGTAGTTTATATATTTCAGCCTAGAGTTTTGGACATGTTTCCAGTAGCATAGTTTATATATTTCAGGCGACACTAGAGTTTTGGACATGTTTCCAGTAGAGTAGTTTATATATTTCAGGCGACACTAGAGTTTTTGGACATGTTTCCAGTAGAGTAGTTTATATATTTCAGGCGACACTAGAGTTTTTGGACATGTTTCCAGTAGCATAGTTTATATATTTCAGGCGACACTAGAGTTTTGGACATGTTTCCAGTAGCATAGTTTATATATTTCAGGCGACACTAGAGTTTTGGACATGTTTCCAGTAGCATAGTTTATATATTGCAGGTGACACTAGAGTTTTTGGACATGTTTCCAGTAGCATAGTTTATATATTTCAGGCGACACTAGAGTTTTGGACATGTTTCCAGTAGAGTAGTTTATATATTTCAAGCGACACTAGAGTTTTGGACATGTTTCCAGTAGCATAGTTTATATATTTCAGGCGACACTAGAGTTTTTGGACATGTTTCCAGTAGCATAGTTTATATATTGCAGGCGACACTAGAGTTTTTGGACATGTTTCCAGTAGAGTAGTTTATATATTTCAAGCGACACTAGAGTTTTTGGACATGTTTCCAGTAGAGTAGTTTATATATTTCAGGCGACACTAGAGTTTTGGACATGTTTTCAGTAGAGTAGTTTATATATTTCAAGCGACACTAGAGTTTTGGACATGTTTCCAGTAGAGTAGTTTATATATTTCAGGCGACACTAGAGTTTTTGGACATGTTTCCAGTAGAGTAGTTTATATATTTCAGGCGACACTAGAGTTTTTGGACATGTTTCCAGTAGAGTAGTTTATATATTTCAGGCGACACTAGAGTTTTGGACATGTTTCCAGTAGCATAGTTTATATATTTCAGGCGACACTAGAGTTTTGGACATGTTTCCAGTAGCGTAGTTTATATATTTCAGGCGACACTAGAGTTTTGGACATGTTTCCAGTAGAGTAGTTTATATATTTCAGGCGACACTAGAGTTTTGGACATGTTTCCAGTAGAGTAGTTTATATATTTCAGGCGACACTAGAGTTTTGGACATGTTTCCAGTAGAGTAGTTTATATATTTCAGGCGACACTAGAGTTTTGGACATGTTTCCAGTAGAGTAGTTTATATTTCAGGCGACACTAGAGTTTTGGACATGTTTCCAGTAGAGTAGTTTATATATTTCAGGCGACACTAGAGTTTGGACATGTTTCCAGTAGAGTAGTTTATATATTTCAGCGACACTAGAGTTTTGGACATGTTTCCAGTAGCATAGTTTATATATTTCAGGCGACACTAGAGTTTTGTACATGTTTCCAGTAGCATAGTTTATATATTGCAGGCGACACTAGAGTTTTGGACATGTTTCCAGTAGCATAGTTTATATATTGCAGGTGACACTAGAGTTTTTGGACATGTTTCCAGTAGCATAGTTTATATATTTCAGGCGACACTAGAGTTTTTGGACATGTTTCCAGTAGAGTAGTTTATATATGTCAGGCGACACTAGAGTTTTGGACATGCTTCCAGTAGCATAGTTTATATATTTCAGCCTAGAGTTTTGGACATGTTTCCAGTAGCATAGTTTATATATTTCAGGCGACACTAGAGTTTTGGACATGTTTCCAGTAGCGTAGTTTATATAGTTCAGCCTAGAGTGTTGGACATGTTTCCAGTAGCATAGTTTATATATTTCAGGCGACACTAGAGTTTTTGGACATGTTTCCAGTAGAGTAGTTTATATATTTCAGGCGACACTAGAGTTTTGGACATGTTTCCAGTAGTATAGTTTATATATTGCAGGCGACACTAGAGTTTTTGGACATGTTTCCAGTAGAGTAGTTTATATATTTCAACCGACACTAGAGTTTTTGGACATGTTTCCAGTAGAGTAGTTTATATATTCACACACAAACACCAAAAAAACACACACAAACACAACAAAACACCTAGAGTTTTGGACATGTTTCCAGTAGCATAGTTTATATATTTCAGGCGACACTAGAGTTTTGGACATGTTTCCAGTAGAATAGTTTATATATTTCAGGCGACACTAGAGTTTTGGACATGTTTCCAGTAGCATAGTTATATATTTCAGGCGACACTAGAGTTTGGACATTTTTCAGTAGAATAGTTATATATTTCAGGCGACACTAGAGTTTTGGACATGTTTCCAGTAGAGTAGTTTATATTTCAGGCGACACTAGAGTTTTGGACATGTTTCCAGTAGAGTAGTTTATATATTTCAGGCGACACTAGAGTTTTGACATGTTTCCAGTAGAATAATTTATATATTTCAGGCGACACTAGAGTTTTGCACATGTTTCCAGCAGATAGTTTATATATTTCAAGCGACACTAGAGTTTTGGACATGTTTCCAGTAGAGTAGTTTATATATTTCAAGCGACACTAGAGTCTTGGACATATTTCCAGTAGAATAGTTTATATATTTCAGGCGACACTAGAGTTTTGTACATGTTTCAGTAGCATAGTTTATATATTTCAGGCGACACTAGAGTTTTGGACATGTTTCCAGTAGCATAGTTTATATATTTCAGGCGACA
>CM026389.1:57021651-57104903 GCA_014843695.1 Archivesica marissinica | reverse complement strand
ACCCGGGTATTTCCCACACGAATGAATGACCACATATATACATACGCTTTCATCCGCGCCAACGAGAGTGATTCATATAAGTTGTTAAAACTTGATTCTCAATCGTTGTAAAATAAATAATGTTTAAAGTAAATATGTTAAAACTTAGTTTATGCAAACTTATTTATGTTAAAACTTATTCAATTGACTGCAGCTGGTACATTTAAGTGTTTAGCGTGTTATGTACACTGTTCAATGAAGATATGTAATAATTTGCTACCGTAATCTGAATGACAGTATGGTTTTATTCTATCATCAATTTAAACACCATATAACATTGTAATATCACCATACACTTACGCATTCTAAGTGTTAAATGTATACATAAAGCATAACATGATTCTTAATAACGATATCATTATGTAATGTGACCTTGTATTTATATGTAAATGAGGATGTAGCTATTGCTCAAATCTGAATAAATGTCTTGTTCTAAGAACCAGATAGTTCCAATGAAAATTGTTGCTTAATGCAGCAGGCCCTAACCGTTACCAAGCACACATTATGTATGATAAATGAGTCTAGTTCTTTATGTAAAGAGAAAATACCAGCCAGTTGTTTTGGCAATATGAAACGATTAAACCAATCTGGAATAACGTCATCGAAATCATGTGATCGAAAGCATGTGGTCGAAATCATGTGATCGAAATCATGTGGTTCGATATCCCCAACACACAGGAATAAAGAAATGCAAATACTAATATTGCACGATTTATTAAGTAGTCTGTTGTTATTACATACATGCGTAATCGTTTACAATGACATATTTTCGGTTAACCCATTCAACACCAAGTAACTGACATGGACTGGTGCATGATATTTTCAGACCAATCAATGAATAAGAAAATTACATTTGGACCAGTTCATTTATCAAAAGTGGTAATTTTTGTCTAAAAATAGTAATATTACTGGCAAAAAGTGTAGATCCTGATGAGACGGCTCGTCACGAGCCGGCTCATCTGGATCTACACTTTTTTGTAAGCCAATTTAGAGGTATGTGGTGTTGAAAGGGTTAAGAACGTTATCTGTTAATATTTAAGTAGGCCTTTTTTTTCTTCTTTTTTTAAATTACGTATATGTATCGTCGCTACCGGTTGCCCATATGAGCGACGCCTCCTGAAGATATTAGTCATTTTAGATTTTGGAGGATAGTGCAATGATACAGAGTCTCCTCTGGTTCTTTTACGTGCACGGTGTAAAGTAGGCCTAGCCAGTGGGTGCTCTAAATATAACGTGTGGCGTCCGTGGTCCAGTGGTAGAGTGTCGGACTTGGAATCGAACGGTCCCGGGTTCGATACTCGGTCAGGCCACGTATGTAGTGCAGCAAGGCATTGAGCAAGGCACCTTACATACGTTGCTTAGTACTGGTTAACCACTTAGGTCGGCTAAGCCTGCCCAGGAAAACATGTCTAGGTCCCCGCCATGGGTTTGACATTAATGGAACATACATATATAACCTAACTTACTGAATTCCTTTGATACACGAGTTACTGACACCAATAAGTTCAGTGTATATATTGGTAAATATGTTATGATATTTATCGCGATTTCGTCAATAGGGGCCTAGTCATAGTGTATTGATTCATACATGTTCTTGCATGTGCCATTTCACGCTGTATCCTCGAGTTTCCTGTTTCCGTTATGATAAGAAATTATCAGTATTCAACAGAACGATTCTTAAAACCACATAGTTACTAAGAATTTGGAGGATAGTGCATGATACAGAGACCCATTCTTCCAGAATCTCCTCTGGTTCTTTTACGTGCACGATGTACAGCACCGACACGAGACCTCGGTTTAACGTCCCATTTGAAAGATTGTAAAATTTATTAGTGTCAGACGGGGAATCGAACCTGCGATCCCTGGATTACCAGAAGAAAAGTTACACATACTTTCGTTTAGATACACAACGTACTCTTACTAACTTTTAAACAGCTTTATACGTCCATAATAAAACATTTAGAGACAAATGTGTACTTATTTTATTTTATGTTTTGGGAAATGCTATACAAGTCTGCGGTTTTGACTTGATACATGTGTCTATCCGACCTATACGCATTTGTCCGGTAGAATGATTCGCGACACGTTTACAATTCTTCACTACATGAAATCTCACGACAATTTCTTTTTTTTTACGTTTATTTATCGTCGCTACCGGTTTCCCATATGAGCGACGCCTCCTGAAGATATTAGTCATTTTAGATTTTAGAGGATATTGCAATGATACAGACAGAGACCCATTCCAGAGTCTCCTCTGGTTCTTTTACGTGCACGGTGTAAAGCACCGACACGAGACCTCGGTTTAACGTCCCATCTGAAATACTGGTAATATTTAGGGTCAGATGAGGGATCGAACCTGGGATCCCTGGATTACCAGTTCAGCGTGTTACCACTGGGCTATAGATCCGTCTGTAACGAAAATTTCGTGCACAGTTTATGACCAATAGGCCCACCACTGTAATGAACGCGTTACGCGTAAGACAAATATTTCACGCTATACTTTCGAACTGCGTGAAATTTATAATTTATACTAGGTGCTAAAATATCTACACATCCATGGATTATACGCGGAAGTAGGAAGACACCCAATGAAAATACAACGTAAAACATTGACTAAAAAGCCTAAAATATTATAATCAGATGATAACACATTAATTACGCATATAATACACTAATAATGATACTGATAATAATAGCTCATACAATAGGCAACATTTCATACATTGGATGATATACAACTTTATTCAACAACTTATGTTCATACACATAATTAACTGCACACTCATCCTATACTATAGCACTATTACATAATATCAGCATAATATCAATGGCTACTCAGAATATGGTTATACAATCACATCATTTCCAGGAAATTGAAATACCAGTTTTACATGCATTTACGTTTCTTGAAAGTATACGTATTGTGTAAGGTACAAGGAACATTCATGTATGTATTCATATATAATTATAATGGAAATAGCTACTCCTGATTTGTTGGTCTATTCTCTCGGCATAATCAAATGGTATTAAAGAAACAACTACGATCAAGGTTTCCTGACGATGTTGCGCTTAGACGTTCGTACTTATTAAAGAAACAAGTTATTCGATCAAGGTTTCCTGAAGATGTTGCGTTTAGATGTTCTTACTTATTAAACAAACAACTACGATCAAGGTTTCCTGAAGATGTTGCGTTTAGGCGTTCTTACGTATAATTTGACGGATTATACTGATCACAATATACTTCTGTAAATTACTTGGTGCTGTTTTAGAAAACCGGTATTTGCTAATTTTTGAAACGAAGAGAATTTTGTTTTCCAAGCATTGTTATGATTCATGTACCTTGGATTCATGTACCTTGGATTCATGTACCTTGGATTCATGTACCTTGGATTCATGTACCTTGGATTCATGTACCTTGGATTCATGTACCTTGGATTCATGTACCTTGGATTCATGTACCTTGGATTCATGTACCTTGGATTCATGTACCTTGGATTCATGTACCTTGGATACATGTACCTTGGATACATGTACCTTGGATACATGTACCTTGGATTCATGTACCTTGGATTCATGTACCTTGGATACATGTACCTTGGATTCATGTACCTTGGATTCATGTACCTTGGATTCATGTACCTTGGATTCATGTACCTTGGATACATGTACCTTGGATACATGTACCTTGGATTCATGTACCTTGGATACATGTACCTTGGATTCATGTACCTTGGATACATGTACCTTGGATACATGTACCTTGGATTCATGTACCTTGGATACATGTACCTTGGATTCATGTACCTTGGATACATGTACCTTGGATTCATGTACCTTGGATACATGTACCTTGGATACATGTACCTTGGATTCATGTACCTTGGATTCATGTACCTTGGATACATGTACCTTGGATTCATGTACCTTGGATACATGTACCTTGGATACATGTACCTTGGATACATGTACCTTGGATTCATGTACCTTGGATACATGTACCTTGGATACATGTACCTTGGATACATGTACCTTGGATACATGCACCTTGGATTCATGTACCTTGGGTTCATGTACCTTGGGTTTAGTAAGAAATATAATACAATTCATTTCATTATGTACTGACCTGAATTCTAACATAATTCCCTCTTCTCGGGAGATTTCAAGCATAGGCCTATAGTAAAATTTGCATATATTTTACAAGCTCACATGTAAATTTCATGACAACTATAATATGTAATAAAACTACCTAATGTGTCGAGACGAATGTAGATGAATATAGTATAGTCGGATTTATAATATTTAATTTTAAAATGATGAAGTTTAGAATATTTGATATGTATATAAGCAAGTATGGTACTCTAATATTAATAATTCATATAGAGTATCCACATACTGTGTATACACACATGAATTCATACTAGAGGACTATCTAACATGAATTCATACTAGAGGACTATCTAAAAATCATAACATTTTAATAGAAATACATATGTAATTAGTCATCTTCACACAATTTAGCGATAGAAAAGGACAGGCACGTTAGTATTCACAGAGAAGATAGAAATTGATTGCAATGTACTATAAATGTAATCGAATATGTTTGCAATGTACTATGAATGTAATCGAATATGTTTGCAATGTACTATGAATGTAATCGAATATGTTTGCAATGTACTACGAATGTAATCGAATATGTTTGCAATGTACTATGACTGTACTCGAATATGTTGCAATGTACTATGAATGTAATCGAATATGTTTGCAATGTACTACGAATGTAATCGAATATGTTTGCAATGTACTATGAATGTAATCGAATATGTTTGCAATGTACTATGCATATAATGGAATATGTTTGCAATGTACTATGAATGTAATGGAATATGTTTGCAATGTACTATGAATGTAATGGAATATGTTTGCAATGTACTATGAATGTAATGGAATATGTTTGCAATGTACTATGAATGTAATGGAATATGTTTGCAATGTACAATGAATGTAATCGAATATGTTTGCAATGTACTATGAATGTAATCGAATATGTTTGCAATGTACTATGAATGTAATCGAATATGTTTGCAATGTACTATGAATGTAATCGAATATGTTTGCAATGTACTATGAATGTAATCGAATATGTTTGCAATGTACTATGAATGTAATCGAATATGTTTGCAATGTACTATGAATGTAATCGAATATGTTTGCAATGTACTATGAATGTAATCGAATATGTTTGCAATGTACTATGAATGTAATCGAATATGTTTGCAATGTACTATGAATGTAATCGAATATGTTTGCAATGTACTATGAATGTAATCGAATATGTTTGCAATGTACTATGAATGTAATCGAATATGTTTGCAATGTACTATGAATGTAATGGAAAATGAATTTCACTTCCTAATGATATGTTCAAAAATATTATAATTTCCTTAGAAACTTGTTTAAGCCATATGTTTGTCATTGGCCGACATTACGGCATAAAGTCGATAATCTGATGAACTCTAGAAATACACAATTAATTGTTAATCTATCACTATATTTGCATTTTGGTTAAGTGGTTACGGTCGCTGACTTGTATACAACTGTAACCTATCATCTCTGATGGTCACGGGTTCGAGCCCCGCTCAGACCGTGTCTCATTTATATAAAAAAGTTGGCAGTTTCTTACGGAGGTTGGTGCACCAAGTACTGGTTAACCGCTGGAGCCTGCACATGAAAGGTGTTGTTAGGTAAACTGCCCGTCGCTCAAATGGGAAACCGGTAGCGACGTTAAATAATAATTTAAAAAAGAGAAAGTACAATTAATTAAAATTATATAAAATATTAATATTGTTTGCTTTAAAGAATATCCTGGACTTTTATTTAATAATAGAAAATAAGGGGGACACAATATTATTTCAACTTCTCTGTAAATTGTCTTTGCACGTTGCATATGTTAATAGTGTGGCTATATATGTGTTTTGTACAATTTAATACCTAATAAAATATATGTTATGTTATTATACTACAGGACATAGAAAACGCACGTTTACATTATATGATTATTATTATTACATGAAAACGAAATACGAAGGATTCCATCAAAGATATATCACAGCTTTATTACAAAACACAAACTGAACAACTAAAAATATTCCAAATTGTTTAAAACTATGTATTTATATAGTTACTGTTTTTCATGTAAAATACACTTATCCGAAGTGTGCGTTTTCTATGTCCTCTAGTATATGTTATTAAAATACCATCCTAGCTATGTTTTATAAAGATTAGATAATCCTGTTTTAAATTCAGCTGTCTTATATATGTTCAGCTTACGAGAAAGATTAAAACTATTTGTCTCCATGGCTGGAGAGAAACAGAAAATACAGAAGTTAGTTTATGTGAAATAAATGTGAATATGTACATTACCACGGAACAATAACTATATGCAGTAAGAAGATGACTACATTTGTGTTTTGCTACAGATACCTTAGCAAAAACGCTGAATTAAGGTTGTCCGATTAGCGCAGTGGTTAGCGCGCTCGCTTCTCACCAATGCAACCCGGGTTCGATCCTCGGACCGGGAAGTATGTGAGATGGTAAGGTGGTCGACAGATCGGACAGGAGCGGTTTCTCCGGGTACTCCGGTTTCCTCCCACATGAATGACCACATTTACGCTTTCATCCGCGCCAACGAGAGTGATTAATATAAGTTGCTAAAACTTGCTTAGTCGTTGTAAAATAAATAAAGCTTAAACTTAAAAACACTGAATCACCACTACTGATAAAATAATATTTGTCTTTCAGTTAATTTTTGGCGAATAACACATTGTTTGGACTTCTGACGCGTATGAATTAATTTGTGTTTTACGTTTATTTATCGTCGCTACCGGTTGCCCATATGAGCGACGCCTCCTGAAGAGATTAGTAATTTTAGATTTTTGGAGGATAGTGCAATGATACAGACAGAGACCCATTCCAGAGTCTCCTCTGGTTCTTTTACGTGCATTGTGTAAAGCACCAACACGAGACCTCGGTTTAACGTTCCATCTGAAAGACTGTTAATATCATTAGTGTCAGACAGGGGATCAAACCTGCGATCCCTGGATGAATTAACCAAGCAGGGCGTAGGCGTATGCGATGAATTACGGCGCTTAGAACGACACTCGGTGTAACAACTGTCTAGACGTTGATTTACCTTGTTAGTACAGTTATTACAGACTCATTTTCTCGCGAAGACATTCGAAAAATATACAATTATATTATTATATATAGGATAATTGTGTATGCAGACTAGGTCTACATAATTTATGTATCGTATTGTATAATTGTATAGTTGGAACACGATTTATATTCTTACTTTGGGTTTTATGGCTGCATCAGCACCATTTTGGGCTATATCGCCGGCGGGCAGCTTACCTAACCACACATTTACTGGGCAGGCTCCAGCGGTTAATCAATACTTGATGGACCAACCTCCGTAAACAAACTGCCAACTTTTTCATAGAACAGAACAGAACAGAACATAAGTTTATTCATGACGTATACATAAGTACATAGTCATAATATATACATATAATTACATATAAATAAACAAGTGATCAATAAAGCTATCGTATAGCTACTGTAATATAATTTAAAATAGAGGATGAACATTCTAGTTAGTTGTTTTGTGTAATTAAGAAGACAAAGCGTTCAATATTGAGTTCCTATGGTTTAAAGCATTCTTAATAAATCGAGCCAAGCTTAATAAAACCTTTCTATTATCACTGTTCATTAAAGAACACAATTTATACATACTTGGTCTCGTGTAGTAGTACTTTTTAATAAGTACTTTCCTCAAATATGAGTAACACGGACAAATTAAAATAAAGTGATACTCATCTTCAATATCTCTAACATTACAACATTGACAATAACGCTCATTTCTCTGTATTCTATTGTTAGAGAATCTACCAGTATGGATTCTAAGTGAATGGGCAGAAGTCCTTATTCGGGTTATAAATAATCTCAAGTTGGAAGGTAATATATCCAAGTATGTTTCATAGCTAAAATCATGTTTACAATTATTATACAATTCGAGTACATTACTAGATGACTTATTAGTAATCAAAGTTTGTATGAAACAATCAATAACACGTTGCTTAAATATACATAGGAAATGATTAACATTGATATTACATGGGTCAAGCACTTCCGGTTGTGATAAATAAGTTGTTGTTTACTTTTTGCGGAGATTATTTCAATTATTTGGATGTTTTATTAGTCCTTTTCGGGACAGATATTTTTATCAATAATTGGTGAGGTGTTATATGAACTATTTGTGAATTATTGTGGAATTTTGAATCCAGAAAAGTGATATAGGCTGATTTATAACCTGCTGTTTACCACCTGTGTTGCTATTTATAGTATCAGTATTAACACTTAGTATTATTGGATTTCGTGATCAGTAATCGTCATTGTATAACACCACCTACGGCAGACAATTCGTCACGCTTGACTGAACCGCCGCTCATTGATCCACTGTACGGTAGATAAATATGTCACTTAATAAAGCCGGATCAGGTCATGAGATGACGGATGCATCTATTGAAGCGCAGGATTTTGTTGATTGTTGGGGTCCCAACGTGTTACTAGAGTTGACACCCCTTTAACTGGTAGTAGGAAGAGACATCGCTCAGAGCCATCAAACATTGACAGTGTTTCTGTCGTTAAGAAGCCGCGAGTGAACGCCAAAGCAAAAATGTCCCTCTACGATTCGCCAGAGCAGCACCGCAGTATTGTCGTTACAGCGGCAGATGTACATGTAGACTCGAATCCCTCAGTTGAGCAGCTTATTGGTAGACTCTCCGCAGACATGCATATGATGTTCTCTGCTCTTACTGAGAGAATGGACAAGTTAGAGTCGGGTATGGAACAGCGTATTGCCAATAAGGTCGCTCAAATACTTGACAAGCGAGTGAATTCGGAACTGGCACGCATTCAAAAGGATATTGATAGCCATTTGGACACATTCAAAGATTCGCTAAAGGCAGATCTCAACACTGAGTTAGATGACCTGAACAGTAAAATTCAGAATGTAAACCAGGCTGGTTCATCTGCACCCCGTGATATCGCCTTAAATAGTGTTATCCGTGACTTACCTGAAACCACTAATGAAAATGTAAAGAACAAGGTAAACTCACTTATTAAAGACGGCTTACGAATCCCGGACGTTACATGTGTCAATGCTGAGCGCAAGGCGTCATTCAACAATAGTAGAAAAGGGGTTGTGATTGCTACATTTAAATGTCACGACGATAAACGTAAGGTCATGCTAAAGAAGAAAGTGTTGAAATCGCACTCCAGATTCTCTGGTGTTTATATTAACCATGATTTATCTCAGGCGGATAGAGTGATGAGCAATAATTTTAGAACAATTCTGGGTGCTCTTAAGCAGCATAATCTTACACTCAGAGGATCCCGCATTGTCCGTGGTAATTATGGCGACGACTCAACGAGGGATCGTTCCGAGGATCAAACACGTGATGCGAACGAATATAGTTCCGGCTCTCGTTCATCTACCAATCGTGACAACACACGAGGTCATTCACAGAGCCGTGACAGTTGGAACCGCGTAGGTCGCGGACGAAATGGCAACAACGGACGGCGTGGTGGCTACAGACAACTGAACCAAAGCAGAAAATGAGTGAACATCGGGTTTTGGAACGTCCGCGGTTGGAACTGTAACATTGATTCTGACAGTCATGTTTTAAGATCTTCTTGTGTTTTAAATAGTGATTGTGATATTATAGGTGTAGCTGAGACTCATCTTTTAAATGATAATGTTTTACACGTCGATGGTTGTCAATGGTTTGGTTTTAATCGTGATAATATTCATAAAAATGCCCGGACAGGTTCCGGAGGCGTAGGCTTTTTGATAAAAAATGTTATTTGCAATGAATTCAATATTTCTGTACTAGATTGTTCGTTTGAAGGAATTATGTGGTTAAAAATGTACCGTAAATCTGATAATTGTGTTATCATGCCATGTGTTTGTTATTTGCCACCGGAAAACTCATCTAGACGCATTGATGTTAATTCGTTCTATGATAATCTTTTGACTGGTATTTACAGAAATCAGAATGAAGGAACCGTATTTATATGTGGAGACTTTAACAGTCGTTGTGGAGATTTAGATGATTTTATTAATGGCGTTGATAATATACCTATTCGCAATGTTGTTGATTTTAAAACTAATTCATATGGTGAGTTATTTGTTGATTTTATGATTAATGCTAATATGTGTATGCTAAATGGTCGTAACTACGCTAATAATGATTACACGTCAGTGTCGGTTAAAGGTTTATCAGTAGTGGATTATTGTATAGTAAGTCACGATGACCTTTCATTGTTTTCAGATTTTACCGTTGTACGTACATCAGATTTGATTAATAAATCAGGTGACCTTAAAGTGTTGGTACCTACCAGTATCCCAGATCATTCTATGATTAAATGGAGTATCACCATTAGTGCAGTTCCCCAGTTTACTAGTCAATACAATAATAGCTATGACAAGTTTGATGTATCTAATGTTCCTGAAACTTTTCTATTAGACCAAGATGTCCTTAGTAGTGTTAACGTAACTATTGATAAACTTGAGCATTGCCATCAAACGCAAACTGATATTGATTATATTTATGAGGACTGGTTTAGTATTTTAAAATATAATATGTACAAGTCAGTGCCTTATAAAACAATTACCTCTGGTTGGTGCAATAGAAAATGCAGACCGGGAAAGCCGTGGTGGAGTAGCGATCTAACTGATAGTTGGAATAATGTTTGTACAGCAGAACGAAATTGGTTGAATTGTGTTGCATGTAATAAAAACCGAAATGTATATCTCAAGTCCGAGTATATTCAGGTCCGTAAACATTTTGACCGTGAAGTACAGAAGGCAAAACGTTTATATTGGTATTCTTTACAAAATGAATTGCTGGAGGAATGTAATGTAGACCAGTCAAACTTTTGGAAATCTGTAGGTAAAATCGGCGTTGGTCAGATTAAGAAAAAATGTATACCTCTAGAAGTTACATTAAATGATGGTTCTCTCTCTACAGATTTGTCACAGGTATTAAACAAATGGAAACATGATTTTAGCTCGTTATATAAAAATGATAATTATGTATATTCATCACAGAACTCTAATGTATTGAATGATGTAACTGATTATGCAGATCTGTCTTTTAATGCAAACATTACTATTTTTGAAGTAAAGAAGGCAATTGATGGTGCCAAGAAGGGAAAAGCCTGTGGCATAGACGGTATCCCTAGTGAAGTTTTACAGAACGATACGTCCGTGCTATTTTTGCATACTCTGTTTAATGTATGCTTCTCCAATGGGACTGTCCCGTCTATCTGGGGCAAATGTATTATAAACCCGATACCAAAACCCTCAATGACGGATTCAAGAGATCCCCTGTCTTATAGGGGCATAGCACTGGCCTCAGCCATGTACAAGATTTATTGTAATATTTTAAACGCCAGGCTAAGTTGTTGGGCTGAACATAACGATAAGATCGCAGATGAGCAAAACGGTTTCAGAAAGAAGCGTAGTACCATAGATCACTTATCCACTTTGACCTCTATTATTGATACAAGAAAACAAGTTAAAAAAGCCACATTCGGTGCCTTTATTGATTTTAGTAAGGCGTACGATTTTATTAACAGAGATAAATTGTGGAAAAGACTCAATGAAATTGGAGTTGCCGGTAATATGTGGCGAGCTGTTAAGTCTATCTACTCATCTGTGTCGTCATGTATTAGGGTAAACTCTTTTAAGACTGATTGGTTTGATGTTAATTGTGGCTTAAGACAGGGGTGCATTCTATCGCCGCTTTTATTTAATTTGTACATTAATGATTTAACGATATTTTTGAAATCATTAAATATCGGTGTTAATGTCGATAATGACTGTATATGTATTATATTGTACGCGGATGACATTGTCCTACTAGCAGAAAACCAACTTGATTTGCAGAGATTATTGAATGTTTTACATGACTGGTGCAATATAAACGATATGTTTATAAACAGGGATAAAAGTAAAGTTGTCCATTTTCGTCCTGCTTCTATGCCAAGATCTGATGTTATTTTTAAATGTGGTGTTAATGTTCTGGAAACTATAGGTACATATACTTATTTAGGAATTGTTTTGAGTGAATACCTTGACTTCAATGTTACTGCAAAATGTGTTGCTCAAAGTGCAAGTCGTGCATTGGGACTGCTCATTGCTAAATGTAAGTTAGTTGGGGGTGTACCATATAATGTTTTCTCCAAATTGTATGACTCTGTTGTCTGGCCTGTGATTGCTTATGGCGCCCCGGTTTGGGGATATAAAGCGTTTTCATGCATTAATGCAATCCACAATCGTGCCATGCGTTTCTTTCTTGGTATTGGGAAATATTCTCCCAATGCAGCTGTCTCCGGGGAAATG
Source organism: Archivesica marissinica (assembly GCA_014843695.1). Lineage (NCBI taxonomy): Eukaryota > Metazoa > Mollusca > Bivalvia > Venerida > Vesicomyidae > Archivesica > Archivesica marissinica. The sequence goes on along the minus strand of CM026389.1, from coordinate 57,092,398 downwards.
GGTTGGCAGCCGCCAGTTGTGCGACAATGGAAGCACATATCTGGGGTTTGGGCACGCTTAGCTAATACCGACAATTCCAGATTAAATAAGCGAGTTGCACTATGGGCGAATGCTAAATCTACAAGTTATAAAAACTGGTTTTATTATGTCAAGAGACAGTTTGCAGACATTACTTTGATGGATTACTGTAACCTATCTATACCTATACATAAGCACAATTTAGTAGATAGTGTGGAAAATGCGGTAATGGAGAAATATGTTACTGACTGGTCCACCTCTATTAACAGTGTGATCGGTGTTTCTGGACGTGGTCGCAATAAGCTTAGAACCTACTGTACATTTAAATTTCAAACAGAAGTATATTGTAAAATGATTTTACCCACACGTCACAGATCAGCATTATGTAAATTTAGATGTGGAGTTGCTCCATTACGTATAGAAACCGGAAGGTATGAGAATTTACCACTTGATGAACGTAAGTGCTCTTTCTGTAATGTATTAGAAGACGAAAGTCATGTATTAGAAGACGAAAGTCATGTATTATTAGAATGTTCACTGTATGATGATTTGAGAGCTGTTCTCTTAGAGAAAGCCTCATTATATGAAAATGACTTTCGGAACAAACCTGTATCCGACCAGCTTAGAATTATTTTTACTACTATACCTCTGATTAGAATTGTTGCCAAAACCTGTTTTTATATTCTTCAAAGACGATCCTTTTATTATGTAAATAATGTATCCATTTGATTTATTGATTGTGTGTCTCTTATCCATTCCGAGAAACAGCTGCTAATTAGTTCAACCGCGATCTGATCGAGGTTGATAACTGATATTTTAAAACATTTCTTAATTGCGCATTAGTGCTTTTTTTCCATTTCAGTATTTCAAAATTTCTGGTTTTAGTAAGTATTTAATTATCAATTAACGACCGTTCCTCGGTTTTAATATGTAAATATAATAATATGTCGTTAGACTGTGATAGTTTGATTATCTGTGATTACATTAGTCTCTTATAATTCTTTTATAATGAATGGTGTTGTACTATGCCACGATAATTTGTTGTGTATATTTTATGTATTGTACAACGATGAGACTGAAATAAAGAATAAATCTATCTAAATCGGGGTTATTCCAGATATATGAAAAACCATATTTGTCTAGTAATTGTTTAACATGTGTCAACCAATTATCATAACCATTATTACCTATTAAACAATTTATTAACAAGTTTCAAGTTTCAAGTTTATTTGGCAAAATCTGCAAAATACAATTTGCATATGGCCATTAACAAATACAATATAAAGTATGGCAAATACAACAAATATAATTACATTCAACATCACTATACATTATAGGAAAGTATTTACAAAACAGTCAAATTTTCAAGGGTATCTTTACGAATTTTAAAAGCTTCATTAACAAACTTTGATATATTAAATAAATGACCTTTTTTGCTAGAAGACATCATGGCATTAAACTTATTTACTGTAGGCCATGATATGTTACCTAAATATTTATTTCGAATGTCAGAATATCTTGTACAACATAACAGAAAATGAAATTCAGACTCCACGACATTACCATTACACAGCTTACATACACGATTTTCTCTATCTAATCCAATATATCTACCTAATTCAATTTCTAAACTATGGGAACACAATCTGAGACAAGTAAACTGTTTTCTAAATGAATCATTGGAAATTATATCTAAATATTTCTCATATCCGAATGAATCTTTAAATCTCTTATAATAATCTAATTTTGAGATAGTATTTATTGAAGCATTCCAATCTTGAATGAACTGATCACGTAGTCTTCGTCTTAACAAAGGGAAATAATTCATAGTGTTATCAAAGTCATTCAATAAATATGAAAAACCTAAGTGATCAATTATATAATTAATACGGCTCGCCCAACAGGTACCCTTACGATTGTTACACTGATCAATATACATATTATACAATGGTGGTTCAATTGAATGCTTTATCTTTAACCAACATTTAATAGATCTCTCTTTTGCTATGACAGATAGTGGAAATCTTCCCAGCTCACCATATATTGCATTATTTGGTGTCTGAGTACGAACTCCTAATACATATTTACAAAATTTCAAGTGTATTTTATCTACCTCTTTATAATTGTAAACACCCCATACTTCGGAGCCATATAAGAGAATAGGGACTATCATTGAGTCAAAACGTTGTAGTTTGGTTTTAATATCCAGTTTTACTCTATCAAATAGTGTGAGAAGATTATGAGCTCCTGATAAGTTACCCGTATATGTAAATTTAATACCTAAATATGTAAATTCATCCACAATATCAATCTTTTCCCCATTAATGAAGAAATCAATACCATGATTCCTTTTACGTTTTTCAAATATACAGACTTTTGTTTTATTAACATTTATTTTAAGTCCCCATTTAGAGGAATATTGGTAAACGTTATTCAATTGAGACTGAAGACTGCCTGGGTCTGTTGTAAATAATACAATATCATCAGCAAATAATACTAAGTACATTGACAATAACTCAATATCTTTATCCACCATAGCATCTAAATCTATATTAGCAACAATATCATTGATGAACAATATAAATAACAAGGGAGATAACGGTTCACCTTGTTTTAATCCTAATGTCACATCAAAACAATCAGACATAGACATACTAGATGATATTTTCACACAACATTTAACATCATTGTAAATACCTTTAATCATGTTAATCATTTTACAGCTGACTCCCGATTGCACCAATTTTACCCACAATGCATCCCGTATAACAGTATCAAATGCGCGTTGGTAATCAATAAAAGCACACCATAGTTTCGCTTTTCTTAATAGGACCTTTTGAATAATTGAATGCAATAAAAAATATAGCATCAGCTGTAGAACGATTATCACGAAAACCATATTGTACATCATTAAACACTTGTTCATGTTCACACCATTTATTAATTCTATTTCTTAAAGCTAAAGAAAATATTTTAGCAGTAACATTTATTAGTGTTATCCCTCTATAATTTGAAGGAACATTTACATCACCTTTCTTATAAATTGGTACAATTATACCTTTAGACCAAGCCTCAGGATATTTTCCAGACTCATAAATTTTATTAAATATAAAACATAAATATGGTGAAATAAAATCGTTGGCATCAATGAAAAAATCGGCTACATTGTTGTCATAATCACAACTTTGATTTCTATTTAAAAGCGAAATAGTCTTTTTTATTTCGTCAACAGTAAAAGGAGCATCTAATGAGTCAATAATAACAGTGTAACACTATTCCTACTTTGATTAATAACGATACTGAATCATCAACTGATGAGGAAAAGGCCGAATTACTCAATAACTTCTTTTGCTCACAGTCGACTGTCGATGACTCTCAGCAATCTTTATCTTATCCTACACCCCGTCCAAATTGCTCACTTACAAACAGCAGGCTGTCTGTACAAGAACTAGCAGCACCTCTATCGACATATTTTAATAAACTTCTTCATCAATCTGTATTTCCGTCTCCATGGAAGATGGCGAACATTACCCCAATATATAAAAAGGCAGACCCATCGAATCCTTCCAACTATCGCCCCGTGGCACTTCTTAGTTGTATTGGCAAGTTAATGGAACGTTGCATCCACACATACCTCTATAATTACGTCACCGATAACAATCTATTATCTTCTTATCAGTCAGGTTTTGTCAAAGGCGACTCAACTATCAATCAACTAACGTTTCTTTACAATGATATATCCAAGGCCCTGGATGAAGGAAAAGAAGTTAGGGCAGTGTTTTGTGATATTTCTAAGGCCTTCGACAGGGTGTGGCATCGTGGATTAATGCATAAGCTCTCGTCCATCGGTGTCCAAGGCAACCTCTTGCGTTGGTTTTCTTCATACTTGTTCGATCGAAAACAGAGGGTTGTCATCTCTAACATTACTTCATCCTGGTCCGAATTGTCTGCTGGTGTCCCACACGGTTCTATACTTGGTCCCCTACTTTTTCTCATTTACATAAACGACATTGTTATTAATATCGAGGCTAACACCCGCCTCTTTGCAGATGATACAAGTCTTTACATTATCATTGACAAACCTGAATCATCAGCTACCATTCTCAATGCTGACCTCCAAAAGATATTTGCATGGTCCAAAACGAATTTAGTTAAATTTAACCCTTCTAAAACAGAGTCCATTATATTCTCCAGGCGTAAAATTAAACCTATTCATCCTACCCTTTATATGAATAATGTACCTATTGTTACCGTTGACTCACATACGCATCTTGGTATTTGTCTGACGAACGACGCCAAATGGAATAAACATATCTCGTTCATTCTAGACAAGGCATGGAAGAGGATCGGCCTTATGAGTTCACTTAAATTCCAACTCTCCCGCTCCAGTTTGGAGAATATGTACATTAGCTTCATGCGACCTCTTTTCGAATATGGAGACGTTATTTGGGATAATTGCACCTCCGCATTACTCAACGAGGTAGAATCTGTTCATAACGAGGCAGCCCGTATAGTAGCTGGTGCCACTAAACTGTGCAACATACAAACTCTACTGTCTGATCTGCGCTGGGAGTATATGGCTTCGAAAAGAAAGAGTCATAGGTTATTATTGTTTTACAAAATGACGAACACACTTACTCTTACCTACCCTTCAGGCTTAATTCCCATTACGAACCATGACCGATATCATTTACGAAACTCAGCCAACACACCAACCTTACCAACCAGAACACAGTTGTATAGTAATTCATTTCTTCCGGCTACTATCCGCGATTGGAACCGTCTTCCTCTCGACGTCCGCAACTCTAGCACTGTGTACTCATTCAAACGCAAAATACAACCTACTTCTACAACTCCTCCTCTATACAATGTCGGTTCACGACGGAACCAAATTATACATACGCGTCTTCGATTAGGATGTAGCTCGCTAAATCACGATTTATATAGACAAAATATTGTCAATTCACCATTATGCTTGTGCAACTCCGTTGAGACTGTTTCACATTACATTTTTCATTGCCCCAGGTTTAATACACACAGACAACAACATCTTTCAAATCTACCATGTGCTCCAACTATCAATAATTTACTATATGGGGATGAACACCTATCACTAGAACAAAATACATGTATGTTTCTGAGTGTCCATAGCTACATATCATCCACAAAGTGTTTCGAGGCATCGTAAGGCCTCCAGGGAGGCGCTGGTTGACCTGTTGATCGGTGTGTGGTTTCATTGGTTGAATGATTATTAAGTATTTTCATGTCCAACTGTCCCTTCTTAGAACAGTAGGCTACTTCTTGCATAAATGTATATAGAATATCCGCCTCAAGTTACACTCGATTTTAGTATTATTCTTTATACCTAACGAATACGTTGCAAATATTTAGTATGTACATTCCCATTGGAGAGGAATTAATATAAGTTTTCTGAAAACTTGTTTTCCAATCCAAACCATTCACAATTTATGTAATCTGTAACATTTTTTGTGTTATACATGTAAATTTATTGGAATAAATACTGTTTAAACCAACACCTGGATATTTAGCGGCATCGGGTGAAAGACTACATAGACATTCCCGGAGGCTTGTTGGTGTCGAGGGTCGGGAGTGGTCCTGGTACGTTGCATTTCCAGACTAAAACAAGGCATCACCTACGATAACAAACACACACCTGTAAATGGAGGACATGGATTAGGCTGTCCGATTAGCGTAGTGGTTAGAGCGCTCGCTTCTTACCAATGCAACCCGGGTTCGAATCTCGAACTGGGAAGTATGTGAGATGGTATGTTGGTCGCCAGATCGGATAGGTGGGTTTTCTCTGGGTACTCCGGTTTCTTCCCACACGAATGACCATAAATACGCTGTCATCCGAGCCAACGAGAGTGATTAATATAAGTTGCTACAGCTTGTTTCGCAATCGCAATAAAGTGTATGCATGGATTAAATCTATATCATGTAAACAAGATTAAGCATATGGTGCACGTATATATGAGCAATCATGCAAATAAGTAGAGAGATTTTGACACAGATAACATATATTGAATGTTGGATAGGAGTGTGTCATTGCTAAAATAAACCTGTATGCAGACATTATAACATTGCCTATATATGATTGGAAATGTATCCAAATCTTATATACAATTGATGTACTTAATAAAACAAAAACAAAATAATAATTTCATTGTATAGTTCGGCATACAAAGGGCTACACGTCAATATTTTCATATGACGACACAGTTTGTCCAAGTTACTTTATTTATTTTTATTGCTACTCACCAATTGTTTTCTGATTATTATTTGGAGGTCAGTCAGTTGTGGCGAAGAGTAGATCACCCGCATTTCCTGGGTAAAAACCAGTACTCAACTCTCAACTTCCGTAAGCGACCGACAACTCTGATGATAGCGGTGAAAAGCGAGTTCTACCGACAGCACTTTAGATCACTCTGCCATGAAGGCTACTTTTGAACTACAGACGGATCTGTAGTCCAGTGGTAACACGTTGGAATGGTAATCCAGGGATCGCAGGTTCGATCCCCCCGTCTGACCATAATAAAATTAACAGTCTTTCAGATGGGACTTTAAACCGAGGTCTCGTTTCGGTGCTTAACACCGTGCACGTAAAAGAGACAGAGGAGACTCACGAATGGGTGTCTGTCTGTATTTTTTTATTTATTTTTTTATTTTTTCTCTTCTTCATAAAAATTATAGACATGCTAGTCTGGTTTACAGCCGTTGTTCTTTAAATTTCTTTATATTTTTTTGTAAATCACAATTTATTACTATATTTATTCTGTATTTGTCAGATTTAAATGTATATATACAAAGAATATTGATCACTGTACATATTAGTGAAGCTAGATTTTATCAACCATCGTGTGCATATGAATAAATAGCAACTTCTAGTCTGCCCTTGATTGACCCAGAAGAGATGGAGACTCACAAGCAAACAACGAGCATGCTGACTAGGAGACACGCAAGTAGAACTGAAATAGACTTACCTCAAATGAGAGACTTTAGTGTAAATGAGATCAACACTATTAAGAAACTAATTAAATGTGCATCTGATAAGCATATACATGTGAAAAATAACTCAAATAGCACCACCATAAGATTTTCTGCTGCTGCCTACATTGCATGCAGAAACAAACTGATTGAGTTATACAAGCACAACAATGTAAGCATTAGACCTGGAAAAGATCAATCACAAAAAGATCTTGATTATTGTATCCATGTGGAGGAGAGCACTCGGGCATTTGTAGTGCATTTGTATAACACTAAGTGCTCAGCCCTGATCAATGGAAAAGATTACAAAGACTTCAGAGCAACTATAGAAATACTTGAGGCTCATATTAAAAATAACACTGCCGTGCTAGAAAATGAGAACATACGCATTAAGGAACGCCTCTCATATCAACTGGAGATTCTCCAAAATGAAGCTATCAATGACGGACAAAGGCGAAGTAATCGACAAAGACAATCAAAAGTGCCACACGATCCAACTGATACACGACAACAGAGCTTAAAAATCTCAACAAAAATATCAACAAGGAAAAATACACATGCTATTCAACCAATTCACGAAGAGAGCGATGCTGAAACTGAGGTACCCTGTGTTAAATGCCATAAAGCTGTATTTGAAGATGACAAAGCACTGGAGTGTGAATGTGAAAAATGGACACACATAAAATGTGATCCTGGAATAACAGAAGATATATACCTAGAACACTCAAAAGAAGATTCTATTCTCACATATAGATGTCCAGACTGTGTATTAAAACAAAATATGCTACAAACAACAGCACAAGCAACAACAGTCACCCATACACCAACAAGGGCTGAAATACATCATCCAGTACCTAGACAAGAACAAATCAATGAAGCCAATGTGCACAAGAAGACAGTACAAATGGTCAGACAAATTCCAGGGTTACCACCACTTGCAATTACAATTAATGATGACCCATCACCACAAATGTATATGCAAATGCCACAAGTGACCAGCATATCTGCACCATCTGTACTGACTCCGACCACTCATGTAAACAATATTGAAGATAAAGTACCTTGGACACAGACCATTCCTAATGAACCTTCCACCTCCAAAAATGACAAGGGACACAAAAGAGTTGACCGACCCAAAAAACAGCTAACAGTATCAGGGCCGGTACCACATACTAATCAACTTCCCATACCACTAGATACCCAACTTAAAGAGGAGATGTTACACAGGAAAGAAAAGTCATTAAAAGCACAGGAGAAAGATCTCGACCACAGGGCAAAACTACTGAAGCAAAATGAATGGGATCTGCGACATAATACTCAGAAAACAGCATCGCAAGAAGCTTATATATTGACACTAGAGGAGAAGTTAAAGACCCAAGAAGCTATAACTGAATCCATACAAAATAAAATGAACAAGCATGTTCAATCACCTCCTCAACTTCAACCACCGACATATGACTCAAACCTACAGTCCACTCCATCATGCCTACAACATGACATTAAAATACGGCTTCTTGAAAACAGAATCCAAACCATGGAGCTTCTATTTTGTAAGTTGCAGAATACACATGCCACAGACCCTCGCCCTGCTATTCCTGCCACGGTTGCCGGGCCACCTGCCATATACGTCATCAACCCACCAGTAAACACTTATCCGCAGCCTCCATTCAGTAGTTACTACCCTCCACCACCACTTCCGGGACACCCTATGCAGACACCTCCACCTCCAGGATACCCTATGCAGACACCTCCACCTCCGGGATACCCTATGCAGACACAACTACCACCGCATATACATCCTATGCAGGCACCATACAACACCTTCGGAATGCCATACTTCACACCCTCAATGTGGAACTCGAAACAGCCTCTACACAGGCCATATAATCCCAATCCTCGTCCAGTGTATATGCCATGGAGTCACTACCCTCAACCTCCACCTACCTGTAGCTCACAGCAGGAACAGCAGCAGGCACATACAAAGACTGAAAGTCAAGACCCGCAAACTAGAGTCCAAATACAGAAGAACACAAGTCAGCCTGAGCCACCATCCAAACACAGTGAAGCTCCATTAATATGTTTTACTGACCCAAGTAACACAGACTGTACAGAAAGACCTAATACTACCAACACTCATGATTTCATAAATCTGATAGATATGGAAAGCCCACATAAACATGGCAACTGTCAGGATAACATAGATATGGAGATTAGTTCACATAAACCTAACCGACATCAAGGTCAACGGAATAACCGTCATGAGTTCTTAGATTTGGAGATCAATCCACCTAAATGTGATCATCATCAAGACCTCATTGACACCGAAACCAGCTCACGTAAACTAGACAACATTCAAAATTTCCTAGACCTGGAGATCAACTCTGAGCATCATCCTACAAAACAGAACGATACTAAACCAAAAGAACTAGAGACAGAATCAAATGAACTGAGAGTAAATGACACACATAAGCCAGTTGAGACCACTCCGAACATCACAAAGGATTATTCTTTTTTAGAGAAAATAGGCCTCATCCACAAAACCAGCTAGCCAAGGCCTCCACGAAAGAGAAACTACAGATACTGTCCTTCAATATTGAATCCGTAAGAAGCAACCATTTTGCCCTCAACAACAAAAATAACTATGATGTTATACTACTCCAGGAACACTGGCTTTGGTCTTATGAAGCAGATGACATATCCGAGCTATTCCCTGATCATGATTATTTCATCAAATGTACAGATGAAGGTATAGACTATACTCCAAATGACATAAGAAAACATGGAAAGCATGGTACAGCTATACTCTGGAAAAAATCACTCTCCCACCTTGTTGAAACTCATGAGGATGGATCTGATAGAATTAATGTGATCACACTACACTGCTCTCCCCTGCCATTATGTATCATAAATGTCTACATGCCAGCTCAAGGGTCAATAGAGTTTAAAACAAACTACCCCAATCATCTAGACCAAATTTACGAGATCATCAAAAAGTTTCAAGACCATATCATCATATTTGGAGGAGACATGAATGGATCGGTAACCACACCTAGATATCCACATGACAGTATTCTAAAACAATTTCTCGATGAAGTGGACCTATATCTTCCTCATGACTATCCTAATGAACACACATTCTTCTCCTATAATGGCAGCAGTCGACATCTAGACTACATTCTATGCTCTCACCCAAATACCCAGGAAGTAAAGCGACCACATCCACTTGCCACTAGCACTTCCACTCACCTACCAATACACGGTATTATTGATGTAGTACTGAGTAGCCCAAGCTTGCCACAGAGAGATGATCCACCAATCCAGAGAAGAATCAAATGGGACAAAGTAGATGTAAACAAATACAAAGATATGACCTTAAAAAATCTTGGCAAAATAAACACCACTGAAAGCATGGAGTGCCTACATGATCAAATCACCTCTTGTCTTATACTATGTGGGGAAGAATCTTCAGAAAAGCAAAAACAAAAATCTAAAAGAAGATCCAAGATTCCCATCTCGCATAACATCAAGCAGAAATTGGAGGAGTGTAGGAGGATATTCAAACAAATGAAGATAGGGAAAGAAAAAACTGCTAACCATCTCACTCTCAAAGCTGCCAAAAAATCGTTGAGACAAGCCATCAGAATGGAAAGAGCAAAGGAAAGAAAAAATCTTTACACGCAACTGATGCAAACTGAAACTGACAAAGATGTCCTCTTCTACAAGTTAGTGGCAAAACAGAGAAACACCCGACAGAAAACAGTAGGAACATTACGAATAGACGATCACGTGATACAAGACCAAAAGATGGTTTTGAAGGCTTGGGCCTCTCATTTCCATAAACTAGGAACCTTCCAACAAATCCATCCACAATATGACCAAAAACACTTGTCAAGAATAAGTAAGACCAAAGAAGCCATAACTAGCCTCAACAAACTCACCAAGCCGTATAGAAATACTCCATCAGTTACTACGGCTGAGACAGAAAAAGCAATCAAACGTCTAAACAATGGCAAAGCTGCAGACAAGCGAGGACTCACAGCGGAACACTTAAAAATGTCTATACCCCACATCCTTCAACCATTAGCAGCACTATTCTCTAAAGCATTACATGAAGGCATTCAACCTGATGAGTTCTTCACAGGATCCCTTACACCAGTAGGCAAAAAAGGCAAGGACCTTCTAGATCCTAATAACAGCAGAGGTATAGTATTATCCCCCATACTCGCGAAGGTCTACGAGCACATCATTGACCTCAGAGAAGTTAGCCGTGACTCAACTGACCCTCTGCAGTTTGGTTTCACTAAAGGGCGGTCCCCAGTCATGGCATCACTCATCACCACAGAAGCTATTGCAGAAAGTATTGATACAAATAAACCAATCTTTATTGCAAGTCTTGATACACAGAAAGCTTTTGACGTTGTATGGCAGGACTCGCTGGCAACGAGAATATTTCTAAAGAAACCCTTTGCATACTGGAAAGCTCACACAAATCTATTGGAGAATACCAGACTATGTGTCAAACTGAATGGACAATACAGTGAATCGTTCTGTATCAACCAAGGGGTAGGCCAAGGGAAAATCCTTTCAACCAAAAATTACAAAGATTTCATCGAGCCTGTCATCGAACTAGCACGGAAGAGCACAGCAGGCTGCCACATTGGCATATTCTTCATCGCTACACCAACATGTGCCGATGATATACTACTCCTTGCTGATAACCCTGTTGATCTCCAAAGACTGCTATCAATAGCTCATGAATACTCAAGGCAGGAAAGGTACAACATTCACCCTGGAAAAACAAGAATCATTGTATACAATGACAATTCAGGAAATACATCACACTCATGGGTATTAGGAGAAACAGAAGTAGTACCAGCCAAAGTTCTAACACACTTGGGGATAAACAGATATGCATCCTGTACCACAAGCCCAGAAACGATACAAGACCGCATTACTGAGGCACGAAGAACATCTTACAGTCTTATGAAAGCAAGTTTCCATGGCACCACCGGACTCACCAATGCCTGTTTGAAACGCATGATTGATCTATACATTATACCCAGATTACTATACGGTCTTGAGTCCCTAATAGTAACTGAAAAACAGAAGACTCTACTTGAAACTGCATACAGAGACCTCCTGAAAAGAATACAAGCTCTTCCTCAAAGAACTGCAAACGAGGCACCTTATCTTCTATTCCACTCAACGACAGCAGAAGGCACACTTGATATCCGAACATTAACATTCTTTGGGAAAATCATCAACGATAGCTCATCAATTTTACACCAAATATGCATTCGTCAACTAGCCACTAAAGAATTATCATCCAACTCATGGTTCATCTCAATTGTAAAGCTGACATTCAAGTATGGTTTACCATCTCCCCATGATGTTATACAAAATCCGATGAAATACAATACATGGAAAAGACTGGCAAAGAAAACAGTACACATGTTCTGGAAAGAGGAACTTGAAACAGCTGCTAAAGAGAAACCCACACTCCAGCTAATTCACCAGGAAATACCATCATGGGAACATGTTGAAATGAACCCATATGCTGTTGACAGAGCAAGACTTCAAGCCAGAATCCTAACAGAAACATTCACACTGCAGAAACATAGAGCCAAATTCTACAAAGAAAGCCCAAACTGCCGCCTTTGCCTACTTGAGCCTGAAGATTCTGCACATATGCTACTCAGATGCCCAGCCCTACAACTAACAAGATGCTCGGCATTTCTACCAGTCTACCAGAGAATACAAGAAATAGGGAACCAACCCCCCCAGATCGGAAAATGAACTCTTAGAAATTCTACTAGGATTTTCAAGAGATGCTGGAATATATAAACTGGCCAGCAATGCTTGCTATGCAATTACGCATCTACGCCAATCACTCTATTCAAATCAAGTCTAGTCTATCAAATTGCTAATGTGTGCATTGTCTACCTCATATGTATATATATATATATATAAATTATTTTGTGTTTTTCTATACAAATGGTTACTGTTACAAGCTTACAAGTTTATAAGTTTTTATTGTCAGAATATACAACATATTCCTATGTGCTCTTATGAGAGGTGCCTATAAGAGGCAGATTATACAAAGTCAAGTCAAGTCAAGTATCATTACACTATCCTCCAAAAATCTAAAATGACTAATCTCTTCAAGAGGCGTCGCTTATATGGGCATCCGGTAGCGACGATAAATAAACGTAAAACACACATACTTTTGAATATCACTGTGGGGTTTAGTTTTGCCGAGATCTCATACAGTGCAAAACATTGTAAACTCAGATTTATTGGTTTTATACCTTTAAGCGTATCAGAGACCTTGGCAAAAACAAGCATCTAGATCACGTTGATCAGTTGTACGTGTACTTCGCCGAAAATGAACATCCAAGCATATCTTCCGGAGAGTATTAAGAAAATTCCAACACACATGGTAATTATGATGTTGTAAACACGTTTGATCTATGACCTGAGATTACCTCTTTGATGCACTCGTTTATCATTAACATATTGTATTTGTCCAAGATGCCTGGTATTTGGATATGAAAAGTTTCGGATAATTGATATTCTTCCTGTTAGGGGACGGGCTTATGGTTGTATGTGTGCTCCATTCATGTAAACCCCTTTACGGTTGTATGTGTGCTCCATTCATGTAAACCCCTTTATGGTTCTATGTGTGCTCCATTCATGTCTATCTATCTATCTTCCTTTAATGTCGAACCCCTCGCGGGGACGGAGACATGTAAATCCCTTTACGGTTCTATGTGTGCTCCATTCCACAGGGATTCGGCACGTTTGGGGGTACTAGTATATATATTTAAGTACAGGGATTCTACTCTGTGGGATGTCAGATTTCGCATCAATCAGTAAAATGGCCCTATCTGAAACAATTTTGTACACATCTGTCCAAATATAACGCCTATCCCGAGTCTTTATATTGTTCTTCAAATAAAACACAACTTTAAGCTGCATGCATGTATACTTTGCAAACAATTGCCACAGACATTGGCCATAGCAGGTCACATTTCTATACTAGGACACGGGTTCTGTCAGCAGCCAAAAAAAATCTTCGACGGGAGAGTTTTAACAGTGAATAACATTATTGATCAATAAAATGTGTTTCCACTAACGTGTAGGTTTATTTGGCAAAATTTACGTCAAAAAGAGATTTCGTAGAATTTTTCAATTTGTTTTGAAAATTTCTCAAGCGGCACAGTTCGCGTTGAAACGAGCGTTCTGATTGGATTATGATTAATCTTCATAAAATAAACAAACATCTAGTTACATTAGAGAACTAATAATCCACATTACTGGTTTTTCTATTACCTCCCTTGATGGATAAAGTCAGATGTATCCCGAAATGTATATTGGTCCTTTTAGTTGGAATCCTTTGTTTTTACTGTTGTCGTCTAACCATATGTTGCGTTAGGATAAATGTAATTTTATCAAAATCATGTTAATTAATTGAACCAATTTTTACAGTACTTAAGGTATCCATTGGACATGCTAAAGGATATCTGACGAGATTTAATAATTTCATAATTATAAGACTAGAATACGGATAAAAATGGAAAACATGTGGTGCAAAGAAAACAGCGATAAAAACGGAGGAAACCAATTAAGAGGACAAATATACTTTTTAGGAGTATTCAGGGGCCAGTAACTGACTAATGTTTCTCATTGTGTTATATGTACTGGTATTAAAAATAATATATGCATTGATATTATTTATATATGAATTTGTTTTATTTCAGGATTTTGGTGGACAAAAGAAGGCAGAAAGGATGTTTCAGATCATTATTCTAACATTTGCTGTAGGTGTTTCATCTCTATATTAGTGATTACTCATAATATCTGTAGGTGTTTCATCTCTATAAAAGTGTTTATTTATTATAGTGTCACCCCTATTTAAAGGGCCAGCCATTTCTGACTTTTATGTGACACCTCTTTTTATGAACATCAGTACTTCCGGAATCCTATGCTTGTATGCCAGGCTGGTAGGCAATCGGTAACCATTATTTAACTAGCTGGCTGCTCACCAACTGACCATACCCTGACGAGGTGTGAACCTTCGACCTCCCGCTCCGTTAGGCGGACGCCTTAACCACAGAGACTGTTTATATTAGTAATTACTCATAAAATTATTTCATGATTCACGCACCTGTCGTCCAGATTCGTCCTGCGATATTAAGCGTATATGCGTTAATCATCTGTCTGCAGCTACTGGCACCTTCTCTACCCACATGCATTTCAGAAATGGCTGCCTGCGCCATATAAACATGTCCCTTCAATCTAAAGAGTTTGAAATTCAATATGAGCTCATTCTAGGTATTCATGTTTGGGAGAAGTGAGAATGCACCCTAAAATTGTGTTATTTACTAAGTTTAAACAATAGGATTAAAAGACATAATATGACCATTAAATACATTTGAAGGGAGTGCTTTATAAATGGATCTTAATTGACAACATTTTGTATGAAACTTGTAAATAAACAAAAAACTTTTTAGGGAGAAGTCAGGGTCCCTAGGGCGACTATTTCACCCAGAAGTCAGGGTCCCTGGGGCGACTATTTCACCCAGAAGTCAGGGTCCCTGGGGCGACTATTTCACCCAGAAATCAGGGTCTCTAGGGCGGCTATACTTGCTGTCTACTGTCAAGTGTAAATGTTAATCTGCAAATTATATATTTTGATAAAATCATTCGTCGGTCAGCACTTGAATAAACCAAATTAACGTACTTTGTTTCTGTGATTTATAAATTTAATTCCTTGATTGAATTCATCTATTTCAGACTGTTGGTTTTCTGTGGGGGTATATCTGCCAGCAGTTTTCACAGACCATGTATATTCTCATAGCAGGCTTTGTTATATCTTGCCTTGTAAGTAAAACTGTGTTTCCTTGTCTACACATCATGTACATGTAGTATGAAGGTACTATGATGGTGGTGTTCTTTTACGTTGTGGCGATGGATTCCATCAAAATTGGATCTCAACAGAGATTAGTCAATAGTTTTAAGCATCGAACAATCTAAAATAAATTTGGCCCACCTCCGTGGTCGAGTGGTTAAGGTCGCTGACTTGTATATGTATACCACTGTAACCTATCATCACTGATGGTCACGGATTCGAGCCTCGTTCAGACCGTTTTTCATTTATATGAAAAGTTGGAGCCTGCCCAGGAAAGGTGTTGTTAGGTAAACTGCCCGCCAGCGATATAACCCAAAAATGGTGCTGATGCAGGCGTAAAACCAGAAATATAACATTATAATATATATATAACTAAAATAAATTTGTGTAGACTACTTTATTTGTAATTTTTGTTTTCAAATGAAAATCTAAAACTATGATTCCAATTCCAGTGTTAACTTTTAAACCACCATTTGCAAATTATTGATTGTTGTAATTATATATTCATAAAGGGAAGTAATTTACAAATAGGTAGTCATTTCCTAAACCAGTTCATTTGTAGGCAGATAACTTACTAGTTACATTTGTAGTTGATACACATTTATTTTAGCACGATTGCAAAACAAGTTGTTACAACTTAATATTATTATAGTGTGGCGTCCGTGGTCCAGTGGTAGACCGTCGGATTTGGAATCGAACAGTCGCGGGTTCGATACTCTGTCAGGCCACGTATGTAGTGTCATTGAGCAAGGCACCTCACACACATTGCTTAGTACTGGTTAATCGCTTAGGTCGGCTAAGCCTGCCCAGGAAAACATGTCTACGTCCCCGCAAGGGGTTTGACATTAAAGGAACATACATATATTAATCATTCTCGAGACCTCCTTCCTGATGGAATCCATCGCCACGAGTGAGAGAGAAGAGGCAATTAAATGCCTTGCCTAAACTAAAGGCACAATCTTATCGGCTCCAGCGTGGTTCAAACTCCGGTCCTGAAGCAAACGCGCTATCACGACTTCCACAAACTTACTAGTTAAAATGGAATTACCGAACTGATGACAAAATAATCGAAATAATCAGAATTTCTAATCTAAATGGTTTAAAATCTTAGAATATGTTGTGGTGCAGCACATGTTGGTGCCCTAAATCGTGTTGGTGTAAATATTGTAATGTTATAGTGGCTTATATTTACAGTTGACGCTACCACCATGGCCAATGTTCAGAAAAAATCCCTTAACCTGGCAAAAATCCCGAGTGGAAGGTGACGAAACTGGAAGCACATCTGTGCCACAGTCGACACAAAAGTCCAAGAAAAAGAAATAGTGCAATTAACAAACTAGTGACACTTTTCACTGAACATTGCTGTCAATACACTGTTGTCCCGATAGAAGATTTCGTTGTGGGGAGCTGTAGAAGCCGGCAGTGCTGCGTTATAAAAACGCCCTATGCAACTCGACACAACAAATGGTTTTAATTGCGACACGAAACGTACAAGAACTGATTGCAACATTCACCACTCACCTCGAGTATACCGGTAGCTGTAATTTCACTCGATTTTTGTCTTCCGTTATATGTCAACATTTCAGTTTGTTGTGTCGGGTTGCATGTCAAATGGCCGTATGACTCACAATTTCTAAGAGCGTTGTCATGTAAGTTGTGTGGCGTCCGTGGTCCAGTGGTAGAGCGTCGGATTTGGAATCAAACTGTCCCGGGTTCGATACTCGGTCAGGCCATGTATGTAGTGTCATTGAGCAAGGCACCTCACACACATTGCTTAATACTGGTTAACCGCTATGGTCGGCTAAGCATGCCCAGGAAAACAGGTCTCGGTCTCCGCAAGTTGAACATTAATGGAACATACATACGTTACGTCATGTGATCGTATTCATTAGAAAAATACTTGCATTCAGCGTAATTTCGTCTGAACAGAAATATGACTTATGAATTTTTAAATAGCAACATTTTGTGATTGATATTTACGACAATAGCTCTTATAAGACAGCAGGTTACATCACATATGGGGACAGCAGTGTATATTTATGTTTTATGTTGTTGGTAATGGTTGGACCGATATATTGTACGTTTATTGTCATTATTTGTTAAACAATCATTCTATTGTCCTCATATTTATTTTGTCCTTGTGTCTCATTTACGTTGGCAGTTTCTTACGGAGGTTGGTGCACCAAAGTACTGGTTAACCTGCCCAGGAAAGGTGTTGTTAGGTAAAACTTGTAAGTTGGTCGGGCGGGCCGAGTTATCAAATAACTTTACCCATCTAATTCATACGCTAATGAATATAGATGCGTGTTTGTACAATGAATATAGATGCGTGTTGGTACAGCGTGACACCTGTACCAACTATATATTTTGGAGCATGTAGTCTAATCTATGGCCGGGCTAAACATTCAAATAATAGTACACATCAAACATATTCACACATCAACGAATATGAGATGTGGTACAGTATAGAGTGACTCCCGTACTGGCCCTATATATTTTGTATTCCACTATCGTTTCTTATGATTATTAAATTACTATATCTCGACAGATCTCCTACAGTATATACAATGGGTTCTTATTTGTAAAAAAATGTTAATTAACACAATTTTGATCAAATCACATTTATCATACCGCAACATCTGATTAGGGAACAACAGTAAAAACAAAGGATTCCAACTAAAAGGACCTATTTACATTTTGGGATAAATTAGACTTTATCTGCCAAGGGAGGTAACAAAAAATTAGAGTTGTCCCTCATTGATGAAATAATGAACTCATGAAACTATATGACCTTACGAACAGCTACACACGGGTGTGAACCACCTTACGAACAGCTACACACAGGTGTGAACCACCTTATGAACAGCTACACACGAGTGTGAACCACCTTATGAACAGCTACACACGGGTGTGAACCACCTTACGAACAGCTACACATGAGTGTGAACCACCTTACGAACAGCTACACACGGGTGTGAACCACCTTACGTACAGCTACACACGGGTGTGAACCACTTTACGAACAGCTACACACGAGTGTGAACCACTACTGGGTTCCTTTGTATGTTTATTAACCCGTTTCCGACATATAAGCATTATAACCAATACCATGTACATTAACCAAACATTCATACCAACGAGTCCGCCTCCGTGGTCGAGTGGTTACGGTCGCTGACTTGTATACCACTGTAACCTATCATCACTGATGGTCACGGGTTCGAGCCCCGCTCATGCAAATAATATTATACATCAAACCTATTCATACATCTACGAATCTGAGATGTGAGACAGTATAGAGTGACTCCTGTACTGGCCCTATACATTTTGGTGCTTGTAGCCTAATCTATGGCCGGGCTGAGCATGCAAATAGTATTATACATCAAACCTATTCATACATCTACGAATCTGAGATGTGAGACAGTATAGAGTGACTCCTGTACTGGCCCTATACATTTTGGTGCTTGTAGCCTAATCTATGGCCGGGCTGAGCATGCAAATAGTATTATACATCAAACCTATTCATACATCTACGAATCTGAGATGTGAGACAGTATAGAGTGACTCCTGTACTGGCCCTATACATTTTGGTGCTTGTAGCCTAATCTATGGCCGGGCTGAGCATGCAAATAGTATTATACATCAAACCTATTCATACATCTACGAATCTGAGATGTGAGACAGTATAGAGTGACTCCTGTACTGGCCCTATACATTTTGGTGCTTGTAGCCTAATCTATGGCCGGGCTGAGCATGCAAATATTATACATCAAACATATTCACACATCAACGAATATGAGATTTGAGACAGTATAGAGTGACTCCTGTACTGACCCTATGTATTTTGGTGCTTGTAGCATAATCTATGGCCGGGCTGAGCATGCAAATAATATTATACATCAAACATATTCACACATTTCCTGGAGCTCGAGTTATTTGACATGGTTCGTCGACAGTGAGGGTAAATAAGCCGAATCATGAAATTGTAAGCTTAGAGAGACTGATACTACTACATTTAAACCCTTGAGCATCATATTCCATTTTAGACTTGTGAACATGTGTGCGTGCATGTGTGTGTGTGTCTTACGTTTAACTATCACTGTGACTTTTACGTACACAGTGCAAAGCACAGACACAAGACCTCAGTTTAAAGTCCCATGTGAACGACTGTTAATTCTATTAGGGTCAGACGGGGGGTCGAACCTGCGATCCCTGGATTACCAGTTTGGACTACAATGGAATCACTGTCTTACCTTAATATGATCATAGCAATAGAGCGTGATAGAACACTTGTTCGTCGCATTAAAATGAGGCCGACTTATCCGAGTGGTTACGGTCGTTGATTTCAAAGCATTAAAATGAGGCCGACTTATCCGAGTGGTTACGGTCGTTGATTTCAAATCACTTGCCTCTCACTGCAGCTGGTTCGAATCCTACTGGGGATGTCGAATTATTTCATGTGTGAAGCTATCCAGCTGGCTTGAGGAAGGTCGCCCGCATCTGAATTACTGCTAGAAGGGGCAGCCGGGGTCTTCCTCCACCAATAATAAGCTGTTGGTGTGACGTTAAACCCCAGAAACAAACCATCTCATTAAAGTACAGCGTACATTGTCCTTGATTTTCATGGGAAGGCTTACACGGTTAACCAGTACTAAGAAATATGTGCGATGTGCCTTGCTTACGGACCGAGTCGCCATATGACCTATTTTTAACGTCGCTACCAGCAGCCCATTTGAGTGACTGCAGTTTACCGTACAACACCTTTCCTGGGCGGGTTGCTTAAATAGAGGTGACCACTAACACAGTTTTTACTGTAATCTCAAACTTTCACACTTTAGTGGTGTTATTTACACGAGGTAAGTCAATCAGTTTTACTATCCAGGCATTTTTCGAAATAACAGGGGAAAAAAGAACGTGTTTTACGTTTATTTATCGCCGCTACCGGTTGCCCATATGAAGAGATTAGTCATTTTAGATTGTTGGAGGTGTAAAGCACCGACATGTGACCTCGGTTTACCGTCCCATCTGAAAGACTGTTAATTTTATTAGGGTCAGACGGGGGATCGAACCTGCGATCCCTGGATTACCAGTCCACTGGACTACAGATCCGTCTGTAAAAAATGATTACTCACTCTGTATCGTGAGTAAATCAATTATTCACTTATCCCATGTTCCTACCAACTACAAATACAATAAAGAAACAAAATAGGATTCAGGCATTTGTATTCGACAGCATTCAATATTTATAATGTATGCATTGGTAGCAAATATCTTGTACATGTCCCCAAAGTAACCAGAGTGCGAATGATTAAAATTCTCGTGGAATAAATATGTCTGCGATGTTACACCATATGTTCTAAAGTAAGCCAATCCCTTCAGAAAATCACGTAAATACTAAACTGATCATTAAACACTGATGGTAGGAAGCACAATATAGAACGTAAGTGGATCCAGGTTGAACGTTTTGGACGGATCTTGATAAACCTGAAAAATACTAACATACTTTAAAGTAAAAGCATATAGAAAGTGTCATAAGTAATAAATAATTATTCAAGATTACTATCAAAATTCAGTTGAAGATCGATGAAAAACAACAGCATTGTTTAATGAGTCATATATCTTGTATTGGGAGGGCGGGCTGGGAATAACCATATATAACTAGAATGTTCCTCACTGCTGTCAAAATATGCCTCGAGTGAAGATATTGTGTTAACTGCGCTTGTATATAGGTACGCAGATGATAATCACGAACATTACGTTCAAAACATGAATAGAAGGCATAGAGCAAACTCATACTGATGGCATGAATACAGATGGACTAGAATAGAGTAACGATGGTAAACGTGAATAATTTCATTTATGTAGAGGTCTTATTTATAGGACTAGTCAATCAGTGTGTTATTGTGAGTCTATTACTTAATCAATTTATTTCATTCACTCTTAATATTACCAACACAATAGCAGTATCAAACAACAGTTATGTTGGGGTATTAAACACAGGGATTTGGCACGTTTGGGGGTACTAGTATATAGATTTAAATACAGGGATTCTACTCTGTGGGATGTCAGATTTCGCATTGATCAGTAAAATGGCCCTATCTGAAACAATTTTATACACATCTATCCGAATATAACGCCTATCCCGAGTCTTTATATTGTTCTTCAAATAAAACACAACTTTAAGCTGCGTGCATGTATACTTTGCAAACATTGGCCATAGCAGGTCACATTTCCATACTAGGACACAGGTTCTGTCAGCAACAACAAAAAATCTTCGACGGGAGAGTTTTAACAGCGAATAACATTATCAATAAAATGTGTTTCCACTAACGTGTAGGTTTATTCGGCAAAAATGTACGTCAAAAAGAGATTTCGGAGAATTTTTCAATTTGTTTTGAAAATTTCACAAGCGGCGCAGTACTTAAATATATATACTAGTACCCCCAAACGTGCCGAATTCCTGTGGTATTAAAGGCTAATTTAAAGCTGCATCAAAAGGTTACGTCATATGAGTCCGCCTCCGTGGTCGAGTGGTTACCGTGGCTGACTTGTATACCACTGTAACCTATCATCACTGATGGTCCGCCCCTGTGGTCGAGTGGTTACGGTGGCTGACTTGTATACCACTGTAACCTATCATCACTGATGGTCCGCCTCCGTTGTCGAGTGGTTACCGTGGCTGACTTGTATACCACTGTAACCTATCATCACTGATGGTCCGTCTCCGTGGTCGAGTGGTTACCGTGGCTGACTTGTATACCACTGTAACCTATCATCACTGATGGTCCGCCTCCGTGGTCGAGTGGTTATCGTGGTTGACTTGTATACCACTGTAACCTATCATCACTGATGGTCCGCCTCCGTTGTCGAGTGGTTACCGTGGCTGACTTGTATACCACTGTAACCTATCATCACTGATGGTCCGCCCCCGTGGTCGAGTGGTTACCGTGGCTGACTTGTATACCACTGTAACCTATCATCACTGATGGTCCGCCCCTGTGGTCGAGTGGTTACGGAGGCTGACTTGTATACCACTGTAACCTATCATCACTGATGGTCCGCCTCCGTGGTCGAGTGGTTACGGTGGCTGACTTGTATACCACTGTAACCTATCATCACTGATGGTCCGCCTACGTGGTCGAGTGGTTACGGTGGCTGACTTGTATACCACTGTAACCTATCATCACTGATGGTCCGACTCCGTGGTCGAGTGGTTACGGTGGCTGACTTGTATACCACTGTAACCTATCATCACTGATGTCATGGTCACGGGTTATATGAAAAAGTTGGCAGTTTCTTACGGAGGTTGGTGCACCAAGTACTGGTTAACCGCTGGAGCCTGCACAGGAAAGGTGATAGGTAAACTGCCCGTCGCTCAAATGGGCAACCGGTAGCGACGTTAAAATAAACTTAAATTAAAACAAACAGGGGTGTCTAATTTTTCAAATACTTGAGGCGAAAACATGAAGCCCCCATCCTTTATTTAAATGATTGCGAATCGTATTGGGTTTGATCTTCCTCTATATCTATTGAAGTTTAGTCTCTCATTGTCATAGTCGGCTGGCTTTCAATGACTCAACATATGAATGTTCAAATATAGTGTACACTGACACAATGAAAGAATACATAACTTATAAACTTAATAAAAATAGTATGATACCTTTGATTTATTTAACCATATTGTATTGCAAATCAATAATACAAGTGTCATACACTTACATATACAATACATAGCATGACAATACAAATGGTTTGGGCCACAAGTTTGAACAACATTAGACAACGGCCCGCACCAGTCGATGACACCCAATGTCGGTAAAAATCAGTTGTAATCCTATATTGGTTTATTCCAATGACACACATCCGTCAGTTTAAAATACGAAGCTACATGTATGTTTATCCCACCCTTTATAAGTAATTGAATACTTCAATAGGTAACATACTGGTGTTTAATACAATGTACATGTATAACTTGCTTAGCTAATTAAATACTTCAATAGGTAACATACTGGTGTTTAATACAATGTACATGTATAACTTGCTTAGCTAATTGAATACTTCAATAGGTAACATACTGGTGTTTAATACAATGTACATGTATAACTTGCTTAGCTAATTGAATACTTCAATAGGTAACATACTGGTGTTTAATACAATGTACATGTATAACTTGCTTAGCTAATTGAATACTTCAATAGGTAACATACTGGTGTTTAATACAATGTACATGTATAACTTGCTTAGCTAATTGAATACTTCAATAGGTAACATACTGGTGTTTAATACAATGTACATGTATAACTTGCTTAGCTAATTGAATACTTCAATAGGTAACATACTGGTGTTTAATACAATGTACATGTATAACTTGCTTAGCTAATTGAATACTTCAATAGGTAACATACTGGTGTTTAATACAATGTACATGTATAACTTGCTTAGCTAATTGAATACTTCAATAGGTAACATACTGGTGTTTAATACAATGTACATGTATAACTTGCTTAGCTAATTGAATACTTCAATAGGTAACATACTGGTGTTTAATACAATGTACATGTATAACTTGCTTAGCTAATTAAATACTTCGATAGGTAACATACTGGTGTTTAATACAATGTATAACTTGCTTAGCTAATTAAATACTTCGATAGGTAATATACTGATGTTTAATACACTGTATAACTTGCTTAGCTAATTAAATACTTCGATAGGTAATATACTGATGTTTAATACACTGTATAACTTGCTTAGCTAATTAAATACTTCGATAGGTAACATACTGGTGTTTAATACAATGTATAACTTGCTTAGCTAATTAAATACTTCGATAGGTAATATACTGATGTTTAATACACTGTATAACTTGCTTAGCTAATTAAATACTTCGATAGGTAATATACTGATGTTTAATACACTGTATAACTTGCTTAGCTAATTAAATACTTCGATAGGTAACATACTGGTGTTTAATACAATGTATAACTTGCTTAGCTAATTAAATACTTCGATAGGTAATATACTGATGTTTAATACACTGTATAACTTGCTTAGCTAATTAAATACTTCGATAGGTAATATACTGATGTTTAATACTTTGCAAACTTTACATAGGATGGGCTTCCGTGGCGGAGTGGTTAGGTCCTCGGCTTCAAAGTGCTTGGCCCTCATCGCTGCATGTTCGAATCCCATAGGGGGTGTCGAATTCGTTCATGCGAGGAAGCTATCCAGCTGGATCACGGAAGGTCGGTGGTTCTATCTAGGTGTCCATACATGCCAATACTAGCTGGAGAGCCGCACTGTGAATTACGCTGACTGTTGGTGCGATTTTAAACCACAAACATAAACAAATAAATTTACATAGTTTCAGATGTTTACGAGCTGACGAAATAGTTCGGGTTCTGGAAGTGGTACGGTTGACAACAGTCGGTATTATCGCACTAGTCTGGGAACAGGCGTCGATATATTTTGCCTGGTCAGTCAAATACATATATTTTAACACCGGGACTATTAATTGGGCCGTATTGAGTTTCTGAACATATCAACGTGTCATTTGGCTAGAAGTGAAAAATCGACAGACTGGAACCCAGGCTACTATTGCACTAGACAAAAATAATGTAGTGTTTTTACGTTTATTTATCGTCGCCACCGGTTGTCCATATGAGCGACGCCTCCTGAAGAGATTAGTTATTTTAGATTTAATAATGTAATGTGTGTGTTTTACGTTTATTTATCGTCGCTACCGGTTGCCCATATGAGCGACGCCTCCTGAAGAGATTAGTTATTTTAGATTTTGGAGGATAGTGTATGATACAGACAGAGACCCATTCCAGAGTCTCCTCTGGTTCTTTTACGTGCACGGTGTAAAGCACCGACACGAGACCTCGGTTTAACGTCCCATCTGAAAGACTGTTAATTTTATTAGGATCAGACGGGGGATCGTAATAAAACGTAGCAAACATTTTATATCGGATACTCGTAGACCTAATTACTAGTATGTTGGAATATCTGCCAAACATGAAAAGTACAACACGTCTTGACGTCAACTGTACGACATACAACCTACATTGGCCGGATATTAGTAATATATTTATTATATTTTATCGGGGTTGCATTAGTACGTGTCACTGGGTCGATCCAGCAATGAATAAAGGAATATAAATACTTAGTTCAACGGCATTATTATCCCATTCGTCCAGAAAATATGTTATACACAAACAGATACAATACATAGCATGAACATACAAATGGTTTGGGTCACAAGTTTAACGTCCCATCTGAGATTGTTAATTTTATTAGGGTCAGGCGGGGGGCCGAACCACTGAACTACAGATCCGTTTACAATTACCACTGGACTACAGATCCGTTTACAATTACCACTGGACTACAGATGCGTCTACAGTTACCACTGGACTACAGATGCGTCTACAGTTACCACTGGACTACAGATGCGTCTACAGTTACCACTGGACTACAGATACGTCTACAGTTACCACTGGACTACAGATCCGTCTACAGTTACCACTGGACTACAGATGCGTCTACAGTTACCACTGGACTACAGATCCGTCTACAGTTACCACTGGACTACAGATGCGTCTACAGTTACCACTGGACTACAGATCCGTCTACAGTTACCACTGGACTACAGAACCGTCTGTTATCTATCACGTATTTAAATATAGACTATCCTTGTATATTTACTGTATTTAACTAAGGCTTACTTTACTGTACCGAGTCCAAAGGAAAAGCCTGGGTCTTCTATATAGATAGGCCCACCTCTATGGGGCGACGTTTTGCTATTTATTCAGTATTTATGGATATCCAATAATCGATTTTGGTTATTCAATAATCAAACGATTTTTGGATATCCATAAATACTGAATAAATAGCAAAACGGCGCCCCATATATCTCGTTCAGTATGCGTCTGTTCTGCATGAATACATGTACACGCGTGCGATAGAAGGTTAGACTACATAGGCCTATTGTCTAGAATTTAAACATCCACAATTGAACATGTTGGTTTATGCAAATAATAAAAAAAATTCCGATTGCGAAACAAGGTATTACAACATTAGATTTATACGGAATCCATCGCCATGAGGAAGAGACAGTGTGGATTTAAGCGATTTGACTAAGGACATCACCACCGGGATTCGTTCTCACAACCTCTCGGTTACAAGGGGACCATCGTAGGCGCCACTCATCCATGGGCTAACGAGGACAGTTTAGAGTGAATCCTAAACAGACCCTATGTATTTTGATGCTTGTAGCCTAAGTTATGGTCGGGCTGAGTTATCAAATAACATTACTCATCTAATTCACACATTATAGAATTAAGATGCGTGTTAGTACAGCGTGACTCCTGTACAGACTCTATACATGTTGGTGCTTGTAGCCTAATCGATGGCCGGGCTGAGCATTCAAATAATATTATACATCAAACATATTCATACATTTACGAATATGAGATGTGAGACAGTATAGAGTGACTCCTGTACTGACCCTATACATTTTGATGCTTGTAGCCTAATCTATGGCCGGGCTGAGCATTCAAATCGTATTATTAACACACACAACTTAATCACCTTAGTTTATAATTTATGAGTGTTAACTAAACTTCTTAGAAAGCTCGCCCATATGGTTCGCCGGAGGCGAGGGTAAATAAGCTCAATCATCATCATCATCAATGCATGGGTTGTTGAAGTCCTATAGTGACCTACATAAATTGTTGATACATTTTAGGTTTGACTTTGAATCAATTATCTATCTTATTAATTAATCAAACATTTCCCCTGCATTTACAGTGAACGCTAATAATTAAAACTAGTTAATTTAAAGTTTTTACTAAAATATAATTATTTAAGTCACCTTTCGTGTACGCTGATATTTGTAAACCCTCGTCGCGCCTCAAAGCTGCGATAATCTAATTTGGGATTTCCCCGATGACATGATGTAAACAATACAAAATGGCGGACAGCGATTTATGTTGTGTGAAAATTCTCTCCGTTTTAGTAATATTGTGCTCTCATATTGGTTTATATTATTGCGGTAAGTGTCATTATTATTAATATTATTATTTTGATGCTAATTTCTTTCGAAATTATTGCTCGATTGTAAATAAAAGTGGATTTAAATCCGGTTGTAACATCCTCAGTCGATGATTTTCTTACAGTTACGAATCTTTGGATACGAAGTTAAACCAAGGTACGATTACATGCCAGATCCCTTGCGGGAACCTATACATGCTTTTCTGGGCAGGCGTCACTACCTAAGCGGTTAACCGGTACACAGCAATGTGTGTAAGGTGCCTTGCTCAAGAACACTACATATACGTGCCGTGACCGAGTATCGAACCCAAGACCCCGCGATTCCAAATCAGACACACTCTCTAGGCCACGGACGCCACATTACAACCTTAGACAGCCGATTACATATATAGGCTTCATGCAACTCTGGCATATATACATGTACAGAGTAACGTGCATGTATGTGATCAATCGTACCCTAGGCCTAGTCCACATGAACTTGAGATTGTACCCACAAGGCACCAACAAACCATGTCCTATGGTGTATGTACAGGGTACTGGATGCCTAAAACACTTGGTCATCTAGACCCTCCATAACCCTAGTCCAAATATTTAGACTTGAAAATGTGACATTTTACTGTCCAGGCATTTTTCGAAAATCCTATCCAGCCTCGGTCTCAGCATATGCACAAGTACGCCGTGATTTATATATTGTACGAAATTGATGTACGGAAAGGGAGGGGTCTCTATCTAAAAAAGAAAGAAAGATACGTCTACTGCCTGTAAATTGGTGATACTGTATACTATATGCAGATATTTAAGTTATTTATTATTATTTATATATTTTTTTTTAGGTTTTTGTTTTAATTTATTATTATTAGTTAACGTCCCCAATTTGGTCTAATGACTATATGATACCTCGAGGGGTTCGACATTAGAGGAATATAGATAGTTACCTCGTTTCCCCACCTGTAGCCCCAGTATGTGGCCCCACGTCGTTTCCCCACCTGTAGCCCCAGTATGTGGCCCCACGTCGTTTCCCCACCTGTAGCCCTAGTATGTGGCCCCACGTTACCCCCCCCCTGACGTCCCTGTCGCAGGAATGTACATAATGAACGTGCATACACTCTTTTGTTCTCATGTTGGACTATCCCACCTGGAGCCACTCGTGTCTAGCAATAGATGTGTACCGACTTGCATGTGATGACGGTCTAGACTGGTCCAACCCAAATTGTGCGATACAAAAACTATTAATTGAATAATGTGATAATGTGGGTTTTATTAAATATATATTCATGTTCAAACTGATTGTCTCAACTTCTAACAACGTTACTATCATACAATTGTACTCGTTACAAAATCAGTTTTACACACGAGTTGCAGTAAAAATATCCAACATTTTTAATGTACTTGAACATTGTTGAAACATATAATTGTATTAATTGTAATCGTATTTTGATTAGGTTAGCCTTTCCCCATTAGGCTCTTTGTACCTCCATTTCTCCGTAGCAAATCAGAACAGCAATGCAATTAATGAGCGTATATCACTTTTAGTTTGTTTGATGTTTTTTACGTTTATTTATCGTCGTATAATAGTATAATTACATAAACATGTAGTGTGTGTGTTTTACGTTTATTTATGGTCGCTACCGGTTGCCCATATGAGCAACGCCTCCTGAAGAGATTAGTCATTTGAGATTGTTGGAGGATAGTGCAATGATACAGACAGAGACCAATTCCAGAGTCTCCTCTGGTTCTTTTACGTGCACGGTGTACAACACCGACACGAGACCTCGGTTTAACGTCCCATCTGAAAGACTTAATTTTATTAGGGTCAGACGGGGGATCGAACCTGCGATCCCTGGATTACCAGTCCAGCGTGTTACCACTGGACTACAGATCCGTCACTTTTAGCATGCATTGCTGTGATTAAACATGGGACACTAGCATTGTATGCGAGTTGGTTTTATTTTCACAGGAACATGTCTTTAATGGTGATGTAGTGTAGTTGTGTGAGGCGGGGCGGGGTGGAGGTACATGTATACATGTAGTATAGTACCCGTGAGACGTCGTGAATGCACACATTGTGAAGGATGACATTGATTTATGTAGCCGCATCCGTAATATCCCATCCCTTACGGCGTCTACATGTCACGGGTATATCTATGCTATAGTTGAATACCCCATCCCTTGTGGCGTCTACATGTCACGGGTGTATCTATGCTATAGTTGAATACCTCATCCCTTGCGGCGTCTACATGTCACGGGTGTATCTATGCTATAGTTGAATACCGCATCCATTACGGCGTCTACATGTCACGGGTATATCCAGGCCCGTCGCTGGGCATACGCAAGTACGCACGTGCGTATCATTGGTCTCAGAAAATGAAAACTCCAAACATGCATTAAAACGGGGGGGGGGGGGGCGGGTGTACATAGACGCCGTAATGTGTGGGAGTGGTGGAATAATTGAGCCCATTGCAAATATGGTGTATTTCGAAATTTAGTTTGTGCTATTTTACGTACTTGTTTAATTTATAAGAGCGATAGATCATGTATAGTATACATCTAGCCTTACTTTATACCGATTGTCGTAAGAACTTTAGTCCTACAATTGTATGTTACAAAATGCATTGAAATTGCTTCCTCATTTCAAAAAATCTCCCCCCGGACCCCCCCCCCCCCCAGTGTACTCGCTCGCTATGCTCACTCGACAAGCAAGCATATTTGGCCGTGCGTATCATCAAAATAGCCCCAGCGACGGCCCTGACTGTAGAACATATGTCGAGATTTAATAATCATAAGATGAGAATGATAATGGATAGCATACGTGGTGCAAATGAAAACAACGATAAAAACAGAGGAAACCAATTAAGATGACCAATCTACTTAATAAGAGTATTCAGGGGCAATTACTGACTGTTTCTCGTTTATATCCATAACAAAAGCAGAAACTACGATAAAAACAGAGGAAACCAATTAAGATGACCAACCTACTTAATAAGAGTATTCAGGGGCAATAACTGACTGTTTCTCGTTTATATCCATAACAAAACCAGAAACAACGATAAAAACAGAGGAAACCAATTAAGATGACCAATCTACTTAATAAGAGTATTCAGGGGCAATTACTGACTGTTTCTCGTTTATATCCATAACAAAAGCAGAAACTACGATAAAAACAGAGGAAACCAATTAAGATGACCAACCTACTTAATAAGAGTATTCAGGGGCAATAACTGACTGTTTCTCGTTTATATCCATAACAAAACCAGAAACAACGATAAAAACAGAGGAAACCAATTAAGATGACCAATCTACTTAATAAGAGTATTCAGGGGCAATAACTGACTGTTTCTCGTTTATATCCACTGACTGTTTCTCGTTGTTTATATCCATAACAAAACCAGTATTACAGAAGGGTTGCAGTAAAGAAACCCATACCTTTTTGATAGTCTAACATATTTAATGTACTGGAACATTGTTGAACAATATTTAATCTTATTTTGACTTGGATAGTCTATTAGTCGTTTGGATCTCATCCTAACCCCGTCCTAACCCCGTTTCTCCGCAATAAATACTGATAGTAGAGACAGTAACACACTAACCCTAACCCTAACCCGTTTCTCCGCAATAAATACTGATAGTAGAGACATTAAAGCATTGTTGACATGTTGCAGGCATAAAAACGTACATGCACAGGAGCCGGTCAGCCATTGGAGATGCTAAATTTTTCTATTTGTATCATATAGATATGTTCAAGTATAGCTTGTGACCGGCTCATGTGCATACTATGTATCATATAGGTATACAAGTATAGCTTGTGACCGGCTCCTGTGCATACTATGTATCATATAGGTATACACGTACAGCTTGTGACCGGCTCCTGTGCATACATGTACTTTTTTGACAATGATATGACTCTAAGCATTATCTAAATGTTTAGCAACTGTCCTGGAAAGCGCCTCCTACGTCTGACATGCACATGCATGTGAACTTTACACACACCTGGAATAATCTCTGTCATTGATTTCATCGTATGGTTGATCCATAATGACCCTTTGTGCCATCGTACGATCGAACCACATCAATCCGTTTAGATATTCGCAATTAAAAGTGAAAGTAAAAGTATTTATAACCAGCTACGTTAAAAACAAACCCTTCCCCAATACATAAAACGGAATTAGCAAGCATGTTTATGAAATTAGCACGGGCTTGTTTTCGCTATGCATTTTATTACTGTGCGCAGCTGTCCTGTGGTGTTTCATGTCTTATTTTCTTGTAATACGGTGCTGCAAAGGAATGATTTTCTGATCGACGCTGGGGATTGTATGATTCCGTACACTATATAAAGATCTGACATGGCAAGTCGGTGTAAGTCGAGTCGACTGGCTTTTACGACAATCAGCATAGCAAGAAGACCTGTCTTGCGACTTACATAGGGCGGGCACTAGTACCCAGTAGACACTGTGTCGATTCTGACCATTCGGGTGGATTATAGACGATGTCTCGATCCTGACCATTTCGGTGGATTGTAGCCGCTGTCTCGATCCTGACCAGTAAGTGGCGCCTCCTGGAGAGATACTGGAGGATAGTGCAATGATACAGACATAGATCCATTACAGAATCTCCACTTGTTCTTGTACGTTGTAAGGCACCGACACTTGACCTCAGTTTAGAGTCGCATCTGAATGACTGTTAATATTATTAGGGTCAGACGGGTGATTGAACCTACGATCCGTGGATTTGCAGTCAAGCGAGTTAACACCTGGACTACCGACCCTCATGTCCCCTCAACCTGTAGCACATAACCACCTCATATACGTCCGAACGGACAGTTATAGATGTACGTCACACTGTCGGACATGGACACTACACTAAATCATTGATGAACGTAGAACAGACGGATCTGTAGTTCAGTGGTTAACACGCTGGACTGGTAACTCAGGGATCACAGGTTCGATATCCCCGTATGACCCTAATAAATTAAAAGTCTTTACACCGTGCAGGTATAAGAACCAGAGGAGACTCTGGAATGGGTATCTGTCTGTATCATTGCACTATCCGTTAAATATCTAAAATGACAATCTCTTCAGGAGGCGTCACTCATATGGGCAACGGGTAGCGACGATAAATAAACGTAAAACACACACTATGGACGTAGACACACCGATCTCTGCAGATAGATTACCTCTAGTGGCAATACGGTACGCACATACCTTGCCGATTACTAATAATTATATAAACACATAATTATAGTAGTTATGTAGTGCAATTGCAAAGCTTGTACTGTGGATATATATATAAACTGCATCAAAAAATAAACACGAATTTGACAAACGGGTTAACAAAACAAACAAGTCTGAATTTGACAAAATGGTTATAAAATCAACATGTAACTTGACAAAGGGGCTAAACATAAACATGCATTTGAGAAAAGGGTTATAAAATCAACATGTACTTGGCAAAGGGGGTTAACATATAAACCTTCATTTGACAAAAGGGTTATAAAATCAACATGTACAAAAGGGGTTCAAATATGAACATGCATCACACAAAAAGTTAAAAAATAAGTTGCTATTAATCGAAGCACTAACTTGTCGGAAAACAAAGCGAAACACGAAGAAACTTGTTAATTGGTATCAGGTTGTTTGTGTGTCAAGAGCTATTATTCAACGGAAATTGCTCTTCACAATGCATGTGAATATTGTTTCATTGATAACATGCATCTATTAAAAACAACGTTTTTTAATAGTCGAGGTTGGATTTAGTAAGTCAATCTGATGTATTCTCCTGTCCTAGTGTCCCATGCTGGATATAGTAAGTCAATCTGATGTATTCTCCTGTCCTAGTGACCCATGCTGGATCTAGTAAGTCAATCTGATGCATTCTCCTGTCCTAGTGTCCCATGCTGGATCTAGTAAGTCAATCTGATGTATTCTCCTGTCCTAGTGACCCATGCTGGATCTAGTAAGTCAATCTGATGTATTCTCCTGTCCTAGTGACCCATGCTGGATCTAGTAAGTCAATCTGATGTAGTCTCCTGTCCTAGTGACCCATGCTGGATCTAGTAAGTCAATCTGATGTATTCCCCTGTCCTAGTAACAAAGGCTGGATATAGTAAGTCAATCTGATGTATTCTCCTGTCCTAGTAACAAAGGCTGGATCTAGTAAGTCAATCTGATGCATTCTCCTGTCCTAGTGACCCATGCTGGATCTAGTAAGTCAATCTGATGTATTCTCCTGTCCTAGTGTCCCATGCTGGATCTAGTAAGTCAATCTGATGCATTCTCCTGTCCTAGTGTCCCATGCTGGATCTAGTAAGTCAATCTGATGTATTCTCCTGTCCTAGCGACCCATGCTGGATCTAGTAAGTCAATCTGATGTATTCTCCTGTCCTAGTGACCCATGCTGGATCTAGTAAGTCAATCTGATGCATTCTCCTGTCCTAGTGACCCATGCTGGATCTAGTAAGTCAATCTGATGTATTCTCCTGTCCTAGTGACCCATGCTGGATCTAGTAAGTCAATCCGATGCATTCTCCTGTCCTAGTGACCCGTGCTGGATCTAGTAAGTCAATCTGATGTATTCTCCTGTCCTAGTGATCCATGCTGGATCTAGTAAGTCAATCCGATGTATTCTCCTGTCCTAGTGACCCATGCTGGATCTAGTAAGTCAATCTGATGTATTCTCCTGTCCTAGTGACCCATGCTGGATCTAGTAAGTCAATCTGATGCATTCTCCTGTCCTAGTGTCCCATGCTGGATCTGGTAAGTCAATCTGATGTATTCTCCTGTCCTAGTGACCCATGCTGGATCTAGTAAGTCAATCTGATGTATTCTCCTGTCCTAGTGACCCATGCTGGATCTAGTAAGTCAATCTGATGTATTCTCCTGTCCTAGTGACCCATGCTGGATCTAGTAAGTCAATCCGATGCATTCTCCTGTCCTAGTGACCCGTGCTGGATCTAGTAAGTCAATCTGATGTATTCTCCTGTCCTAGTGATCCATGCTGGATCTTGTAAGTCAATCTGATGTATTCTCCTGTCCTAGTGACCCATGCTGGATCTAGTAAGTCAATCTGATGCATTCTCCTGTCCTAGTGTCCCATGATGGATCTAGTAAGTCAATCTGATGTATTCTCCTGTCCTAGTAACCCATGCTGGATCTAGTAAGTCAATCTGATGTATTCTCCTGTCCTAGCGACCCATGCTGGATCTAGTAAGTCAATCTGATGTATTATCCTGTCCTAGTGACCCATGCTGGACCTAGTAAGTCAATCTGATGTATTCTCCTGTCCTAGTGACCCATGCTGGACCTAGTAAGTCAATCTGATACATTATCATCTCCTAGTGACCCATGCTGGACCTAGTAAGTCAATCTGATGTATTCTCCTGTCCTAGTGACCCATGCTGGATCTAGTAAGTCAACCTGATGTATTCTCCTGTCCTAGTGACCCATGCTGGATCTAGTAAGTCAATCTGATGTATTCTCCTGTCCTAGTGACCCATGCTGGATCTAGTAAGTCAATCCGATGCATTCTCCTGTCCTAGTGACCCGTGCTGGATCTAGTAAGTCAATCTGATGTATTCTCCTGTCCTAGTGATCCATGCTGGATCTTGTAAGTCAATCTGATGTATTCTCCTGTCCTAGTGACCCATGCTGGATCTAGTAAGTCAATCTGATGCATTCTCCTGTCCTAGTGTCCCATGATGGATCTAGTAAGTCAATCTGATGTATTCTCCTGTCCTAGTAACCCATGCTGGATCTAGTAAGTCAATCTGATGTATTCTCCTGTCCTAGCGACCCATGCTGGATCTAGTAAGTCAATCTGATGTATTATCCTGTCCTAGTGACCCATGCTGGACCTAGTAAGTCAATCTGATGTATTCTCCTGTCCTAGTGACCCATGCTGGACCTAGTAAGTCAATCTGATACATTATCATCTCCTAGTGACCCATGCTGGACCTAGTAAGTCAATCTGATGTATTCTCCTGTCCTAGTGACCCATGCTGGATCTAGTAAGTCAACCTGATGTATTATCCTGTCCTAGTGACCCATGCTGGATCTAGTAAGTCAATCTGATGCATTCTCCTGTCCTAGTGAGCCATGCTGGATTTAGTAAGTCAATCTGATGTATTAGCCTGTCCTAGTGACACATGCTGGATTTAGTAAGTCAATCTGATGTATTAGCCTGTCCTAGTGACCCATGCTGGATTTAGTAAGTCAATCTGATGCATTCTCCTGTCCTAGTAACAGAGGATGGATCTAGTAAGTCAATCTGATGCATTCTCCTGTCCTAGTAACAGAGGATGGATCTAGTAAGTCAATCTGATGCATTCTCCTGTCCTAGTAACAGAGGATGGATCTAGTAAGTCAATCTGCGATTTGTATCACTCCGCGTGTAAACAAACAAACATAAAGGATTTTCTTTTTGGTGTTAAAGCCACACCAACAGCTTAGGTCATACGGCGACTCTCCAGATATTATTGGTGGAGGAAGACCCCCGGGTGGCCCCACACCCGACGAAACGTATATCAGACTCGGACGGACACCGGGTAGTTTCGTTGAATACATGTTTAATAAATGAAATGACACATTTACTGGGAACTACTTTATGCGTATATCTGCTAGTGAGTGTGTTGTTAGGTCAATGAAAATAGCGGGAACATGGGGACATCTTTTAATATCTCCCGTCTTAACCCAGGCCCGTCGCTGGGCATACGCAAGTACGCACGTGCGTATCATTGGTCTCAGAAAATGAAAACTCCAAAAATGCATTAAAACCGGGGGGGGGGGGGCGGGGGTACATAGACGCCGTAATGTGTGGGAGTGGTGGAATAATTGAGCCCATTGCAAATATGGTGTATTTCGAAATTTAGTTTGTGCTATTTTACGTACTTGTTTAATTTATAAGAGCGATAGATCATGTATAGTATACATCTAGCCTTACTTTATACCGATTGTCGTAAGAACTTTAGTCCTACAATTGTATGTTACAAAATGCATTGAAATTGCTTCCTCATTTCAAAAAATCTCCCCCCGGACCCCCCCCCCCCCTAGTGTACTCGCTCGCTATGCTCACTCGACAAGCAAGCATATTTGGCCGTGCGTATCATCAAAATAGCCCCAGCGACGGCCCTGTAACCTATTACTATTAACAGGGGAACTATAAACCGAGGTTCGGGAAGGGCCGTAACTAATGTTGCTAGAACGTGTGGCCTGATCCGTTTGCCTTTATTTAATGTGTAATGTTTAGTATTCACATGTATATGTAAAACGAATCGAGCAATAAAATATGATTAAACTAAACCGAGGTATCATGTATAGGTGCTATACACCGGGTACGTAAACTAACCAACTAACTAACTAATGCTTATGGAATTGAAACGACTTCTGTATCTTACACTATCCTCCAAAAAAATAAAGATGACTAATATACTCCACGAGGGCTACGATAAACAAACGTTTTCTGGAATCATTTAAATAAAAAAAAAAGTTTATATAAAATCATTAAAATGAAAACTCGTTACAAATTCTCTGTGCGATACTGATCAATATTCTCTCACCAAGTTAATATCATAATATTGTTTATTGGCAAAATTATTAACCGCAGTACGTGAGAAGATTGGCCGCTACAGCATTAAGGATGAACATCAATACCAGTCTCGCTTGCCTGTTCAAAAATATATATATATATATATATACCAAATGAAGTAAGCCAGCAATAATAATAATAATAATAATAATAATAATAATAATAATAATAATAATAATAATAATAATAATAATAATAATTATTGCGCTAATCGGACATATTGTGTTGAACAATGTCCAGGTGGGTTTCTCTCCGGGTACTCCGGTGTCCGGAGTGTCCTCCCACACGAATGACCACATTTACGCTCTCATCTGCGCCAACGAGAGTGATTAATAAAAGTTGAATACAATAATTATTTATTTTATATACTCCTGTGTGAAGCAGCCGATGCTACTACAATATATGAGTCATCTTTCTTGGATAGAAAATGTCACATAAAATGTCACATAGTTTCACGAGTAGGGTTACTTCAAAGGACATACATATCCTGAAATGAGGCAACACACTTGTTAACTTTTGTATTTTGTATGAATTGAGATCAAGTATGGTGCACTATACTGTTACAAAACTGACAAGGCACGGATCTTCCCTTTACAGTGGTATAAAGAAACGCTACTCGAAAACAGCTTCGTGCACGAGGATTGCGGTGAAATACATAGAAGCTGGCCATGGTCACAGTTTGATCTTAACAGATTTGTCAATTTCCCTTCAAGTGAAGACTGCTGGTATTGTAATATTATGGTGTGACCCATAATGCATTCGAGTGCATAGATACGCACCGTGTAACTCTGGTTACATGTATGTACGTGGTCAAATCGTACCCTAGTCAACTCGGCCTCGTCATTCACCACTGTATACCTCTGGAAACTATTTTCGATTTTACTAAATGACCCTGGCTTCACTGTGTTCAAATATCAACAGAGTTTAGGGTAAAAACCTTTTCAAAAAAAATGTGTGAACGATATTATATAATTATACTATAATATGCATATAGTTCAATCGACGGTTTTAGCATAGACTGCTACATTGGCAATGTACGTGGTATCAGTGATGGCGCCAGGAGGTGCCTCTATGTCGCACTGTGTTTTACAAGTTGAATGTTTTACTGAAAAGCTCCGTGTATCGAGTAGAATTATGTAATAGCAAAGCTTTTAGAAATTGGTGAGTCATTCTTAAGTTTAAACTTGATTTATTTTACAACGAAGTTTTAACAACTATTAACCACTCTCGTTGGCGCGGATGAACGCGTAATGTGGTTATTCGTGTGGGAGGAAACTTAGTACTAAATACGTGTTCTAAAAAGTTTAAACTTTATTTCTTTTACAACGATTGTGTAGCAAGTTCTAACAACTTATAGCCCTCTCTTAGCTTCCATACAACAACAACAACAACAACAACAACAACAATGTTGTCAATGAGCGAGAATGATTTATTTAGAGTCAAGAGAATGCTTACACATGTAACGTTATTAGTTGTATTCTAACATATGTAACAATTCTATATATATATAGTCTACGTTCCTGCTAAAAAATTTTTTTATTTCCTCCGAATCAGAATTTAACCAAATAGAATAAATAATCTACTCCGATTAATAAATATTAATAACTATTCGTGTACTTAATGCACTGTACTAGTTTTTAGTGAAAACTACTTCAGAACAAACGCAAGAAATCTAGTAAACTGCGAGCGGGCTGCCCAACCCTACTCCAAATTTGTATATTTTTCACCCCCAAATTTGTTTCGAGGGGGAGGGGGAGGTAGAGGGAATCCATGCTACACACAGCAAAGGTGTCCTGTCTTCACCCCTTGATCTTCTTGGTTGTTAAATTTAGAAAGGATAACGAATACTGACTCCCGATTTGGAGGAACTCCAATGACAAATTACTAATCTGTACAATCAGTACACTGAATTTGGATTTTCAAGTGATGTTGACTCTATAAATGTTTCGCTAGAACTGACTGAATTCCATTCAGCTATCCTATTATACAACACTGTTGCATAAAACCTGTCAAACCGGTTTTGTACTACATCACCGATAGGACAATAGTTATCCTCTATACGCTGCAACGAGGATAACTGTAAATTAATAACTCTCGTTGGCGCGGATGAAAGCGTAAATGTGGCCATTCGTGTGGGAGGAAAGCGAAGTACCCGGAGAAAACCCACATGTCCGATCTGGCGACCACCGTACCATCTCCCATACTTCTCGGTCCGATGATCGAGTCCGTGTTGCATTGGTGAGAAGCGAACGCGCTAACCACAGCGCTAATCGCTAATTGAATCATTTTGAAAAGGAACATGACGTCAGAGGACATAGTATAGTTAACACCTAGATTATCTGACTGTGAGCTTTTTTCTGTATAGCACATACTCCGTAGTTTAAAACACTATAGTGACGTCATACCTTTGTACCTGCATTTGCATTATTATTATTAATATTGGACTGCTGTCAAAAAAGCGTATTCAATTAAACCACACGCGTACATGTACGAAATTAACAATTTTAATTAGTATGATCTTGTTATATAAGTGTGTGTTTTAAGTAAGATATAAGCCTCAAACGGATCCAATATGTAAATTATTGATACTGTCGTTTGGCTTATATACTATACATATGTTTTCACTCAACGGGCCGTGCATCCTATGTCGAGTGGTTAGGGTCGTTGACTTCAAATTACTTGCGGTCATCATCACACGGTGAGTGGGGGGGGGGGGGGTCGTATGACGTGATTATGGCATGGTTTCATCATATGCGGGAACTATCTAGTTGTGTGCTTTACGTTTATTTATTGTCGCTACCGGTTGCCCATATGAGCGTCGTCTCTTGAACAGATTAGTCATTCCAGAGTCTCTTCTGGTTCTTTTACGTACACGGTGTATAGCACCGGCACGAGACCTCGGTTTTAAAGTCCCACCTGAAAGACTGCTAATTGTATTAGGATCAGACGGGGGATCGAATCCGCGATCCCTGGATTATCAGTCCAGCGTGTTACCACTGGACTACAGATCCGTCTGTACTATCTAGTTGGCTTGCGAAAGGTCGGTACTTCAGGTGCCCGCAGCATGTGCATGACATACTGCTCGGGGTAACACCCGCTATACATGACGTATTGATAACGCTGTCAAATCGTACCCTCGTAAACTCGGCCTCGGCATACGCCTCATACATGGTACACAGCTATTTTCGATTTTGATGACGTCACTGTGTTCAGATATAAATATAATGTATTGTAAATGCATTTTTTTTAAAAATTAGAAATAATATCGATTGAATTACATTTATATTATAGATCTATAATATAGAAATATTTAGTTCAATGGACGTTTTTAGCAATTAACAAAAGGCTTTTACTGTGTAAGACATAATATACATGACAAGGAACATAAAGCTTAACAGTTGTCCATATTGTCACGTGATGCATCCGTGGTCCAGCGGTAGAGCGTCGGATTTGGAATCGATCGGTCCCTGGTTCGATACTCGGTCAGACCACGTATGTAGTGTCATTGACCAAGGCACCTCGCACACGTTGCTTAGTACTGGTTAACCACTTAGGTCGGCTAAGCTTGCCCAGGAAAACATGTCTACGTCCCCGCAAGGGGTTTGACATTAATGGAACACACACACACACACACACACACACACACACACACACACACACACACACACACACACACACACACACACACACACACACACACACACACACACACACACACACACACACACACACACACACACACACACACACACACACACACACACACACACACACACACACACACACACACACACACACACACACACACACACACACACACACACACACACACACACACACACACACACACACACACACACACACACACACACACACACACACACACACACACACACACACACACACACACACACACACACACACACACACACACACACACACACACACACACACACACACACACACACACACACACACACACACACACACACACACACACACACACACACACACACACACACACACACACACACACACACACACACACACACACACACACACACACACACACACACACACACACACACACACACACACACACACACACACACACACACACACACACACACACACACACACACACACACACACACACACACACACACACACACACACACACACACACACACACACACACACACACACACACACACACACACACACACACACACACACACACACACACACACACACACACACACACACACACACACACACACACACACACACACACACACACACACACACACACACACACACACACACACACACACACACACACACACACACACACACACACACACACACACACACACACACACACACACACACACACACACACACACACACACACACACACACACACACACACACACACACACACACACACACACACACACACACACACACACACACACACACACACACACACACACACACACACACACACACACACACACACACACACACACACACACACACACACACACACACACACACACACACACACACACACACACACACACACACACACACACACACACACACACACACACACACACACACACACACACACACACACACACACACACACACACACACACACACACACACACACACACACACACACACACACACACACACACACACACACACACACACACACACACACACAACCACCACACACACACCACACACACACACACACACACACACACACACCATAAAACACGTTTCTGCAAATACATTTTTAAAGGTCTACAAGAAAAGCATAATCATTCTCCTCATTCTATCTACCGTTCTTCCGTAGATGTCAAACCCTCTCGGGGATGTAGTCATATTCCTTCTATAATGTCTAGTTCAGTAATTGATTTTGACTTACACCCCTTGTTGGCTTTCCAAGATGATAGGTGCCTATTTCATATTAGCGTGTGCTTTTGGCATCGCTACCCGTCGCATGCCCCACGTTCCTTGAAGACATAGTCATACAGTTTAGAGGTTTGTACAATTTATGTTGTTTCAGGTATTGATGAAACATACCAGTGTCCTGCACATCTCATAAGAAACAAATATCTCCGAGTGCACAGCAATAAATGTTACCAGTTTGTGCCTACCGAGGTAAGCTGGCCGGGTGCACGCGACAGCTGTAGCAGAAACGGAGGGGCGCTGATTACAATCATGCGTCGCGATATACAAATCTTTGTGGAACGCACTTTGCACGATATTTGGGATAATAATGGAATTTGGATTGGGGCGCACGACCTTGATTCGGAGATGGACTGGTCTTGGGTGACAGGTGAGTGAATGTTGACAATCGAACAACATGTAATACAAAGGCCATTTCCTGTTTTTTATTACAGACTATATATATATTTTATTATATTCCACAATAGCCTTACTTTTATCTAGTATCCCCGGCGTGAAGAGTTTTCGCCCAGAACAGGTTTTCGCCCAACTGTGGAAATAGCAAGTCGCGAGAGATCACGCAATATTTCACGCTCCAGTTACCGGAATTATAAATAAACATACCTTGTGCACTTCCAATCTATTTCTAACTGATCATAATATATCAGACAAGGTAAATTAGCGGTGAAAACTTTAAACCTACCCCAGTTTTCACTAATTTCACTATATCCGTTTTATGTCACCATATAAATATCATTTTTTAAAGAAATTGGCAATTTTTTCTCCAAAATGACATGTGCATTGTCTGCCACGCCAATATATTTACGAATAAAAATGTCATTATAGTCTCACTGCTCCGTGTTTATGAGTTATGTCCGTTAT
Organism: Archivesica marissinica; assembly: GCA_014843695.1. NCBI lineage: Eukaryota > Metazoa > Mollusca > Bivalvia > Venerida > Vesicomyidae > Archivesica > Archivesica marissinica. Next base: position 57,048,993 of record CM026389.1, on the reverse strand, counting down.
TACACACAAGGGGTCCTTATTCATAATATCGATTTTCACCGTTTTTCGCCTTCAGGTCCATGTGTTGTCACAGAGGTTCTCCAACTGTCATCACGGCCAGGGACAATAACTATACTCAGGCAATTATTTCCCCTAATTCAGGTCTCACAACCCTAATTGCTTGCTGCAATGCTGCTGGTACAACTTTGCCCCCTTATTATGTATTCAAAGGGAAACTACGCAATGATAATTTGATTAAAGGAGCTGCACCAAATACAGGCTATGATATGTCAGACAGTGGGTGGTCAAAAGGTCCTGTGCTAATGAGGTATCTGAATGAACACTTTCTTAAGTATGTCCAGACAGGGGCCGGAGACAGTGAAAGAATTTTACTTATATATGACGGACATACTACTCACACAACCATTGATGTGATAAACTGGGCAAAATCACACAATGTGTCTCTGTTTGTGTTACCAAGTCACTCATCACATGTGGTTCAGCCACTTGATGTTGGCTGCTTTGGGCCTTTTAAGAACATATATTACAGGGAATGTAACTTGTTTATGGGAAGGGAAAGGGGAAAGATAATTACCAAATATGACATTGCGTCCATCTCCAGTAAGGCATACCTGAAGACAATGACTCCAACAAACATCATCTCCTCATTTCGCAAATGTGGAATATACCCGTTCAATGGACAGGCTGTCCCCATAGAGAGATTCCTGCCAGCAAAAAGCTTCCCAAAGAAAACAAAACTGCAACCACAAACATCCAACTCGATGGAAGAGTTACTTGCCAAGAAGATGGAAGACTCAGCCCCTAAACCACCCAAAGAGAACACCCCAGTGAAACAAACCGAAGATTCTGAAAAACAAAATATAAAAAACCAAGACTGAGTGGAAAATGCATAACTGAAGATTTAATAGTTGAACAAATTGAACAATATCAACATGCTAAAAAGGACAAAAACGACACTAAGAAAAAGAAGAAAGACACTAAGACAAACAAGAATTCAAAACAAACAGAATTTTGTTCAAAAAAAGCTAAAATTCCAACCAGTTCCAAGCCATCCACAAGTGGAATTTCAACTGCAAGAAAACAAATAATATTCCAGGAGGATTCTGATTCAGATGCATATGATTATGTAGAAGAAAAAGATCTGTGTTGTGTCTGTAAGAGTTTTACTCCTCCGGACTTTAGCAACTGTTTCACAGTGTCAATCATTAACTGGGCACAGTGTGATCTGTGTGGCCATTGGTGCCATTTGAAATTCTGCACTACAGAGAGAGTTGTTAGGAGAAATGCTGAGTTCCACTGCCCCCACTGCTGTTAAAATAATTAGACAGTAACTTCGCTACATGATAAATTAGCAGACTATTTGGATGTATTTCATATCAATTATTTTTAATGTTATACACATACATTTCTTTATTGAAGCTCAACCTGAAAATAAAATTTAGTGGCTTAATACCTGTGTTAATTTTTACAGGGTTTACAGCAGCCACTTTAGAACCTATCAGAATCCACGACATAAGGTCAAGACTATTTGACAGACACACAATATACACCTCCATGTTATGTTGTTGTCATTCTTTTTTTACCAAAAATATTTCATACATTGCTGCATGAATCATCTAATTAGGCCAGTTACTTGACGTAAGCACAGCTTTGGCATATGGTCATGACGTCACGTCACGCGCTGGTTGCAATATAAGTGTTTGCCCACGACTCATCGCATACAAAGCATACATGGTTGTGTAAACCTAGTTATTCTTTGTTGGGCACCGTGTGATGTGTTCGATGGATGGGTCCAGTTACGGTTCTGCACCCAGTCAGAGTAATTAGGAGGGGCGACGACTTATTATGCCCCGTGTGTTTGTCTAAGTTAAACTAAATTAGTGTTTTAGATACAGTATATAGACAAAATGCTCTCCAACAAATGAATTTTGAGTGAAAATGATAAATTAAGCCTATTATTAAAGTAAGTGTTCCTTATTTATATTGTTTTGTTAAAAAAAACTGTTGCTTACATAATAATGCTCGCGCTGTAGGCAATGTCCACAGTTAGGCGAAAACATGTGACGTCATTCCGGATTACTGAGAATGAGGTACCGCTATTTTGTCAACTTTTCTCAATAAGTAAACAATCGGTTTTCTTCGAGATTTTGGGGAATGAAAGGTAAAATATTGTTTATTTGGTGACATAAAATTGTTTGCAGTGTATGACAATTCTAAACCTATAGGAGTCCGTTATGTACTACGTCGTCGAAAACCAGTAACACCGGGATATACGTTGACTTGTATTGTCTGCTGTTTTCAATATCTCTGTGTCAGCACTCGAACATTGTAACTACGGGACTTTAAAGCGACATTACATCGCAGAAAGCCAACAAAATGCATTGTTCACCTATACATGCATTGCTACTACAAATACATTCGAACACAGATATTGAATCAATAAACAGTGAATGTAGGATTTCATATACCGGTCATCCACACTCGTGAATTGACATTTCTTTGTCATTGTAGTCAATACTAAATGCTTGATACTGTCGCTTAGAGATAATAATTTTAACTAAGATTAGTCTACAAATAAATATGCATAGGCACAAATGTGAGATATAATGGTAAATCTGTAACATAAATCTCGTTATTCAGGATAAGCAGGTTGTATTACACATGTATGTTGACCCTGTTTACATTATTTTGTTATGTCAATAAACCGCGTATACGACGCTTGTTTATTAAATATTAGTTGAAATACTCAGTTTTTAAGGCAAATTGGGGGGAAATTATACCATATAATAGGAGATTACATTCTGTATAAATTTGCATTTTCACTGATGTAGTGTCGCTTTAATATTCTGGACGATTAATTGTACTTAATGACATTATGATTTTCATATATTTCTCATTTCTGTATACCAAACAGTACTCTGCTAACTCTTTGCACGCTAGCGGCATATAAAATCACCTTTGCAAACAGCATAGAGCCAGATCAGAAGGCACAGAACGTGCCGTCTGATCCACAGGGATTCGGCACGTTTGGTGGTACTAGTATATATATTTAAGTACAGGGATTCTACTCTGTGGGATGTCAGATTTCGCATCGATCAGTAAAATGGCCCTATCTGAGACAATTTTGTACAAAGCTGTCCAAATATAACGCCTATCCCGAGTCTTTATATTGTTCTTCAAATAAAACACAACTTTAAGCTGCATGCATGTATACTTTGCAAACAATTGCCACAAACATTGGCCATAGCAGGTCACATTTCCGTACTAGGACACGGGTTCTGTCAGCAACAAAAAAAAATCTTCGTCGGGAGAGTTTTAACTGTGAATAACATTATCAATAAAATGTGTTTACACTAACCTGTAGGTTTATTCGGCAAAAATGTACGTCAAAAAGAGATTTCGTAGCATTTTCAATTTGTTTTGAAAAATTCTAAAGCGGCGCAATTCGCGTTGAAACGACCGTTGAAACGAGCGTTCTGATTGGATTATGATTATTCTTCATATATAAAAAAACATCTTGTTACATTCTAATAATCCAATCAGAGTTAATACAGGAATATAGATAGATATGTCCGTCATGTGGATCCTGGGTATTTACTAATAAGTTTAAGTATTGTATTTCCTTGTATCCCTTTGAATTTTGAGATTATTTTATCATTAACCCTTTCAACACTACATACCTCTAACTAGGCTTACAAAAAGTGTAGATCCAGATGAGCCGACTCTTGTCAAGCAGGGTCATCTTGAGTCTACACTTTTTGCCAGTAATATTACTATCTTTAGACAAAATTACCCATTTTGATAAATGAACAGGTCCAAATGTAATTTTCCTATTAATTTATTGAAGTCCGCCTCCGTGGTCGAGTGGTTAAGGTCGCTGATTTGTATACCACTGTAACCTATCATCTCTGATGGTCACGGGTTCGAGCCACGCTCAAGCCGTGTCTCATTTATATGAAAAAGTTGGCAGTTTCTTACGGAGGTTGGTGCACCCAAGTACTGGTTAACCGCTGGAGCCTGTGGAAAGGTGTTGTTAAGTAAACTGCCCGCCGGCGATATAGCCCGAAATGGTGCTGATGCAGGCGTAAAACCCGAAATATATATATATATTAATTTATTGGTCAGTTACTTGGTGTTGAATGGGTTATAGGAGAGAACGAAACATTTTGTTATGGTAGGTAGTGAAGTATGGGCACATACTCTTGCTTGTTATTCATGTTAAATTTTACATCGCTGCACCAGGTGAAGCCGTGCGTTCCGGGTTCCAGAACTGGGATCTACATCAGCCGAGCTGTTTCCTGCCCGAATTCATGTGTCAAGAAGACTGCGCTTGTCTGAGAAAGGACAATGGGTATAAGTGGCATGACTACCTGTGTGGCTCGACTTTGTACCGATATGGCTATGCTTGTCAATATAGTAAGTGCATTAAATGAAACATTTTGTTTTAAAACGTGAAATAACGATAAATAAACTGGAGGATAGCACCGGAAGAGATGTAAACCCCCTCGTTGAATGCTTGATTTTCTTATGACCTTGATGTGACCTTGAAATGTCAACCTCAAGGTCACAGGGTATGACTTATTTGAAAGATCAATTGAGGTTTCTTATAGGTGTTAAATGGAAACTATATATGTCTATCTTGCTTGGTTTTCAAGTTACAAGCCTAGTTTACTGTAGACGTGAATGGGAATGGACACCTCCCTGTTGCAGTCTGACCACATACCATGACCGATTGTTCTCAAATCGATTCACTGCCTCATATATCAACCCTCTATTCTATAATTTCACAGTTTTTCATCAACAACTTCAGTTATCATGACGCACGCACGCACGCACGCACGCACAGTGCTTCTATGAGGGAAAGGTTTAATATAGAAATATGTATTAGTGGTGTATTGTTGCTCTCTACTGCCACCCATGAAAGGTGATTCTATGAGGGAAAGGGTTAATATAGAAATGTGTATTAGTTGTGTATTGTTGCTCTCTACAGATCTACTGCCACCCATGAAAACAGCAACAACACAGACTTTTGCTCAAAGAATAACAACAGCACGATCGACAACAGTATCATCGACAACAGTATCATCGACAACAGTAACATCGACAAAAACACCATCAACAACACCAAAACCAACAAAGATTGACAAATCGACAGTACCAGTATATAACATAATGACGACTTCTGAAAAGACGACAAAATCAGCAGTTATAAGAAATGCGAATATATCGCTTTTGTGGACGGCGCCGGTGCCAGGTAGGGGTCAATGTGGTTGTACAGTCAAACCTGTCTTAAGCAGCCAGCCAAGGGAATCTCAGAAAGTGGCTGTTTAGCACAGGTGGCTGCTTAATAGAGGTAACATGTATAATAAAACAACATAGTGGGAATCTGTAAACTGGCTGCTTAATACAGGTTGGCTGTTTAATAGAGGTGACCATTAACACAGGTTTGACTATTATTTTAGTATAAGTAGAGCTTGTGACATTTCATTCAAATCGTCCCATTTGAGCATACAGTCAAACCTGTATTAAGCAGCCAGCCAAGGGAATCTCAGAAAGTGGCTGCTTAGCACAGGTGGCTGCTTAATAGAGGTCAAATGTATAATAAAACAACATATCTGGAAACTGGCTGCTTAACACAGTTTGGTTGCTTAATAGAGGTGACCACTAAAGCAGGTTTGACTGTATTTGATTTTTAATGATTAAGATTTAATTATGAATGTATGGACAGTTTAAATATAGCTGTTGTATTATCTTGGGGCTCATCCTAGGGAGCGACATGGGTGAAATAGCCGCCCTTGGGACCCTGAACTCGCTTCCTGCCCCTCCCCCCCCCACTTCTCCCTATGTATTTTATTTTTTAATTTTGTTATATGTTGTTTAATTTTCATACAAAATTTGTGTATGTTATGGAAGCTACACACTGGCGATTGTAAAAGCACTCTTATTCAAATGTTGTATTTAACCCTTTCAACACCACAGGCCTCTAAATAGGCTTATGAAAAGTGTAGATCCAGATGAGCCGGCTCGTAACGAGCCGTCTCATCAGGATCTGCACTTTTTTGCCAGTAATAATTATTACTATTTTTAGATAAAATTACCCATTTTGATAAATGAACTGGTCCAAATGTAATTTTCTTATTAATTTATTGGTCTAAAAATAGCATGCACCAGTCCATGTCAGTTACTTGGGGTTGAATTGGTTAAACAATATGTATTCAAGATTGTAACATGACTCAGCAGTTTATCAGTATACACAAAGAAGGAATTTACCATGTTTAAATCTGTAATAAACCATGTTTAGCGTGTGATGTCAAACGCGGTGCAATTTTACTAGGATTTTGTAGCTTTGTGACATCATTTAAGCTTTAAAATTGTTTAAACTTTTAAAGTGACCAAGCAAAGAAAGAGCGGAAAAGTTAGTGACCCGACGTGGGACTCGAACCTACGACCTCCCGAACACTAGTCGGACAGCTCTACCAACTGAGCTAGCCAGGCCGCTGTTCTACCCACACCGAAATACACTACACTCTTACCTCTTTTATTCCTTAGGAGCCGCACTCCGATTCCTGGAGCCGCACTCCTACTCCTTTGCCCGTACCATATATCCTCGTCGCCATTAAAGTGACTAAGCAAAGAAAGAGCGGAAAAGTTAGTGACTGGGGTTGAATGGGTTAATGGTCATATTGTGTATCTTTGTTGTTCAGCCAAATGTTTTAGCTCCACTATCCGAATAGCAAGCAGCATAGAGCCTGATCAGACGGCACAGAATGTGCCGACTGATCTGGCTCTATGCTGTTTGCAAAAGTGATTTTAGCGTGCAAAGTGTTATGCAACATTGCTGTAGTTCTAAGTATAAACTTATTTACCGATGTTAAATATTTGTGTACATGTATTTCTGTTTTTCAGACAATATCCTGCAAGTAGAGAGTCAGAGGCTGTCGAAGAAAGCGTCTGGGATGGAAACGGGTGAGTTACGTGAGTGTGTAAGTAGGAAAGGAAATTAGGGGTCACCGTGGCCGAGTGATTATGGTCATTGACTCCAAATTACTTGCCGCAGGGATCATTCTAGAGGGCGATTTGGGCGAAATAGTCGCCCTAGGGACCTTATTTCTTTTGGTTTTTACGATTTTCAAACAAAATTGTGTCTGTGCATTTTAACTGTGCATTTTAACCTTATTTTGCAGAAGTATATTAAAGAACACCATTTAAGGAAGAGATCATGCGCTTTCTCACTTCTCCCAAACATTCTGACCTAGAATGAACCCTGCTTGCCCCACTGGTGGTGTTGCAGACCTAGAATGAACCATGCTTGCCCCACTGGTGGTGTTGCAGACCTAGAATGAACCCTGCTTGCCCCACTGGTGGTGTTGCAGACCTAGAATGAACCATGCTTGCCCCACTGGTGGTGTTGCAGACCTAGAATGAACCCTGCTTGCCCCACTGGTGGTGTTGCAGACCTAGAATGAACCCTGCTTGCCCCACTGGTGGTGTTGCATTCTTTTCATGTGAGAATGTATCCAGCTAGTTAGTGTGAATGCTTCTCTCTGCTGTGAAATTGAAAATGATGGACAATTCAAATAATTTTAATTCATTAGAACATACTTGTTATTTTATAATTATCTGTTAACCCATTTCATTCTGGATAGCGTTCAAACAGTATTTGCAAATAACATAGAGCCAGATCAACTGCCACGGAACGTACCTCCTGATCAGACTCTATGCTGTTTGCTATTCAGATGATCTTACTAAGACACTTGGCTATGTAGCAAACATCATAGATCCTGATCAGCATGCAGCGTCACGCTGCAGCTGATCTGGATCTATGTTGTTTGCAAAAGCCTTTAAATGTATCCAGAATGAAATGGGTAAAATGCAAAAGTACATAGAACCATGGTGGAAGACAAAACACAAGCAGTGGAAAAGAAAATGCCATCTTCCACTGTTTCAAAACTCAATCATTAAAAGAAATATAACACTATGTGTTTTTGTCTGAGATAAACATAATAAACAACAAAATGCCAAACTGTGACATTTGAATAAATCTTGTTAGGCTGAAATTTCATGTCGGTATGTTGAGAATATTTGTCAACGTTGGTGCAGTTTTTAGCTCTCCCGAACAAATGGTATGTTCAAACAATCATTATTTGATTTCTCGGTCAACAGGTGGGATGGTTGGACTTGTGGTGTCGTTTGTTCTAGTCTTCATCGCCGGCCTTGTCATTGGTGTCTTTTTCTGCAGAAGGTAAGCTTATATAGAAGGTTACAACAATGTCATATCGCAACTGCATTAAGTACCCTGCTATAGGAGAAGACCTCTATAATCTATAATAGCTTTCGGTTCTAATCCATTTTCATTCATGTATCTAAATTTTGTGTAAACTGTATATTTGTATATGCTGTATGGCTTGAAATAAATCTAAATGTGTGTAAACTGTATATTTGTATATGCTGTATGGTTTGAAATAATCTAAATTTGTATAAACTGTATATTTGTATGTGCTGTATGGTTTGAAATAAATCTAAATTTGTATAAACTGTATATTTGTATGTGCTGTATGGTTTGAAATAATCTAAATTTGTGTAAACTGTATATTTGTATATGCTGTATGGCTTGAAATAATCTAAATTTGTGTAAACTGTATATTTGTATATGCTGTATGGCTTGAAATAATCTAAATTTGTGTAAACTGTATATTTGTATATGCTGTATGGTTTGAAATAATCTAAATTTGTGTAAACTGTATATTTGTATATGCTGTATGGCTTGAAATAATCTAAATTTGTGTAAACTGTATATTTGTATATGCTGTATGGTTTGAAATAAACTATGTTTAAACTAGAAGGTAAGCTGTTCAATCCAAACCCTAACATTACATGTTCAATTCGAAGTTTGCTGAACTTAACTGACATTTACTGAAAAAGTGAACTATGAATGCGAATTGAGATATTTTTGTTTTATTTAAGTTTATTTAACGTTGCTACCGGTTAACCAATTTGAGTGAACAGCAGTTTACGTAACAACACATTTCCTGGGCAGGCCCCAGCGGTTAACCAGTACTTGGTGCACCAACCTCCGCAAGAAACTGCCAACTTGTTCATATAAATGAGACACGGTCTGAGCGGGGCTTGAAACCATGACCATCAGTGATGATAGATTACAATGGTATACAAGTCAGCGACCGTAACCACTCGACCACGGAGGCGGACTATCAATCACAAGATTAACCAAGGAATGAGGACACATATCACAGCAGATCCACGATGTGCAGTTCTGGTCTGGGTGCAATCTGTCTGACCTTTTCTATGTCGAGGAATTTTGTGCATTTTTCGACAATTCATTTGGTACATTATGGTACACGTAAACACCCGTGTAGTAACTAGCATATGACCAGTGAAACGACGCATCCATGTTGGAAATGTAACTCCTGTGAAACTTTAGGTGATGGCAATTTAAAAATTGGGTGTTCAGTTTAGAGTGGACCAGCTCAAAGGTCTCGAGAGCTTGGACTGCATGAAACATATCAACACGAAGACAACACTGGTGTGGAAGTCGTGATAGCGCAGTGGATGCTCGTTCGCTCCAGGTGCGAAAGGTCCGGAGTTCAAGCCCTGCTGGATCCGTTACAATTGTGGCCTTAGGCAAGGCATTTAATTTCCACATTGCCTTTTCTCTCTCCCTCGTGGCGATGGATTCCATCAGGAATGAGGTCTCGAGAGTGATTAATAAAAGTTGTAAGAAATTGTTTCGCAATCGTGCTAAAATAAATATGTATAAACTAACACTGGTGTACTGTCCATTTGTATCGAAATGGTAATTCAAATGCAATTGACGCTTGTATTTGGGAGCAGACGACTACTATTGTAGTTGTTCGTGATATTTCAGACGTTACAGGAAGATGTACGATGAGTCGCTGACTCTTGGATTCAACAATGTACTGTACACGGCAGCACCTGCTCATGATGCACACACCAAAGTCAAGGACACCAACATACTGACAGTTATCTTTCCTGAAGATGATGCGACCGATGATGAAACAGATCACAGGTATGTGTTGCTATGGTAACTATGTAGGTCAATTCCACATTTCTACTCCACATTTTCATACTTTTCCTAACATTTCTGTGTTTTAAATAAAAAATAACAGTCGAATAAACTTAGCCCATCAGCTACGATGATCGACTCCCTTGAAATGATGTGCCGTTAGATTATCTCCCCGTAATACTCTTCCAGGACAAGGTAAATACAGTTATTCAGGTTACAAGCCACACTGTCTTAACAGTCCATGTATGTTTTATTGGCAAGACCATTGGTGGGTCACAGAGGGTACTTTTTTATGCAATGTTGTCAAGCTTTTCAATGTAAAACAATAAAATTATTAAAAACAAGCACCAACAAAAAAAAAAATCTGTGTTTGTGAAAATTGCTCCCAAAATATTAATATCTTTGCCAGAAGTTTTGGTACGGTCAGACATAGGAAACTAGCAGTAATTTAGATCTATATGAATGTAGCGTGTGTAGTATTTTAGATAAATATGAATGTAGCGTGTATAGTATTTTAGATAAATATGAATGTAGCGTGTATAGTATTTTAGATAAATATGAATGTAGCGTGTATAGTATTTTAGATAAATATGAATGTAGCGTGTATAGTATTTTAGATAAATATGAATGTAGCGTGTATAGTATTTTAGATAAATATGAATGTAGCGTGTGTATTCCAGGTACGTAGATATAGAGGATCTTGCTGCTTGTGGCTGCGTGGAACTTCCTGCTCCTAAAGACATCAATGCACCCGCTGAAGTCAGATGTCTCAAAGAAAATCTCTACGATACCATGGTTACGCACGAAGAGGCACCTGTGCAAGAAATGGGTGGAGCTTGTGAAGATACCCCGCCCCCATGCCCAGGAGCAAATGTCAAACAGTTTTCTCCAGAATTCCTGCAGAAGGATACAGATGTGGCCCAGGCATATTCTAACAATTTATATGGTTTTCATAAATAATTTATCTATCTAGTCTTAAGTCTTACTCACTATTCCTTTAGGAGAATTCTTTTTATAACCATGATTGAATTTGACTTCCAGCCGCAAAGTTGAAGATATTTTGCAAACATTACTCTAATCAAGTATTTTAAGAATATTGTGGAAGTCGTGATAGCGCAGTGGATGCGCGTTCGCTTCAGGTGCGAAAGGTCCGGAGTTCGAGCCCCGCTGGCGCCGTTACGATTGTGCCCTTAGGCAAGGCATTTAAATTCCACATTGCCTCTTCTCTCCTTCATGGCGATGGATTCCATCAGGAATGAGGTCTCGAGAGTGATTAATATAAGTTGAAAGAACTTGTTTCGCAATCGAGCTAAAATAAATTTGTATAAACTAAGTATTTTAAGATTCAAAATGGAAGAGTATTGCAAATATAACTTCTATATTGAAGAGTATTGCAAATATAACTTCTAATTGAAGAGTGTTGTAAGATTCTAAGTTGAAGAGTATTTAAAGATTCTATATTGATGAATATTATAAATATAACTTCTATATTGAAGAGTATTGCAAATATTACTTCTAGTTGAAGAGTGTTGCAAGTATGACATCTAATTGTGTCGTAAGATTTTATATTGAAGAGTATTGTAAATATAACCTAATTGAAGAGTATTTAAAGATTTCATATTGAAGAGTATTTAAAGATTTTATATGGAAGACAGGAAGAGTATTGCAAATATAACTTCTAATTGAAGAGTGTTTAAATATTTTATATTGAAGAGTATTGTCAATATAACTTCTAATTGAAGAGTGTCTAAATATTTTATATTGAAGAGTATTGTCAATATAACTTCTAATTGTAGAGTTAAAACATTCTTTTCTATTGGTGGCCTAATACAAGATCAAGGGAGACTATCAATATTTGAAATTGTGCTTTAATTTCGAATCGACAGTCATTATTCGGTGATTCATCAATATCGTTAAACTGCATACATTTAAGTTGAACGGTTGCAAGATATAAAACATCCATTGTACTTGTATATACAGGGTTTCCTCTGGGTCAATTTTAGTTTGCGCCAGCAAATTCGCCAATCAGAAAAAGTTTGCGCCAATGGCTCCAATGTTGGAGCCAGCAGTCTATAGTGCCATATTCAATCAGACATCTGGTATGTGCTGATGTTAAACAAGTTGTCATCTTGTGTGCATGTACTACCGTTAATTACTTGTACTTCTGGTGTAGTTGTCTACATGCACTTATGAATAAATAAATACTGTGTAACTTATTATCTACCAATCATAAAAAATCAAGTTTGGGAAATTGGTAAGTGCACTAAGACGACTATCCATGCATTGTCTTGCACCCACTATGTTCTAAATTCGCGTTTTGATACAGTTTTACGTTTGTAGGGACTATTAGTCATATCACTAAACTGAAGGTGTTTCAGTACTTTCATGGTTGGAAATTGTCTGGGCCGAATCATATTCTGGGGTTTCAGGATTAGCAGAATTATTCTGCTTGGAAACTAAACCTATTTCAGTAGCGGGCATTTCCCGACATATGACGTACTTACTTATCTGTATCATCTGAACGCTTTTCGTTGTACATAATTGTAACAAGTAAAAGCGTCTCGTCAATGAACAAGTACTCGGTGATCTTGTACATTTTATCCCTGCAGAAAGGTCCATATAATCGACTGTCAAAATATTGTTGCGTCTCAGAAAACGCATTCAATGATTCTCATTGCGTCTCTGGCCATTTCATTGCATCAATACCGCAAGAAACGCACAGTGAGAAAACACTGCATTAGCACATTCTGGTATACAGAAATATCTGTGCTAATCAGTTGTAGGATTAAAGACCGCCATTTAATCCAATTATCCGTTATTAAAATGTCACCAACTTCTCAACACCCCATGCAATCAAGTGCCAAACAGCTGATTTCCAATAAACAAACACTTGTGCACACGCGACCTTCACTTTCGTGGATTTTCGGCCGATTATGTTTCTTGAACAAAGTTATTTTGCCGATATTTATGGCATGCGCCAATGATTTTCGCCAACTGAAGATTTTTGGAGCCAGATTTAATTTTTATGCGCATTTGGCGACAAATGCGACCGACAGCGGGAACCCTGATATAGTGTGTTGAAGATTATGAATTTCAATTGTACCCTGAGCCTCTAAAATCAAACCTATTGCATTTTTGTTTTGATTTACGTTGTGAGTGTGAATTAAATGTGCACGTATTTTGCATAGATACACAGGTGTATGTTATCAGGAAATGTTTATTCAGGTAATCGTGGTAGGGTAAAACCAGTCTATTCAATTTGTGCGTTTCATTTGGTTATTTTGCAGAAAGATTGTAGATTTCGTGGTTGCATCAAAATACATCATGTTCCGTAACTCTGACTAGTACTTTTATCAAAGTTATTCCCCCTTTTCAGATTCTGACAAAAGTTTAGTTACGATTTTACAAGGGGCCTCCGTGGCCACGTGGTTACGGTCGCTGACTTCAAAACACTTACCCTCACTGCTGTATGTTTGAGCACTATCGGTGTAAAATTGTTTTTAAGTGAAGAAGCTATCCAGCAGTCAGCATGTCAGCGGATCAGTAGTCAGCATGTCCACCCAATCTCCATACTGGGACTACATAGATATGAATGTTAGATGATGATTGAGCTTATTTACCCTCGCCGCCGGCGAACCATGTGGGTTTAGTTAAAACTCATATGTTATAAACTGATGTGATTAAGTTGTGTGAGTTAATAATATGATTTGAATGCTCAGCCCGGCCATAGATTAGGCTACAAGCACCAACATGTATAGGGTCAATACAGGAGTCACTCTATACTGTCTCACATCTCATATTCGTTGTTGTGTGAATATGTTTGATGTATAATATTATTTGAATGCTCAGCCCGGCTATAGATTAGGCTACAAGCACCAAAATGAATAGGGCCAGTACAGGAGTCACTCTATACTGTCTCACATCTCATATTCGTTGGTGTGTGAATATGTTTGATGTATAATATTATTTGAATGCTCAGCCCGGCCATAGATTAGACTACAAGCACCAAAATGAATAGGGCCAGTACAGGAGTCACTCTATACTGTCTCACATCTCATATTCGTTGGTACAGGAGTCACTCTATATTGTCTCACATCTCATATTCGTTGGTGTGTGAATATGTTTGATGTATAATATTATTCGTATTCGTTGATTGTTTGGTTAACGTACAGGTATTGGTTATAGTGTTATTAGGTGCTTATTTGCGTGTTTTATGTTTGTTTATCGTCGCTACCGGTTGCCCATATGAGCGACGCCTCCTAAAGAGATTAGTCATTTTAGATTTTTACAGGATAGTGCAATGATACAGACAGAGACCCATTCCAGAATCTCCTCTGTTTCTTTTACGTGCACAGTGTACAGCACCGACACGAGACCCATCTGAAAGATTTTATTAGGATCAGACGGGGGATCGAACCTGCGATCCCTGAATTACCAGTCCAGCGTATTACCACTGGACTACAGAACTGTCTGTTAGGTGCTTATATGTCGGAAACGGGTTAATAAACATGCAAAGAAACTAGTGGTTCATAATCACGGTTCAGGTAGCTGTTCGTAAGTGGTTCATAATCATGGTTCAGGTAGCTGTTCGTAAGGTCATAAAGTTTCAGGAGTTCATTATTTCATCAATTCAATGAGGGACAACTCTAATTTTCTGTTACCTCCCTAGGCACATAAAGTCTGATTTATCCCAAAATGAAATAGGTCCTTTTAGTTGGAATCCTTTGTTTTTGCTGTTGTTTCCTAACCAGATGTTGCGGTATGATAAATGTGAATTAATCAAAATCGTGTTAATTAACTGATAGCATTGTTTTACGAATAAGTACCCATTGTATATACTGTAGGAGATCTGTCGAGATATAGTAATTTAATAATTGTAAGAAATGATAGTGGAATAAAATTGCTAGCATGTTGTGCAAAGGAAACAACGATAAAAACAGAGGAAAACACTTGATAGGACCTATCTACATTTAGGGAGTATTCAGGGGCAGTAACTCGCCGATGAAAATATGATCGAAGTACAAGTTTAAGTATGTAACGCTGGCAGTTAATTTCTAAGCAATATTTTCCATCTATTTCCAGATAAATAAATATATATATATATTATCTCTTTTTTTCCAAAACCGCAACATTCCTGTTTTACTGTGCGTTATTGTGTGTTATCGGCAACTTCCACTGCTGATTGGGCAGTTTGTGGTGTATCGGATGCAGAGTGTGCCTCCTAGTCCTGGAACTCTTAGTTCAAGCCTCACCATAGCCACAGTGACGGTGTCCATAGGCAAGATGCATAACTCTGCATTGCTTCTTCTATCTCGCTCATAGCGATGGATTCCATCATTGAGGTATCTCTCTCTCTCTTGAGGTATCTCTCTTTTGAGGGAGAGAGAGCTCTCTTTTGCGGGAGAGAGAGTAGTTAGAATTTTTCAGAATTTGTTTCGCAAACAAGCTACCAGTAAAATCAATTTGTAAACACTTCTGAAGATGTGAAAATGGTTGTATTTTATGTAATATATGTATAAAAACATTTTTGATCTTTTACCAAGATATTTTTTTCAAAGAATATAAAGTTATGCTTTAGCATTATACTTACATTTAAATCAAAGTTCTATTTGTTCATATTTCGGATGAATATTTTTACAAAGATATTTTTTTTAAAGAATATAAAGTTCTGCTTTAGCATTATACTTACATTTAAATCAAAGTTTTCTATTTGTTCATATTTCGGATGTATATTTTTACAAGATATTTTAGGTTGTAGCAGTATAAGACACATAACCATATTTACTCGCCTATAAGACGCTCACGACTATAAGACGACCCCCCGGTCTTAAATCAGAGATAATTTGCCTAGACCCGCAGGTTGAGAAAATGGAAACCACTCAGAAGTAAAAGATCAAACAAATTGTATTGTAAAACCATGGTAAATTATGTTGCGTCATAAAAAAATGCACTGATGCACACCAATAAATTTGATTTGCTAAAATGCTATTGACAAGTTCAGTTTACAGATAGAGCTGTGAAAGTCTATGCTATCGACAAGGTCAGTTTACAGATAGAGCTGTGAAAGTCTATGCTATTGACAAGTACAGTTTACAGATATAGCTGTGAAGGTCTATGCTATCGACAAGGTCAGTTTACAGGTAGAGCTGTGAAAGTCTATGCTATTGACTAGTTCAGTTTACAGGTAGAGCTGTGAAAGTCTATGCTATTGACTAGTTCAGTTTACAGGTAGAGCTGTGAAAGTCTATGCTATTGACTAGTACAGTTTACAGATAGAGCTGTGAAAGTCTATGCTATTGACTAGTTCAGTTTACAGATAGCGCTGTGAAAGTCTATGCTATTGACAAGTTCAGTTTACAGATAGCGCTGTGAAAGTCTATGCTATTGACAAGTTCAGTTTACAGATAGCGCTGTGAAAGTCTATGCTATTGACAAGTTCAGTTTACAGATAGAGCTGTGAAAGTCTATGCTATTGACAAGTTCAGTTTACAGATAGCGCTGTGAAAGTCTATGCTATTGACAAGTTCAGTTTACAGATAGAGCTGTGAATGTCTATGCTATTGACAAGTTCAGTTTACAGATAGCGCTGTGAAAGTCTATGCTATTGACAAGTTCAGTTTACAGATAGCGCTGTGAAAGTCTATGCTATTGACTAGTTCAGTTTACAGATAGCGCTGTGAAAGTCTATGCTATTGACAAGTTCAGTTTACAGATAGAGCTGTGAAAGTCTATGCTATTGACAAGTTCAGTTTACAGATAGAGCTGTGAAAGTCTATGCTATTGACAAGTACAGTTTACAGATAGCGCTGTGAAAGTCTATGCTATTGACAAGTTCAGTTTACAGGTAGAGCTGTGAATGTCTATGCTATTGACAAATTCAGTTTACAGATAGAGCTGTGAAAGTCTATGCTACTGACAAATTCAGTTTACAGATAGCGCTGTGAATGTCTATGCTTTTGACAAGTTCAGTGTACAGATAGAGCTGTGAAAGTCTATGCTATCGACAAGGTCAGTTTACAGATAGAGCTGTGAAAGTCTATGCTAATGACAAGGTCAGTTTACAGGTAGAGCTGTGAAAGTCTATGCTATTGACTAGTTCAGTTTACAGATAGCGCTGTGAAAGTCTATGCTAATGACAAGGTCAGTTTACAGGTAGAGCTGTGAAAGTCTATGCTATTGACAAGTTCAGTTTACAGATAGAGCTGTGAAAGTCTATGCTATCGACAAGGTCAGTTTACAGATAGAGCTGTGAAAGTCTATGCTATTGACAAGTTCAGTTTACAGATAGAGCTGTGAAAGTCTATGCTATTGACAAGTTCAGTTTACAGATAGAGCTGTGAAAGTCTATGCTATTGACAAGTTCAGTTTACAGATAGCGCTGTGAAAGTCTATGCTATTGACAAGTTCAGTTTACAGATAGAGCTGTGAAAGTCTATGCTAATGACAAGTTCAGTTTACAGATAATGCTGTGAAAGTCTATGCTATTGACTAGTTCAGTTTACAGATAGAGCTGTGAAAGTCTATGCTAATGACAAGTTCAGTTTACAGATAGCGCTGTGAAAGTCTATGCTATTGACAAGTTCAGTTTACAGATAGCGCTGTGAAAGTCTATGCTATTGACAAGTTCAGTTTACAGATAGAGCTGTGAAAGTCTAATGCTTTTGTTACACCCTTTCAGTTATTTCAAAGGTCATCAATTATTGAGCTGGAACAAATGGATTTAAAAAAAAGAAGTTTTTTCCCAACTTATATTATACGGTAGAAAGAAACTTCTTTTTTCTCCACTTTGAGACAATAATCAGGTGATTACAATCCCGTCTTATAGGCGAGTAAGTACGGTGATATGCATGTGTACATGTTCAAAAACTTATCAGTTACACTGCTGTGTTCAAGCCCTACTACAGTTGGATTCACTGTACCAGCTGTCCAGTTGACCTGTGGTATGGTCGGTGGTTCTATCAGTTACACAGCTGTGTTCAAGCCCTACCACAGTTGGATTCTCTGTACCAGCTGTCCAGTTGACCTGTGGTATGGTCGGTGGTTCTATCAGTTACACTGCTGTGTTCAAGCCCTACTACAGTTGGATTCACTGTACCAGCTGTCCAGTTGACCTGTGGTATGGTCGGTGGTTCTATCAGTTACACAGCTGTGTTCAAGCCCTACCACAGTTGGATTCTCTGTACCAGCTGTCCAGTTGACCTGTGGTATGGTCGGTGGTTCTATCAGTTACACTGCTGTGTTCAAGCCCTACTACAGTTGGATTCACTGTACCAGCTGTCCAGTTGACCTGTGGTATGGTCGGTGGTTCTATCAGTTACACAGCTGTGTTCAAGCCCTACCACAGTTGGATTCTCTGTACCAGCTGTCCAGTTGACCTGTGGTATGGTCGGTGGTTCTATCAGTTACACAGCTGTGTTCAAGCCCTACCACAGTTGGATTCACTGTGCCAGCTGTCCAGTTGACTGTGGTATGGTTGGTGGTTCTATCAGTTACACAACTGTGTTCAAGCCCTACCACAGTTGGATTCTCTGTACCAGCTGTCCAGTTGACCTGTGGTATGGAGTTATAACTCACAGCTGTGTTCAAGCCCTACCACAGTTGGATTCACTGTACCAGCTGTCCAGTTGACTGTGGTATGGAGTTATAACTCACAGCTGTGTTCAAGCCCTACCACAGTTGGATTCACTGTACCAGCTGTGCAGTTGACCTGTGGTATGGTCGGTGGTTCTATCAGTTACACAGCTGTGTTCAAGCCCTACCACAGTTGGATTCACTGTACCAGCTGTGCAGTTGACCTGTGGTATGGTCGGTGGTTCTATTCATGTGCCTGTCACACCGGAAACAACTGCCGGATGGGGCATCACATAGTCGCTATATGATCTCAACTGCATGTGTGTCTAAATCTAACAGTAAACCAACCTGTGGAAGTCGTGATAGCGTGTTCGCTTCAGGCATGAAAGGCCCCTCGAGTTCGCGCCCAGCCGTAGCCTTAGGGAAGGCATTTAAATTCCACATTGCTTCTTCTCTCTCCCTCAGGACGATGGATTCCATCAGGAATGAGGTCTTGAGAGTGATTAATATAAGTTGTAGGAACTTGTTTCGCAGTCTAGCTAAAATTAATTTGTATAAACTAATAAACCAACTTGAAAATGTAACAGTTGTAATGCAGGTGTTCACATAGTTTAAATGATCTCCCTTTGATATTAACAATTTGTTCACATAGATTAAATTATCTCCCTTTGATACTGACAATTTGTTCACAGATTAAAATATCTCCCTTTTTGATATTGACAATTTGTTCACAGATTAAATTATTTCCCTTTGATATTGACAATTTGTTCACATAGATTAAATTATCTCCCTTTGATATCTTCAGCCATGATCTTATCTGGGCTTAGTATAAACGTTTTTATTTGTTTTACAACGATTATGAATAACTTATATGTCGTCATTCGTGTGGGAGGAAACCGATGTACCCGGAGAAAACCCACCTGTCCGATCTGGCAACCACGTACCATCTCATATGCTTCTCGGTCCGAGGATCGAACCTGGGTTGCATCTGTGAGAAGAGAGCATGCTAACAACTGCGCTAGTCGGACCGCCTGGCTTAAGGTGACCCTTGACAACATAGGGAGAAGTGTCTGGTCAAGTAGGGAGAAGATTGGCGACGTAAAACTAAAATCCGATATAGATGTGTTTGTAATTTCCTCGTTTTTAGTAACATTGTTTTGGTTCATCCATTCTCTCGTCTTGCAATGGATGCCAGTATTCACAAAGGGAGGTAATTTTTGTAAAAATGTTGAAGCTATAAATAAACTATTGTGCTTGTATTTGAATGAGTTAATAAGCATGTACCATTCAAGTTGTGTATATTTTTAATGTACTTTTAGGCCATAATAAAATATTTCCTAGATTTTCATCCCCGCCCGCCCCCGTTTTTAGGGCCCGCCCCGATTTTTTTTATTACTATTTGAAAAAAAAAAAATCTTGTCAAAACACCATTTTATCAGCATAAATATCGATATCCTGAAAATATAAAATAAAAAATAAAATTTCACCCCCCCCGCCCCCATTTTCAAAAAAATTTGGATGAAAATCTAGGATTTATTTTATTATGGCCTTATAGTATTCTATTAACATAAAACTGTGTTTGTTTCCTGTTATATACATTTATCAAATAAATTTGCTTCATACAGCCATCACATAATTTCGTATATGTACACACGTGTAATAACGCCTGGAAGGATTCTGATTGGTTGAGAGAATAATCCGTATAATTTGTAAATTAAACTTTAAAGAATGCATATTTCTATTTGAATTGGTATATATATGAGTGCATATTGCAGCCAGGGATAAAACCTGTAAACCCTGGATTATGACTGCATATTGCAGCCAGGGATAAAACCTATGATCCATGGATTATGACTGCATATTGCAGCCAGGGATAAAACCTATGATCCATGGATTATGACTGCATATTGCAGCCAGGGATAAAACCTATGATCCATGGATTATGACTGCATATTGAAGCCAGGGGTAAAACCTGTGATCCCTGGATTATGACTGCATATTGAAGCCAGGGATAAAACCTGTGACCATTGGACCACTAATCTGTTCAGGTGTACACTGTATATAACTGGAATCAAACACATTTTTTGTATGACGAAGTAGGTAGATTTTCTGTATCTGGTGTGCCAAATTTAATTATATATTGTGATGTTAGCCTAACTATTCAAGTTTGTTGTTGTCATACAATTTAATGTACCCGGATCTTGGGGGGGGGGGTTACAGGTAAATATAACCTTATAATATGATCAGTAACCCATACTTATTGATGGAAGGTTGTGTCTTGTTGCAATACAGTCAAGCTGTTGTACGACTTGTCTCTGCTACAAGCGAAACAATTTCGTCGTCGTTGTACGATTGTAATTACATAATGTGATATTGTCAACCATCTTAGGGCGATGTACGTTTGGGCCAAGTCGTTGTAGGATCAAGTTACCGTACATTCTCTGCAGTTTGCTTAACAGTTTCTGCATTTCCGGGATGATATCTACATAACAGCTTGCATTTCTCATGAATCGAAATTAGGGATATATATAGAGTGCTTATTGTCTAGAGTTTGTAATCTTGATAAACCCATCATCGGTATGCTTTCAGGTTGCTAGGCAATGTGGCTGTAGCGATGCAGGTTGCTAGGCAATGTGGCTGTAGCGATGCAGGTTGCTAGGCAATGTGGCTGTAGCGATGCAGGTTGCTAGGCAATGTGGCTGTAGCAATGCAGGTTGTTAGGCAATGTGGCTGTAGTGATGCAGGTTGTTAGGCAATGTGACTGTAGTGATGCAGGTTGTTAGGCAATGTGGCTGTAGCGATGCAGGTTGCTAGGCAATGTGGCTGTAGCGATGCAGGTTGCTAGGCAATGTGGCTGTAGCGATGCAGGTTGCTAGGCAATGTGGCTGTAGCGATGCAGGTTGCTAGGCAATGTGGCTGTAGCAATGCAGGTTGTTAGGCAATGTGGCTGTAGTGATGCAGGTTGTTAGGCAATGTGACTGTAGCGATGCAGGTTGTTAGGCAATGTGGCTGTAGCGATGCAGGTTGCTAGGCAATGTGGCTGTAGCGATGCAGGTTGCTAGGCTACATTGTTTTTGAGATGCAAGTTGCTGTTGCGAAGCAGGTTGCTCGGTGACATTGCTGTAGCAATGCAGGTTGCTGTAACAATGCAGGTTGCTATGTGACGTTGCTGTAGCGATGCAGGTTGCTAGGCGACAGATTAAACATTAATTAATGTGTATCCATTAAGATTCATCATTTTATATCACTAATCATTATATGCATGCTTACTTTCCGACTTTTGTATTAATAAAATCATTTATGCTTGAAACTGTGTTTTCTATGTCAAGAAAATAGCTGCTGTTCAAACAATGTCCTTAAACCTTTCAACACCACAGAATAGCAAACATAGATTCTGATTATGGCGCACCTTGATCTGAATCTATGTTGTTTGCACATTCCTTCCAATTTATTCGGCATTTTATGGGTTAGCGAGAGTCCGCCTCCGTGGTCGAGTGGTTAAGGTCGCTGACTTGTATACCACTGTAACCTATCATCACTGTGGTCACGGGTTCGAGCCCCGCTCAGACCGTGTTTCATTTATATGAAAAAGTTGGCAGTTTCTTACGGAGGTTGGTGCACCCAAGTACTGGTTAACCGCTGGAGCCTGCCCAGGAAAGGTGTTGTTAGGTAAACTGCCCGCCGGCGAAATAGCCCGAAATGGTGCTGATGCAGGCGTAAAACCCGAAATATAATAAAAATATAATAATTGGGTTAGCTAGTCTGCCATAAATCAAGCAGCACCTGATAATGTTACATAATAATTACGATATATTTTATCATCAAACATATGGAAGTCGTGATAGCGCAGTGGTTGCGCGCTCCCTTCAGGTGCGAAAGGCCAGGAGTTCAAGCTCTACTGGAGCCGTTACGATTGTACCCTTAGGCAAGGCATTTAAATGGCCTCTTCTCTTTCCCTCGTGGCCATGGATTTCATCAGGAATGAACTCGAGAGTGATTAATACAAGTTGTCAGAACTTGTTTCGCAATCGAGCTAAAATGTATAAACTAATAATCAAACACATGGACAATTGTGGTCAATATTCATAACAGAACAACGGTAGGTTAATCGTAATGTATTCAGACAACATTTCAAATTCAATTTAACATTACAAAACAAACATTATTCCGTTGACCCAACTCATTCCATTACAAATGCTTGTTTCAACACATTCCATTATAAATGCACGGTTCAACTCATTCCATTACAAATGCACGGTTCAACTCATTCCATTATACATGCTTGTTTCAACACATTCCATTATAAATGCACGGTTCAACACATTCCATTATAAATGCTTGTTTCAACACATTCCATTATAAATGCTTGTTTCAACACATTCCATTATAAATGCTTGTTTAAACACATTCCATTACAAATGCTTGGTTCAACACATTCCATTACAAATGCTTGGTTCAACACATTCCATTACAAATGCTTGGTTCAACACATTCCATTACAAATGCACGGTTCAACACATTCCATTATAAATGCTCGGTTCAACACATTCCATTATAAATGCACGGTTCAACACATTCCATTATAAATGAACGGTTCAACACATTCCATTATAAATACACTGTTCAACACATTCCATTATAAATGCAAGGTTCAACACATTCCATTATAAATGCATGGTTCAACACATTCCATTATAAATGCACGGTATGCACGGTTCAACACATTCCATTATAAATGCATGGTTCAACACATTCCATTATAAATGCATGGTTCAACACATTCCATTATAAATGCTCGGTTCAACACATTCCATTATAAATGCATGTTTCAACACATTCCATTATAAATGCATGGTTCAACACATTCCATTATAAATGCATGGTTCAACACATTCCATTATAAATGCATGGTTCAACACATTCCATTATAAATGCATGGTTCAACACATTCCATTATAAATGCATAACTGCTCGTTTTTCAACACATTCCATTATAAATGCTCGTTAATAATAATGCTACAAGTGCCTAAGTAATAATGTGTTTCTTAACCATTTACCACATACACACAACCAGTGGCACTTCTAGGTGGGAATATGTGTTAAGCTTGCTACCAAAATAATGCAAAATATAATGGAATACCGTCCCCATTGAAATATCAATATTATCAGATCCAGTTAAACCCAGTTAATTGTTAAAGGGTTTGTTAGTTACGTTATTTGTTAACCCTTTCCCTCATAGAAGCACCTCATGACGCCATTACCAATACGACATACATTGACAATGTAGCAGCCAAACCAATGTTCATAAACCCTTTCCCTCATAGAAGCACCTCATGACGCCATTACCAATACGACGTACATTGACAATGTAGTAGCCAAACCAATGTTCATAAGAAAGGCCAGAATCTCTATGAAGTCCCAGTAATATCTATGGAGGTGGGATAGATATGATGACTACTTATCCACTGCATGATAGCTAAATGGCTGTCGTTTGTATGGAGATATAATAGTATATTAACCTAAATCTCATGTAGTGCCAGTAATATCTATGGAGGTGGGATAGATATGGTGACTACTTATCCACTGCATGATAGCTAAATGGCTGTCGTTTGTATGGAGATATAATAGTATATTAACCTAAATCTCTATGAAGGAAAGGGTTAATATTAATATCAAAAGACTTTTAAAATCATATTCTTGGTAAAAATGACTGTCGCAATATTCAAATAGGTTGTCACCAAGTGCTTGTTGATAACAGATACTGACCAGTAATATTCTGACAATACAGAAATTCAACTGTACCCATTTTTGTGGATTTATGATAAAAAAAGAATTACTGTTGATTTATGATAAATAGAAAAAAAGATTTACTGTTGATTTATGATAAATAGAAAAAAAGAATTACTGTTGATTTATGATAAAAAAGAACTACTTTTTTCCTATGATAAATAATTACTGTTGATTTATGATAAAAAGAACTACTTTTTTTTCCTATGATAAATAATTACTGTTGATTTCTGATAAAAAGAACTACTTTTATTTATTTCTATGATAAATAATTACTGTTTCAAAAAAAAATACATTTGATTTGATGTCTTAGCATTCTTATCTCGAACATTAACCCTTTCAACCCCACAGGCCTCTAAATAGGCTTATGAAAAGT
This sequence comes from Archivesica marissinica, assembly GCA_014843695.1. NCBI lineage: Eukaryota > Metazoa > Mollusca > Bivalvia > Venerida > Vesicomyidae > Archivesica > Archivesica marissinica. The sequence continues at coordinate 57,024,217 of CM026389.1, read as the reverse complement.
GTAGATCCAGATGAGCCGGCTCGTGACGAGCCGTCTCATCAGGATCTGCACTTTTTTGCCAGTAATAATTATTACTATTTTTAGATAAAATTACCCATTTTGATAAATGAACTGGTCCAAAGGTAATTTTCTTATTAATTTATTGGTCTAATAATAGCATGCATCAATCCATGTCAGTTACTTGGGGTTGAAAGAGTTAATTAACCAACATATTATTTACAAACAATACGTTTTACACAGTATAAAACAACAAATCAATGCAAAACATAAGCACCATTCTCCATTCCAACTCATAAACATAATAGCCAATGGTGTAAAGGGAGACAACTGTTGAATGTTTCCGCATTTATACACACATTTTAGGAAGACATTTAGAATTGTTCGAATAAACGGAATAGAAATGATATCATCCAACAATATTTATAATAAGCACAATTCAGTTAAAGCCACCTTATGCGTTTACTTACAACGTGCTGCACACTGAGATAGACTATATGATGCACACTGAGATAGACTATATGCTGCACACTGAGATAGACTTGGTGTTGAATGGGTTAATATTGCTGACATAGAATCCTGGAAACTCGCATACAATGCAATTTTGTTATGTTGAAAATGTATACATCTTTAACAAAAAGAAAAAAAACAAACAAAGTGGCTTTAACTTAGCAATGGCAACCATCTAAAATTGTCCAGCATCAATACAACATACCACTTAAGTTCAATTAGGCGATACAACTTACAACAACTGTACAATACGTTAAGGACTTGAGCAATGCATATATTTCTAACACAGCCATTGTATCTACCCTTTGTTGTATCAGCTTACGATTTGCAAACGATCACGATATATTTACCTGACTGTGGTCACTGGAGCTACTGAGAAGTGTGCGTAGAAACACCACCTCCGAATATATACCATCAGGGATCCGTGGTTAGATCTCTAATCCAGGATCAGTGGTTAGATCTCTAATCCAGGGATCAGTGGTTAGATCTCTAATCCAGGGATCAGTGGTTAGATCTCTAATCCAGGATCAGTGGTTAGATCTCTAATCCAGAGATCAGTGGTTAGATCTCTAATCCAGGATCAGTGGTTAGATCTCTAATCCAGAGATCATTGGCTAGATCTCTAATCCAGGAATCAGTGGTTAGATCTCTAATCCAGAGATCAGTGGTTATATCTCTAATCCAGAGATCAGTGGTTAGATCCCTAATCCAGATCAGTGGTTAGATCTCTAATCCAGAGCCAGAGATCAGTGGTTAGATCTCTAATCCAGAGATCAGTGGTTAGATCTCTAATCCAGAGATCAGTGGTTAGATCTCTAATCCAGAGATCAGTGGTTAGATCTCTAATCCAGGAATCAGTGGTTAGATCTCTAATCCAGAGATCAGTGGTTAGATCTCTAATCCAGAGATCAGTGGTCAGATCTCTAATCCAGAGATCAGTGGTTAGATCTCTAATCCAGGAATCAGTGGTTAGATCTCTAATCCAGAGATCAGTGGTTATATCTCTAATCCAGAGATCAGTGGTTAGATCTCTAATCCAGAGATCAGTGGTTAGATCTCTAATCCAGAGATCAGTGGTTAGATATCTAATCCAGAGATCAGTGGTTAGATCTCTAATCCAGGAATCAGTGGTTAGATCTCTAATCCAGAGATCAGTGGTTAGATCTTTAATCCAGGGATCAGTGGTTAGATCTCTAATCCAGGGATCAGTGGTCTGACCTCGCGCTACACCACACTTACTAATACAACAGGTTTTAGAGGAAACTTTGAACTGAGATCTCCTGTCGGTGCTTTATACCATGAAAGCAAGCAATCTAGGAGTCTCTACATTGAGACTCGTTCGCTATCATTGCACTATCCTCCAAAATCTAAAATTACTATAATCTCTTACGGGGGGGGGGGGGGATGCATCTGGTCAATTTGCACTGCCGATAATGAGCATCAAAACATACTGAAAGTTGGATTACATTTGACATTCTTACTCCATATTTCATAAAGGTGATAAATGAATTCTTATTAAAAATGACCCTGGTTAACAAATCGTATTTACAAAATATAGCAAATCTATATACATGTATAACAAACATCAGATATTTTACATCAATGAGAGACATCGCTCATTTATCTATTACCTCCCTTGGCAGATAAAGGTCTGATTTACCCAAATTTGTTAGTCCTTTTAGTTGGAATCCTTTGTTTTTACTGTTGTTTCATATTTAGTTGGAATCCTTTGTTTTTACTGTTGTTTCATAACCATGTGTTAGTTTATACAAATTATGTTTGCCTGAATTGCGAAACAATTTATTACAACTTATATTAATCACTCTTGAGATCTCAGTACTGATGGAATCCATCGCCACGAGGGAGAGAGAAGAGGCAATGCCACGAGGGAGAGAGAAGAGGCAATGCCACGAGGGAGAGAGAAGAGGCAATGCCACGAGGGAGAGAGAAGAGGCAATGCCACGAGGGAGAGAGAAGAGGCAATGCCACGAGGGAGAGAGAAGAGGCAATGCCACGAGGGAGAGAGAAGAGGCAATGCCACGAGGGAGAGAGAAGAGGC
>CM026389.1:56988147-57020651 GCA_014843695.1 Archivesica marissinica | reverse complement strand
GGTAACTTGATATCAGCATAGGTTTCCACCCACAGTAACTTGATATCAGCATAGGTATCCACCCACGGTAACTTGATATCAGCATAGGTTTCCACCCACAGTAACTTGATATCAGCATAGGTATCCACCCAAGGTAACTTAATATCAGCATAGGTATCCACCCACGGTAACTTGATATCAGCATAGGTTTCCACCCACAGTAACTTGATATCAGCATAGGTATCCACCCACGGTAACTTGATATCAGCATAGGTTTCCACCCACAGTAACTTGATATCAGCATAGGTATCCACCCACGGTAACTTGATATCAGACTATCAAGTTACCTTGGGTCGATACCTAGGCTGATATTAAGTTACCTTGGGTGGATACCTAGGCTGATATTAAGTTACCTTGGGTGGATACCTAGGCTGATATGACACTAGCCACATAATAACCTCTAAATATTCAACCTTCAAAAAAATCCCAAGCAAAACACAAAGATGATATTAACAACTAGGCTTCGTACCCATCATTCCTTTGTTGTTGCTTGGTACCCATCATTCCTTTGTTGTTGCTTGGTACCCATCATTCCTTTGTTGTTGCTTGGTACCCATCGTTCCTTTGTTGTTGCTTGGTACCCATCGTTCTTTGTTGTTGCTGGTACCCATCATTCCTTTGTTGTTGCTTGGTACCCATCGTTCCTTTGTTGTTGCTTGGTACCCATCGTTCCTTTGTTGTTGCTTGGTACCCATCGTTCCTTTGTTGTTGCTTGGTACCCATCGTTCCTTTGTTGTTGCTTGGTACCCATCGTTCCTTTGTTGTTGCTTGGTACCCATCGTTCCTTTGTTGTTGCTTGGTACCCATCGTTCCTTTGTTGTTGCTTGGTACCCATCAGTTCCTTTGTTGTTGCTTGGTACCCATCGTTCCTTTGTTGTTGCTTGGTACCCATCATTCCTTTGTTGTTGCTTGGTACATCGTTCCTTTGTTGTTGCTTGGTACCCATCATTCCTGTTGTTGCTTGGTACCCATCTTCCTTTGTTGTTGCTTGGTACCCATTCCTTTGTTGTTGCTTGGTACCCATCATTCCTTTGTTGTTGCTTGGTACCCATCTTCTTTTGTTGTCCCTCTCTTTGTATTCCTTTGTTGTTGCTTGGTACCCATCATTCCTTTGTTGTTTCGTGAAAATGTGACCACGGGTTTAGAATATATTTTGCCCAGAAAAAATTAATGACAGACTGACGGAAAGAACAAAACCAATATCTCCTCCCTTTCCCCCCCCCCCCCCCCCCCCCTGTAGAATCGTAAATGCATTGTATTTTCAAAAGCTCTGTATCTGTGCACAAAAGAAATGCAGCATTTTGATTGGCAGCAGTGCTGGGGGTATGGTGTAGCATCAGCTCATGGTTTCCAACAAGTTACGTGCACCATTTCTACACAGGGTACCAGATGACTCCCGAAACCCAAATTTTAAGCTTTCATTATATTTTTATTTGCAAAATGTACAAATTAGGCCCATTTACGATAAGGTTACACATAGCAAATAAATCATGGAAAATGTACAAGTGAAATCCACCTAGTCAACATCCACCAATTAAAACATCCACAGCGCCAAGGCAACCTCGCTTACTTGATTATGACCAAAAAATATATCGTCAAAAGGCAAACAACAGACATAAATAATATTTATTTCATTGGATTGACGTACGATAAAGAAAGTTTACGATTATATGTCTCAAAATGATTTGGTGACATATTCCGAACTTAAAAATGTGTGTGTGAAATTTGAAAATCTTGCGAAATTTCTGAATATTAAAGAATATTTGTGTTTCCTAGTGTAAGATTGGATTTTATTTCATCGAGTGATCACCGAAATATGTATTTCCACGAGTGAGGCTAAATACATTTTGGTGATCATGAGAGATAAAATCATATCTTACACAACTTGTTTTCTTTTAGGATTTCCAATGATATCTTATCCAATCATATTCCTCATTTCACTACAATACACAACCACACAACCACTTATACTTAAAAAATAGGTGCGTTATAATTGTCAAGTTAGTTGCTGTCTACTGTCAATATTGAAAATGACGGACAAAACAAATTCATTAAAACACATTATTTTATAATTCACTGTTTATGATTGTCAGAAAACAGCTTAAAATACAACAGTACATGCAACCACAGAAGAATACGAAACAAGCAGTGGGGAAGAAAATGTCATCTTCCACCGTTTCAAAATGATGAAAGAGAAACAGAAAATGTGTTTTTGTTTGATATTTTGTACAGGTATATGTCAAAATACCGAAACATACAACAAAACTGAAATATTTCACCCACATATGTTAGAAATAACCATTGTCATCATTTAAAGTCCCATTATGTGTTGTGTTTACTTGGAATGTGCTGCCCACCAAGTTATTGTCAGGAGCGGATGATTAGATATTGTGATTATTGTGTTACATTCTCATTTTTCAATAATAAATTATTACGGTAAAAAAGGTAAAATTTGGAAAGTATGGCCACAAACGAACATGCTTTTGTGAAATTACAATTTCTAAATTACCTCCCTTTATGTGTATATTTTAACATCACAAATAACTCTGTATATGGGCATTTATTAACCCTTTCAACCCCACAGGCCTCTAAATAGGCTTATGAAAAGTGTAGATCCAGATGAGCCGGCTCGTGACGAGCCGTCTCATCAGGATCTGCACTTTTTTGCCAGTAATAATTATTACTATTTTTAGATAAAATTACCCATTTTGATAAATGAACTGGTCCAAAGGTAATTTTCTTATTAATTTATTGGTCTAATAATAGCATGCACCAATCCATGTCAGTTACTTGGGGTTGAAAGAGTTAAGTTAACACTATGATAAATTTGCATATGAATTATAGTAGAGTGGTGGAACCTATGCCCGGCGTAAATCCTATATATCATGGCCTATACAAAAAGTTAAATGCATTTTCCGTATATTATTATTTTCTTAAGTCGTGAACACAACTTTCAAAAAATTGTTGTTGAAAATGTTAGCTTCATTACGTAACCATGCGCCTAAATACAGCTATCGCAACGGCACCTGTTTCCATGGGGAACTAGATACTTTAGGGCACCTATGCACGGCGTACATGGACATTTTTATTTATACACGGGTAAATGTTGAATATATTTTGACTTAGTAACATCAATAACTAACAATATTACAACTCGTAAGAAACTTTTTTTCTGGTTATTTGTACAATTTTTTCCAATATAAACCGCATCATGTCGGTGGAAAATATTCTCCCACCAAGTTGTCTGTTTATATTCTGCTACTGAACCAGTCAGGTGACCGTTGCATTAGGCTACCGGTACGCACAACGGAATGCTATTGAACCATGTCAGCGAAAATAGGTTAAAACTATTTAAATATTTTAAATACGGATGCAAATGGAAAATATACGCCGAGCATAGGTTCCACCACTCTATTATTTATCTAACTGAGGAAAAAAACAATGCATAAACTTTAAATAACATAAGGCCATAATAAAAATATGCTTGTTTCCAAACGAATCTATTTATAGATCTTTTTTTTACGCACACAATTCAATATTGAAATCTAGTCCATCATTAAATATATATATGGTTACCAAGATTTGCTTGAGCAGCAATTGGTCGGGCAGTTATTACTTATTATTTTATCATTTTAAAACGTTTCCTTTTGTAATAAAAGAAAAAATATTTTCCTACCTACCCAACTTAAAAAATAAGGGTCGGGAAATGTGAAACAAACATTATTTTAATTGTGGCCATTACAATTTATGTTCAAAGTCTAATTATAAGTGAGAGGAATTTTTCAAGTGTGTTTTACGTTTATTTATTGTCGCTACCGGTTGCCCATATGAGCGATGCCTCCAGAAGAGATTAGTCATTTTAGATTTTTGAACGATAATGCAATGATATAGATAGAGACCCATTCCAGTCTCCTCTGGTTCTTTTATGTGCACGGTGTACAGCACCGACACGAGACCTTGGTTTAAAGTCCCATCTGAAAGACTGTTTTTTATTAGGGTCAGGCAGGAGATCGAACCTCTGATAACTGGATTATCAGTCCAGCGTGTTACCACTGGACTACAGATCCGTCTGTAGAATTTTTAAAATACTCACCATGATCTCTTATTGAATAAAAGGACCAATGACGCACAAGGTTATAAAAAAATCTGATCTTATGTACTGAATGATGATTGGTTGAATATGAGAATTGCAACCAACAGTAAGCTTGTTCTTTGAAACCAGCTTTATAAATCTCAAGCTTGAGCTTTCTGATTGGCTGAGGCAAAAACAAATTTCAAATTCAACAAATCACATTGCTAAAGCTTCATAACTGTATAACTTCACCACATATGCTCCTTGCAACAGCTATCTCCGTCAAATAGTCAAACTACAACAGACTTAACTCAACAAGTACACCTAAAACAACCAATTCCTACAACTCTAAGAGTCTTTCAACTATATGTTTGATTATATCCCTTTAATAATTACCTTTATCTATCTAGTCATATTAAACAATGAAACAAAATACAAGCACCTTTCTTTTCTGAATCTCACAAAAACATGAGTAAACAACAACAACAATACAGTTATTGCAGGAAATAAAACTATATTTTATGTAATATTTATTTTGTTGTTGCCAAGATTATTTATTAGTTTATAGTTTGTACAAATTTATTTTAGCTCGATTGCGAAACAAGTTCTTTCAACTTATATTAATCACTCTCGAGACCTCATTCCTGATGGAATCCATCGCCATGAAGGAGAGAGAAGAGGCAATGTGGAATTTAAATGCCTTAAGGGCACAATCATAACGGCTCCAGCGGGGCTCAAACTCCGGACCTTTCACACCTGAAGCGAACGCACATCCACTGCGTTATCACGACTTCCTAAAGTTATTTATTAAGAACTAGTTGTTAGTTATATTGCATTTTTGGCTTTATAAATACTACCTTAATATAAAACATCATTAAATGTACTCCTAAAAGAAGGAATTGTCTAACATTTAGTTTACACATATTTTATTAGCTTGATTGCGAAACAAGTTCTTACAACTTATATTAATCACTCATTCCTGATGGAATCCATTGCCACGAGGGAGAGAGAGGAGGCAACGTGGAATTTAAATGCCTTGCCTAAGGGCACAATTGTACAATTTTGGCACAAGTGGGGCTCAAACTCTGAAGCGAATGCGCTACTACTGCGCTATCACGAGTCCACTGTCAATTAATGTTCATATACTACCATATCAAACGTTTCGGCAGGATGACCCACCTTTATCAAGCTAACACGTATGAATATGTAGACGTCGCAGATATTCGCATTATCTTGATATAATACTGTCGGGTCATCCACCGAAACGCTGGATGTGGAAATATGCACCTATTATAGCATTACTGTTCATCATTTACAACTATCAATTTCAAAACAACATCATAAGAAGAATGTATTTAGTGTTCGTTCATTTTGGCATCTGACAACGAATTCCTGTAAAATGTGTCCAAAAATAACTACACTACTGACAAATGAATGAAAATAGTTTATGAATTTAAAAACCCCAAAAAGCCCATACATAGAATGTGCTGTATTCGTACGATATTGAGAGGAGTGTATAATCTGTAATCCTTATCCATCCGGTATATTCTCATGCTTCAATAATTATTTATTTTCATGCAAAATGTTTAAAATAATTAACAACAATTAAAGTTTTTATGAAATTACAATTTCTAAATTACCTCCCTTTTTATTGATTTTTTTATCTACAAAATCAACATTTAACTTTGGAATTAGTGGTTTGTTAAAGCTAACACAATACATTTGGCATATGGATTAAAGATTTTATTTTTCCATAGAAGAAAACGCATAAATAAACGTTGAAGGGCCCGAGGAAACATACATATATGTATTCATACATGTATGAAAGACATGCACAATTCACTTTGTTTAACAAATCACACAAACAACAACAATTGTCTTCTGAATAACCAAATACAAAATTGTGATATATATAAGATAAGCAGAGATGCAAAGTTGTACTGCATAATAGTAATTCTACACAAAATAAAAATATGGTTAAAGCCCCATTAGGCGTTTACTTAGAATGTGCTGCATGCCAAGATTTGTAAGGAGCAGATGATTACATATTGTGGTTATTTCTTATCTTTTCATCTTTCAATAATAAATTATTACGGTAAAAATTGAAATTACCATTTGTAAATTACCTCCCTTTATCAATATTTTTTTTAACTAAATCGCCAAGAACTGTAAATGGTGGCTTACTAAAGTTAACACGTGGGTAAATTTACATATGAATTCTAGTATTATTTTTCCAACTGAAGAAAAAAACCCGCATAAATAGACTTTAACCTAATGCTGCAAGATACCAGTTATCCCATCTCCCATCTCACTTCTCCCTACATCTTCCCACTTCTCCCTAAATCATCCGGAGGGAGATGTGACTGCTCCCAATCATTTGGCCCAGCTTGAGCCCTTAATTAACCTATAGCTAAAGCTGCAGATACAAAGTGTAATCGTTCTATAAATAGACATGATAACAACAGATTCAAATAAAAATGTAAAAATAAATTCACAACACTACAACTGATATGGTACGGACTGGGGCTCGTAAAACTGATATGGTACGGACTGGGGCTCGTAAAACTGTACGGACTGGGGCTCGTAAAACTGATATGGTACGGACTGGGACTTGTAAAACAACTTCAATAAAATTGATTCATAATGATAAAAACTAATAGATTTTAAAACAAAGAATAAAATCAGCAAAATGAGGGTGTTTGTTACAGGTTGATGGTTATTAGTATTGGCCTATAATCATGGCCAACAAGAAATGTCAGGTCCAGAAGGTACCCAGCCCCTATAGCTATCAAACCTTTCTCAGACCTCAACAATAGCGGTTGATATAAACGTTCAGGTCAGATCTCTAGCTAAGTTGATTCAATTGGTCGAATTGGTGAAATTTGCTCCCAGTTCAACTAATGTTATAAAACATACAAACTCGGTTTCAAGCTCTGTGATTGGCTGCAGCTGTGCCGATTGCATATTCCACCAATAAGACGTCAAAAAGTTTTTGGAAATTATTTTAATTTCATATAATCTACCAAACTGAACATTATCGGAACCATTGTTGGAACATTATCAGAACCATTGTTGGAACATTATCAGAACCATTGTTGGAACATTATCAGAACCATTGTTGGAACATTATCAGAACCATTGTTGGAACATTATCAGAACCATTGTTGGAACATTATCAGAACCATTGTTGGAACATTATCAGAACCATTGTTGGAACATTATCGGAACCATCGTTGGAACATTATCGGAATCATCGTTGGAACATTATCGGAACCATTGTTGGAACATTATCGGAACCATTGTTGGAACATTATCGGAATCATTGTTGGAACATTATCAGAACCATTGTTGGAACATTATCAGAACCATTGTTGGAACATTATCGGAACCATTGTTGGAACATTATCGGAATCATTGTTGGAACATTATCAGAACCATTGTTGGAACATTATCAGAACCATTGTTGGAACATTATCAGAACCATTGTTGGAACATTATCAGAACCATTGTTGGAACATTATCAGAACCATTGTTGGAACATTATCGGAACCATCGTTGGAACATTATCGGAATCATCGTTGGAACATTATCAGAACCATTGTTGGAACATTATCGGAACCATTGTTGGAACATTATCAGAACCATTGTTGGAACATTATCGGAACCCTCGTTGGAACATTATCGGAACCATCGTTGGAACATTATCGGAACCATCGTTGGAACATTATCGGAACCATTGTTGGATCCATATGACGGAGCAACACGCTGTGTGTTCTGACCCTATTAAGTAAATCCCTATTCAGACACAGAGAAGAACACATCCCCATGTTATCATGAGTCAAATTATGAGAAACTATAAATTGGTTTACTCGACCACGGAGGCGGACTCATAAATTGGTTTATAAGATCATAACTTAACACGTAGAACATAAAAAAACATGTATGTACAACAACAAAACATTCATTTTACAAAACAGAACAGGAATGAACAATGGTAAACATCCCTGGTAACGGTATACATACAATAATCTGCACATACTACAACATTTTGCTACATTTGGTTCAGTAAATTTGAAATTAAATTTTGAAGAGGAGACATAAATGAGGTTGGAAAATATATCCGTAAATGAAAAAACGATTCGTGCAAATTTGCGTATACACTTTTGAATAGCATATGGCTTGTTGATAAAGTTAGTGAAAATAAAATCCCCAACTGTGAAGTAGATGTACAATCAAAGAGGCCACAGTAACGCTGGGTCGCTTACCTGACAAAAATGTACCTCTTCAGCGCATCACAAACTATAGGCTTTTAGTCTAGTTTTGATGTATTGATCTAATTCGAACAAATTTGATAAAGTTCATTATCAGCATGCGTCGGATATAGATCATCATCAGTTTGATCATCAGCATGCGTCGGATATAGATCATCACCAGTTTGATCATCAGCTTCGCGTCGGATATAGATCATCATCAGTTTGATCATCAGCATACGTCGGATATAGATCATCATCAGTTTGATCATCAGCTTCGCGTCGGATATAGATCATCACCAGTTTGATCATCAGCTTCAGGTGTCGTCTAAAAAGGTGTTTCTTTATTTTGACCTAGTGACCTACTAGAGGTCATTGCAAGAATGATATATACAAAGTTTGATCAAAATCTACAATATAGTTGTAGATGTTGAAAGAAATTGTACACAGTCGACGGGTGATCACAATGCCTTGCCAGAAGCATGTTGTGCTCGGGCGAGTTAAACCAAACACGGCGCTCGGGCAAGCTAAACCTAATATGGCTCTCGGGTGAGCTAAACCTAACACGGCGCTCAGGCAAGCTAACCCTAACACGGCGCTCAGGCAAGCTAACCCTAACACGGCGAGGCTAAATCTAACACAGCGTTCGGGCGGGGCTAAACATAACACAGCGTTCGGGCGGGGCTAAACATAACAGCGTTCGGGCAGGGCTAAACATAACACAGTGTTCGGGCGGGGCTAACATAACACAGCGTTCAGGCAGGGCTAAACCTAACACAGCGTACTTGAGCAGATCTGTAATTATGGCATTTTTTAAATATATTATAGTAAAAATTAAAAACCTAGTGTCCACATGGTAAAAGTAGATATCATTCAGAGGGCCAAGTGGCCCCTGTCCCTCGTAGCTCACCTCAGTTACTACAGTGGAATACATGCCAAGTGGCCCCTGTCCCTCACAGCTCACCTCAGTTACTACAGTGGAATACATGCCAAGTGGCCCCTGTCCCTCGTAGCTCACCTCAGTTACTACAGTGGAATACATGCCAAGTGGCCCCTGTCCCTCGTAGCTCACCTCAGTTACTACAGTGGAATACATACCAAGCGAGGCTCGAACCTGTGACCATCTATGATGATAGGTTACAGTGGTATACAAGTCAGTGACAGTAACCACTCGACCACGCATGCCGACCGACAACCAGACTTTTATATAAGTCATATTTTGTTCTGTTAACCACGTAAATAGCATCTATAGCAGCTAACTCTAGACCGTTCATACATAGTTCCTATTGTTCTCCTACCCCCCCCCCCACCCCAGCCCCGTATGTACCCCATTTGTTTGTATGGACAGATAAGCAGACAAATGTCAATCACAATACCTCGCGTCGAGTCCTCGACTCGGGCGAGCGAATAAAATACAATAAAATACATCTCACGTGAAATTTCTTACGTTTTAAAGTACACTGAAAGCATATTAATCTTACGTCCATAACAATGTAGGAAAACTACAACATGTAAATTGTTTGTTTACGGAAATGTCTTTGGCAGTTGTGTTTACTCTCGAGATCTACACGTCTTTTGACAAGAATCTACTGGGTTTCATTCACTATTCTAGTCTACATTCACAGCTACTTAGCAATCAAAATAACTACTCCTGGATTTGTTTATATTTTTGGGGTTTAAGTCACACTGGTGGGCGAAGATCCCAGGTGAGGAAGATCCCCAGGTGAGGAAGATCCCAGGTGAGGAAGATCCCCAGGTGAGGAAGATCCCCAGGTGAGGAAGATCCCCAGGTGAGGAAGATCCCCAGGTGAGGAAGATCCCAGGTGAGGAAGATCCCAGATGAGGGAGATCCCAGGTGAGGAAGATCCCCAGGTGAGGAAGATCCCAGGTGAGGAAGATCCCCAGGTGAGGGAGATCCCAGGTGAGGAAGATCCCCAGGTGAGGAAGATCCCAGGTGAGGAAGATCCCCAGGTGAGGAAGATCCCAGGTGAGGAAGATCCCAGATGAGGGAGATCCCAGTTTACCTTTCGTGCAGAATATTATTAGACATGACAGGGTCCCGGGTAGGACCATCAACAAGTCAGATACACAGATTCACCTTGAAAGCAATCCTGTTCCGAGTGTCTAGTCTGAGTGGTCAAATGTTACAACCGCTGTGTCCAGATTTGCTTTCATAACACATTCATCGGCATCGACCAAAGATTGGTTATGTTCCACAACATCCTCCATAACCAAGTCGCCATTCAAGCTGAAAACTACCTTACCCCAAATACAAGATCTTCCAGAACATCCCATTCCCAAGCATTCCGACAGATCCAAACAGTGACTGACTACCATAAATATTCCTTCTTTCCAAGAACCATTGTCCACTGGAATGCTTTGCCCCCAGATATTGTCACCTTGTCTGGCCCACAGTTCAGTCTGGCTGTAAGTCGGATTGAACATGTTTCTCCCTAAATAAACCTGCCCTGTTCTTAACCTGTTTTTAACCAACCTAACATCATTCTTTTATCATCTTTTATTTCATTTCTTACTAACATTCTTGTCAGATGACGCGCGTCAAAGTCTAAGGTCCCCATCAGGGGTTTGACTTATAGGAAGATAGATAGATAGATAGCAGCATAGCTGTTATCTTTGAAAATTGAAAATGTGAAAACTGTAATTTAAAATGAAGGATGCGGGGGTGGAGGTGTATGATGTACAGCGAACCAATTAATTATGAAAATAAATCGGTATTTCAATACTTTTTCATTTATAAAAATGAATTTCAGAACTGCGCAACTATGTTGCTTAATTCTGTTCAAATCATGTCTTAACCCATAACCTGTTGAATAAATTAAACGGAATGTGCAAACAACATAGATCCAGATCAGCCGCGACGTAACGAGATCAGGATCTATATTATTTGCTATTCAGATAAGTGTTTTAGCTCCACTATCCAAATAGCAAACAGTATAGAGCCTGATCAGACGGCTTTAGTCGTGATTAGCAGGTTATGGGTTAAAATATCTCAGAATGGAGCTACGACGTTTTATACTTTCAAAACCTTGCGGGGGAGATACCCCCAAACCCCCCTATCCTAACGCTGCCTATGCATATATCAAGACAAAGCTACGTCCCTGTACAAGTAGGCAATTGGCCAAGTACCCCCACCACCCACCTAGAAATGGTCTTAATGAAAATGCCAGATCCTCTCCCAGTAGATGAATGTTCGAGTGAATGAAACCCAATGACTATAGTTTATAAGGTGTCGGCTGGGACAGATGTTTCTGGTGAGAAGTTCATTATAGCGATGGTCAATAAGCAGGTCTTGAATTTTATAAAACAATAAAGAGCTTGACGTGGAGATAATAGAAATGTGTCCGATTCTCAAATTCCAGTTCAAATTGTGCATAATCATAGTATGCATTTTTTGACGCAACTGTTATTTAACGCAACTGTAAAATTTAACGCAACTGTCATTTAGTTTATACAAATTTATTTTAGCTCGACTGCGAAACAAGTTCTTACACCGTATATTAATCACTCTCGAGACCTCATTCCTGATGGAATCCATCGCCACGAGGGAGAGAGAAGAGGCAATGTGGAATTTAAATGCCTTGCATAAGGACACAATCGTAACGGCTCCAGCGGGGCTCGAACTCCGGGCCGTTCACACCTAAAGCGAACGCGCATCCACTGCGCTATCACGACTTCCATCTGTCCAACCGTCATTTAGCGCAGCTGTCATTTAACACAACTGTCATTTAATGCAACTGTAAAATTTAACGCATCTGTCATTTAACGCAACTGTTATTTAACGCAACTGTCATTTAACGCAACTGTTATTTAACGCAACTGTCATTTAACACAACTGCTATTTAACGCACTGTCATTTAAGACGCGCTGTCATTTAAGACAGCTGCCATTTAATTCAACTATCATTTGTAGCAAACTATCATTAGCAGCAACTGTCATTTAACGCAATTGTACATAGCAGATATAGGCAACCATCAACATAACCATGTATTGTATAATGCAGTCACAGCTGCGTGGTTAGTAATTTAAAAAATGTAAATCAATTTGCATTCCTAGTTGCCACACATTTTTCGAGTATTTCACCTAGTTATTGATCATTCTCTTGTGTTACTAACCTTTAACGCGGTGAAAAGGAAATATGTCGTCTGCCGATTCATAAACATGTTTTGATTGTGCAGTAGAATCATCTCCATTGGTGGATTCTACTATGCGACCAAAACATGTTTATGAAGAGAAAAAAAGAATATTTAAAATCAGCAGACGACACATTTCATATCCAGCGTTTTAAGGGCTAATAATAGATTTTGTGAACTAACTCGATACATCTGCCCAAGAAAACACATACCGACCATCAGTATTAATTTGTTTACTAGAATTTCTTAAAACATATTCCGATTTGTCAAAGATTACAACAATGCAAATTATTGGCTAAAATGTGTCACACAACCAAGAACTAAGATTCTGATTGGCTACCAGTCTTCCGACTTCATCATCATTCTGTTGCTCTTTTTGCACGGAGTGTTGATGCCCCGGTCGCCATGCATTATAGCCGACATTTCTGAGGACTGGTTCTTGTTGTAATATTGCATGGCCTCTGGTCGGGTACGGCATGGACTCGTCTGAGGTCGCCTGAAATATTATACATTATTATACTTTGTGTGTGTTTTACGTTTATTTATCGTCGCTACCGGTTGCCCATATGAGCGATGCCTCCAGAAGAGATTAGTCATTTTAGATTTTTGGACGATAATGCAATGATACAGACAGAGACCCATTCCAGAGTCTCCTCTGGTTCTTTTACGTGCAAGGTGTACAGCACCGACACGAAACCTCAGTTTAAAGTCCCATCTGATAGGCTGTTAATTTTATTAGGGTCAGACGGGGGATCGAACCTGCGATCCCTGGATTAACAGTCAAGTGTGCTAACCACAGGACTACAGATCCGTCTATGAAAACATATGTTGCTTAACCCTTTCAACACCACAGACCTCTAAATAGGCTTACAAAAAGTGTAGATCCAGATGAGCCGCATCAGGATCTGCACTTTTTGCCAGTGATATGACTATTTTTAGACATAATTACCCATTTTGATAAATGAACTTGTCCAAATGTGATTTTCTGATTCATTTATTGGTTTATGAATATCATGGACCAGTCCATGTGAGTTACTTGGTGTTGAATGGGTTAATAAAGGTAACAGTTAGCAGTGTTGACTGGGCATTGTGGTTTCTGAGAAGATTCTAGAGAGTTGTTACTCTATAAGTCTATGTAAACTATGTGACCCTTACTGTGGGGTCCATTATGACACTAGGTTCACCATTTGAGAAAACTTAGTAGTGGTCCACTAGGTGAGGCCCAGTGCCAAATATCAAATGAATTTTATAGATTTATCTATCTTCCTCTTATGTCTAACCCCTCGCGGGGATGTAGACATGATTTTACTGTGTACATCAATGTAAAGTATGTGACCCATACCTCTGTTCTAATATGACCAAAGGATCGTAATTTAAGGAAAGAAATATTTTAAACAATTTTGCTATACAAACAAGTCTTGGTGATGCTACATGCCAGATAGCAAAGTTCTGGGCATTGTGGTTCCCGAGAAGATTTTTACGACACAATTCTAATGAAATTGCGCGTCATATATTTCCAGAATTTTAAGTTACAAATAAGAAAACAGATTAACGAATTGACGTCGGCTACAATTATTGGACCTATTTATAGCCTTTATTTTACCCAGCATGCAAAGAGTTAACGAAGCTTACGGAGTGGTGGACTCCTGCATGTGTGACTGCAGCTTGGGATCTCGGACTGTCGGCGGGTTCATATTGCCCTTCATGAGATTACCCACAATTTCTGAACCCTGCCTATCAGCAATAGCTTCCGCTTCCGGCCTCATCCTCACTGCTGGAGGATCCTCATCCCATCTACAATAGAAGACAAGTCACACAGTGAGAAATAGATTACTGACAAGTTCCCCAACCAGTTTATCAGCAGGTACAGTTGATCCCCGGATACATGGTCTCAAAGAAAGTGATTTCTGCAAATAATTTTAATGTCTACATGAAAAGTACAATCGTTGTCATCATTCTATCTATCTATCTTCATTAGCTGTGAAACCCCTCACAGGGATGTAGTCATATTCCTCCTATAATGTCTAGTTCAGTAATTGATATTGGCGTTCCCTGGTGACTGAATGGTTTCCCGATTGGTGCAGGGTAGAAACTGCCAGGCTGGGCGAAAGTAAACCGGAAGTTAAATATAATAGAATTTTGAAGATTACTTTTTTTAGTAAAAGTCATTATACCTTATTATTTATATACAAGAGATGACTATGAATGGGTAAAATAAAATTATGATATTCTTCATAAAAAAAACAAACATCTAGTTACATTCTAATAATCCAATCAGAACGCTCGCTTCAACGCGAACTGCGCCGCTTGAGAAATTTTCAAAACAAATTGAAAAATTCTACGAAATCTCTTTTTGACGTACATTTTTGCCGAATAAACCTACACGTTAGTGGAAACACATTTTATTGATAATGTTATTCACTGTTAAAACTCTCCTGTCGAAGATTTTTTGTTGTTGCTGACAGAACCCGTGTCCTAGTATGGAAATGTGACCTGCTATGGCCAATGTCTGTGGCAATTGTTTGCAAAGTATACATGCATGCAGCTTAAAGTTGTGTTTTATTTGAAGAAGAATATAAAGACTCGGGATAGGCGTTATATTTGGACAGATTTGTTCAAAATTATTTCAGATAGGGCCATTTTACTGATCGATGCGAAATCTGACATCCCAGAGTAGAATCCCTGTACTTAAATATATATACTAGTACCCGCAAAGGTGCCGAATCCCTGTGGTATATATATATATTCCGGTAGTATAATAGAGATGTGACTATTTTGAAATTTTTGATTTATCAGTGTGTTATTTTGAAGTCCAAATTTGTAATTTTGTTATTTTTTTCATAATCTGTTTGTTCACTCTGATGCTACGTCACTTCATGTTGTATTTTACCTTAGGGTGTACCGGTAGTTATGGATAAAAAAATCGAATTGCAAATTTTGACTTCAAAATGATACATTGCATACATCGAAAAATAGAAAATGTCACCAGTACAACACATCTAAATTCTGGTTCTGGTAAATATATTTACTTATAATAAATGAGGGTCAACTATCTCCAATTTATCTGGAAGAAATACCCAGGAACTATCTCCAATTTATCTCGAAGAAATACCCAGGAACTATCTCCAATTTATCTCGAAGAAATACCCAAGAACTATCTCCAATTTATCTGGAAGAAATACCCAAGAACTATCTCCAATTTATCTCGAAGAAATACCCAAGAACTATCTCCAATTTATCTGGAAGAAATACCCAAGAACTATCTCCAATTTATCTCGAAGAAATACCCAAGAACTATCTCCAATTTATCTCGAAGAAATACCCAGGAACTATCTTCAATTTATCTGGAAGAAATACCCAGGAACTATCTCCAATTTATCTGGAAGAAATACCCAGGAACTATCTCCAATTTATCTGGAAGAAATACCCAGGAACTATCTCCAATTTATCTGGAAGAAATACCCAAGAACTATCTCCAATTTATCTGGAAGAAATACCCAGGAACAATCTTCAATTTATCTGGAAGAAATACCCAAAAACTATCTCCAATTTATCTGGAAGAAATACCCTGGAAGAAATACCCAAGAACTATCTCCAATTTATCTGGAAGAAATACCCAAGAACTATCTCCAATTTATCTGGAAGAAATATATATTAATTCACTCTACAAATACTAAATTTGATCAATGTTGATATTTACCCTGGGCCTTGGGAAGCCTGGTGAAGCATCCCTACTTTTGGTTCCTGTGTTATTTGCTCCCCTTCCATACGCAGTAATGGCCCCATTCCGGCCCCTCGGTACTTCTCCGCCACTTCTTCTCCACCGTAACTAACCTTTGGAGCAGGAGCCTGTTCCGGACTGAATTGTCCATAATTGTTCATTAATTTATCGATAGAGCCATGATTTCTTTCTGCGTATTCTTCTGCGTCCGACCCGTGAACTTTATGAACAGGTTGGTCTTCCACAGACAAATTACCATAATTGTCCATTAAATTTTTCATTGCACCCCCTTGACTTTGGGTGGCTATTTCTGAACCATCCCCTTTAACTGCACGCGGATGAACAGCCCTTTCAACCGGAGGATCGGCATATCCGCCCATAATACCAGACATGCATCCTTTGTTTGCGTCGGCATTTCTACGTCCCTCGTCCGTTACGGCGCGACCAGCTGGCTTGCACGACTCGTACGTGTCTTCTCCACTATAATCGTACCATTTTTCCATATTGCCCCTATTTCTTTCAGCATACGACGAAGCCTCTTTTGTAATCCTTGGGTGGGGCTTAGGGGTCGGGCTAGGTACATATGTTCCATCTATCGTCGTCATCTTGAAAAGTTTTTGGTATCGAAGTAGTCCAGAATTTTGTTTTCAGTTTACATTAATTTTTGTTATACAACCTAGAAATAGAACAAAATTAAGAATGAAAAATATATTTTTCATCAAAATTGAATAGGGGTTGGATACTCCAGGCTAGGCTCGGACTTACAAGGAAAGGCAGGGCTAGGACTCACATTATGTAGGCAGGGCTCATACTTACAGGGTGTAGGCAGGTCTAGGACTTACAGGGCGTAGGCAGGGCCAGGACTCACATTATGTAGGCAGGGCCAGGACTTACAGGGTGTAGGCCGTTATATTTTTATATGTTATATTTCGGGTTTTACGCCTGCATCAGCACTATTTTGGGCTATATCGCCGGCGGGCAGTTTACCTAACAACACCTTTCCTGGCAGACTCCAGCGGTTAACCAGTACGTGGGTGCACCAACCTCCGTAAGAAACTGCCAACTTTTTCATATAAATGAGACACAGCCTGAGCGGGGCTCGAACCCGTGACCATCAGTGATGATAGGTTACAGTGGTATGAAAGTCAGCGACCTTTACCACTCAACCACGGAGGCGGACACAGGGTGTAGGCAGGGCTATGACTCACATTATGTAGGCAGGGCTCAGATTTAAAGGGTGTAGGCAGGGTTAGGACTCACAGAATGTAGGCAGGACTAGGACTCACAGACTGTAGGCAGGGCTAGGACGCACAGACTGTAGACAGGGCTAGGACTCACAGACTGTAGGCAGGACTAGGACTCACAGACTGTAGACAGGACTAGGACTCACAGACTGTAGTCAGGACTAGGACTCACAGACTGTAGACAGGACTAGGACTCACAGACTGTAGGCAGGGCTAGGACTCACAGACTGTAGGCAGGGCTAGGACTCGCATACTATAAAGCAGGGCTAGGACTCACAGACTGTAGGCAGGGTTAGGACTCACAGACTGTAGGCAGGGCTAGGACTCACAGACTGTAGGCAGGGCTAGGACTCACAGACTGTAGGCAGGGCTAGGACTCACATAATGTAAAGCAGGGCTAGGACTCACAGACTGTAGGCAGGGCTAGGACTCACAGACTGTAGGCAGGGCTAGGACTCACAGACTGTAAGCAGGGCTAGGACTCACAGACTGTAAAGCAGGGCTAGGACTCACAGACTGTAGGCAGGGCTAGGACTCACAGACTGTAGGCAGGGCTAGGACTCACAGACTGTAGACAGGACTAGGACTCACAGACTGTAGGCAGGGCTAGGACTCACAGACTGTAGGCAGGACTAGGACGCACAGACTGTAGGCAGGACTAGGACTCACAGACTGTAGGCAGGGCTAGGACTCACAGACTGTAGGCAGGGCTAGGACTCACAGACTATAGGCAGGACTAGGACTCACATACTGTAAAGCAGGGCTAGGACTCACAGACTGTAGGCAGGGCTAGGACTCACAGACTGTAGGCAGGGCTAGGACTCACAGACAGTAGGCAGGGCTAGGACTCACAGACTGTAGGCAGGACTAGGACTCACAGACTGTAGGCAGGGCTAGGACTCACATACTGTAAAGCAGGGCTAGGACTCACAGACTGTAGGCAGGGCTAGGACTCACAGACTGTAGACAGGACTAGGACTCACAGACTGTAGGCAGGGCTAGGACTCACAGCTTGTAGGCAGGTCTAGGACTCACAGACTGTAGGCAGGACTAGGACTCACATACTGTAGGCAGGACTAGGACTCATACACTGTAGACAGGACTGGAATCACAGACTGTAGACAGGACTAGGACTCACATAATGTAGGCAGGACTAGGACTCACAGACTGTAGGCAGGACTAGGACTCACAGACTGTAGGCAGGACTAGGACTCACAGACTGTAGGCAGGACTAGGACTCATACACTGTAGACAGGACTGGAATCACAGACTGTAGACAGGGACTCACATAATGGAGGACTCACAGACTGTAAGGACTAGGACTCACAGACTGTAGGCAGGACTAGGACTCACAGACTGTAGGCAGGACTAGGACTCACAGACTGTAGGCAGGGCTAGGACTCACAAGACTGTAGGCAGGGCTAGGACTCACAGACTGTAGGCAGGACTAGGACTCACATACTGTAGGCAGGACTAGGACTCACAGACTGTAGGCAGGGCTAGGACTCACAGACTGTAGGCAGGACTAGGACTCACAGACTGTAGGCAGGACTAGGACTCACAGACTGTAGGCAGGGCTAGGACTCATACACTGTAGACAGGGCTAGGACTCACAGACTGTAGGCAGGGCTAGGACTCATACACTGTAGACAGGGCTAGGACTCACAGACTGTAGGCAGGACTAGGACTCACATACTGTAAAGCAGGGCTAGGACTCACAGACTGTAGGCAGGGCTAGGACTCACAGACTGTAGGCAGGGCTAGGACTCACAGACTGTAGGCAGGGCTAGGACTCACAGACTGTAGGCAGGGCTAGGACTCACAGACTGTAGGCAGGACTAGGACTCACAGACTGTAGGCAGGGCTAGGACTCACAGACTGTAAAGCAGGGCTAGGACTCACAGACTGTAGGCAGGGCTAGGACTCACAGACTGTAGGCAGGGCTAGGTCTCACAGACTGTAGACAGGACTAGGACTCACATACTGTAGGCAGGGCTAGGACTCACAGACTGTAGGCAGGACTAGGACTCACATACTGTAGGCAGGACTAGGACTCACAGACTGTAGGCAGGGCTAGGACTCACAGACTGTAGGCAGGACTAGGACTCACAGACTGTAGGCAGGACTAGGACTCACAGACTGTAGGCAGGGCTAGGACTCATACACTGTAGACAGGGCTAGGACTCACAGACTGTAGGCAGGACTAGGACTCACACTGTAAGCAGGGCTAGGACTCACAGACTGTAGGCAGGGCTAGGACTCACAGACTGTAGGCAGGGCTAGGACTCACAGACTGTAGGCAGGACTAGGACTCACAGACTGTAGGCAGGGCTAGGACTCACAGACTGTAGGCAGGACTAGGACTCACAGACTGTAGGCAGGACTAGGACTCACAGACTGTAGGCAGGGCTAGGACTCATACACTGTAGACAGGGCTAGGACTCACAGACTGTAGGCAGGACTAGGACTCACATACTGTAAAGCAGGGCTAGGACTCACAGACTGTAGGCAGGGCTAGGACTCACAGACTGTAGACAGGACTAGGACTCACAGACTGTAGGCAGGGCTAGGACTCACAGTTGTAGGCAGGGCTAGGACTCACAGACTGTAGGCAGGCTAGGACTCACAACTGTAGGCAGGGCTAGGACTCATAGACTGTAGCAGGCTAAGGGCTAGGACTCACAGACTGTAGCAGGACTAGACTCAGACTGTAGGCAGGGCTAGGACTCACAGACTGTAGGCAGGGCTAGGACTCACAGACTGTAGGCAGGGCTAGGACTCACAGACTGTAGGCAGGGCTAGGACTCACAGACTGTAGGCAGGGCTAGGACTCACAGACTGTAGGCAGGACTAGGACTCACAGACTGTAGGCAGGGCTAGGACTCACAGACTGGTTGGTTGATCTTGCAAGAGTTTACAACATGAACCATCGAAGCTGACTAGGACCTTCAACAGTCACTATTAAAGTTAATTTCAACAAGACAAATATTGCGCTATTCAAGCATTGTTCAATTTGGTATAGATTTCCAATACTGTTCGGCATCTGTGCAGCATAATGTAACTCATATAATTATGAAACAAAATCATTTTTAAATAATGTGTTTTAACTTTTGTTCATTTTGCCATCTGCTTTAAGCAAATCATTCATAAACCAACAATTTCCTGTACATAATAAAAATGTCTCCCTACCTCCCTCCACTAGCATTAGGAGTTGAAACAAATCTCCCAAATGCCACGAGGTATTTATATAACACGAGGTATAACACGTGCCATACACCAAGATAATCGCAATCATATGCAAACAAGCGAATGATCATGAATCGAGGGGACTGCCAAATATTTTCATTTTATTTCAGATTTGTCATGTAATATTTGAACAGCTGCCCACTAATGCACACAATTATTTATAAATTACCTCCCTTTACATTGACAAAATCAATATCAATGTGTAAACAGCTGTGATAAATTTGCAACAGAAATTACTTTTCTTAAAGACATGATCGAGATGGGGGAGGGGAGGTTATGCAATGCAATATTTTTCACATGAAAAGTGAGAAAATGCAAGCATTTCATTGTCCGTCAACATCACACAGTTAATCTAACATGGGTTCCAGTCTGTCGATTTTTCACTTTTTAATTTCTGGCAAAATGACAGCCTGGGGAAACTGGATTTCCGATCGTAGCGCCATCTACTTACACCCTAATTTTTCAGGGTGTAGATTTGAAGAAAGACAACTCTTCTCTACAAGATAATATCGCTAAATATAGAAACGGAATTCTACCGGAAATCTCCGAACAGGCACGATTATACACAATCATTTCCGAATATACACGAATGCTCCCGTAGACTCATTTACATTGCAAACATATAATGTCCTGTTTCTGTGTTATATCGACGATAGCGGATTTTAAATATTACGCTTAGATGGTAATGGGTCGATTCGGCGTAATTGAACTAAGGACGACTTAAATATTGATTAAATATGTCAAATCAGACGCACATTGTACTTTTTAAAACTATTTATCATTCCGTTGACGCGTAAACAATGGCGGCCAATTATAAAGTGTTATCAACATTTCAGTGCCTCGCTTTCGATTCAAGTACGTCATTAATTAAGTCACGTGCTAATATGCCTATTAATAGGAATAATGCTAGTCAATCATTACACGGACAATCCGTCCAGTTTCCCCAGGCGTTGATATGATCAGAAACTCAATACGGCCCAATTAATAGTCTCGGTGTTAAAATATATTTATTTGACTTTTTTTGGTATAAGGCAAAATATATCAATTAATAGTTTCAGTGTTAAAATATATTTATTTGATTAATAAGGCAAAATATATCAATTAATTAATAGTCTCGGTGTTAAAATATATTTATTTGACGGATAAGGCAAAATATATCAATTAATAGTCTCGGTGTTAAAATATATTTATTTGACGGATAAGGCAAAATATATCAATTAATAGTGTCGGTGTTAAAATATATTTATTTCACTGACCAGGCAAAATATATCGACGCCTGTTCCCAGGCTACAGTTAATCCTATACAAAACAGTATATGAAGTGTCACTCACATTGCATGGTTTTTGTGAGATTTGAAAGTAGGTCGGTTGTATCTATAAAGTAGGTCGATTGTATCTGTAAAGTAGGTCGGTTGTATCTGTAAAGTAGGTCAGTGGTATCTGTAAAGTAGGTCGGTTGTATCTGTAAAGTAGGTCGGTTGTATCTGTAAAGTAGGTCGGTTGTATCTGTAAAGTAGGTCGGTTGTATCTGTAAAGAAATCGTCTCCCTGAGTTGCGTCGCTTCTCCCTTTTTTGAGGTCAGGGAGAGGTTATTCCTGTGTAAACCAGAAATTTATTTCTATCTCGAAAGTCTAGCTTGTAAATTTTCCTCTAAACATAAGAGCTAAAAATGCTTAAATCTCTCAATACATCAATTTCTAAAACCACCTGCCTCATAGAACACGAATCTCTCATTTAAAAATCATAACTTTATAACCCACATACAATGTACAACATACATAATTCTCTGGAAGGTGAATTCCTCAAACTTGAATTTTCCATAATTCATAAACTTGAATTTTCCATAATTCATAATCTAGTCTTACTCACCCTACTACAATCTATTAGTCAAGAAAATAGTTTCTTAGTAACAATTTAGCATCCTTTAACCCTTTCAACACCACAGGCCTCTAAATAGTCTTACAAAAAGTGTAGATCCAGATGAGCCGGCTCGTAACGAACAGTCTCATCAGGATCTGCACTTTTTGCCAGTAATATTACTATTTTTAGACAAAAATTACCAATGTAATTTTCTTATTAATTTATTGGTCTAAAAATATCATGCACCAATCCATGTCAGTTACTTGGGGTTGAATGCACCAGCCCATGTCAGTTACTTGGGGTTGAATGCACCAGTCCATGTCAGTTACTTGGGGTTGAATGCACCAGTCCATGTCAGTTACTTGGGGTTGAATGCACCAGCCCATGTCAGTTACTTGGGGTTGAATGCACCAGTCCATGTCAGTTACTTGGGGTTGAATGCACCAGTCCATGTCAGTTACTTGGGGTTGAATGCACCAGTCCATGTCAGTTACTTGGGGTTGAATGCACCAGTCCATGTCAGTTACTTGGGGTTGAATGCACCAGCCCATGTCAGTTACTTGGGGTTGAATGCACCAGTCCATGTCAGTTACTTGGGGTTGAATGCACCAGTCCATGTCAGTTACTTGGGGTTGAATGCACCAGTCCATGTCAGTTACTTGGGTTGAATGCACCAGTCCATGTCAGTTACTTGGGGTTGAATGCACCAGTCCATGTCAGTTACTTGGGGTTGAATGCACCAGCCCATGTCAGTTACTTGGGGTTGAATGCACCAGTCCATGTCAGTTACTTGGGGTTGAATGCACAAGCCCATGTCAGTTACTTGGGGTTGAATGCACCAGTCCATGTCAGTTACTTGGGGTTGAATGCACCAGTCCATGTCAGTTACTTGGGGTTGAATGCACCAGTCCATGTCAGTTACTTGGGGTTGAATGCACCAGTCCATGTCATTTACTTGGGGTTGAATGCACCAGTCCATGTCAGTTACTTGGGGTTGAATGGGTAATGTTGTTATCACGTAATTGTACTCATTATAAATCTTTTATTACCCAAGTACCCAGGTGTCTCAGTTTAACCCTTAACCTGCCTAATATATTGAACAGAATAGTAAACAACATAGATCCTGATGGGATGCGGCGTTAGCGACTTTAGTCGCGATTGGCATAAATAAATTGCAATATTATAATTCACCCCTCCCACACTACCCTTTGTGATGCTCCACACTAAAAATGTTTTCAAATAAAGGAGAAGAATTATATAAGACTCTGTCTTTCATTCTAATCCTTTTTCTGTATTTTGATTATGCGTGATACATGTACATATTGAGAAATAAAATATGCTTAAACTAAATAAAACAAAAATAAAAACAAAAATAAATTAATTAAATAAAATATATATAAAAACCACACCCAGTTTAAATTAAACAAAAATTTGGACAAAATCTATCTATTGATTAATAATAACAATATAGATCAGTTTGACGTGCACTGACCTTATATTACTCATACATCAAGGAAAGCTCCATACATTGTATCTAGCAACACAAACATTGCAGTAGTAGCTACAACTTTATCACCAATATGAAAACCCTGGGTAAATCTTAAACACTTTTATGTCAACAATCAGTAAACATACCTGGTCCTTATACTCTACCTAACTCCGATATAATCACACATCTACCTAACTCCGATATAATCACACATCTACCTAACTCCGATATAATCATCCCATCTACCTAACTCCGATATAATCACCCCATCTACCTAACTCCGATATAATCACCCCATCTACCTAACTCCGATATAATCATCCCATCTACCTAACTCCGATATAATCACCCCATCTATCTAACTCCGATATAATCATCCCATCTATCTAACTCCGATATAATCATCCCATCTATCTAACTCCGATATAATCACCCCATCTATCTAACTCCGATATAATCATCCCATCTATCTAACTCCGATATAATCACCCCATCTATCTAACTCCGATATAATCATCCCATCTATCTAACTCCGATATAATCACCCCATCTATCTAACTCCGATATAATCATCCCATCTATCTAACTCCGATATAATCATCCCATCTATCTAACTCCGATATAATCATCCCATCTACCTAACTCCGATATAATCACCCCATCTACCTAACTCCGATATAATCACCCCATCTATCTAACTCCGATATAATCATCCCATCTATCTAACTCCGATATAATCACCCCATCTATCTAACTCCGATATAATCATCCCATCTACCTAACTCCGATATAATCATCCCATCTACCTAACTCCGATATAATCATCCCATCTACCTAACTCCGATATAATCATCCCATCTATCTAACTCCGATATAATCATCCCATCTATCTAACTCCGATATAATCACCCCATCTACCTTGCTCCGTATAATCATCCCATCTATCTAACTCCGATATAATCATCCCATCTACCTAACTCCGATATAATCACCCCATCTACTAACTCCGATATAATCATCCCATCTACCTAACTCCGATATAATCATCCCATCTACCTAACTCCGATATAATCATCCCATCTATCTAACTCCGATATAATCATCCCATCTACCTAACTCCGATATAATCACCCATCTACCTACTCCGATATAATCATCCCATCTATCTAACTCCGATATAATCATCCCATCTATCTAACTCCGATATAATCATCCCATCTATCTAACTCCGATATAATCATCCCATCTATCTAACTCCGATATAATCATCCCATCTATCTAACTCCGATATAATCATCCCATCTACCTAACTCCGATATAATCATCCCATCTATCTAACTCCGATATAATCATCCCATCTATCTAACTCCGATATAATCATCCCATCTATCTAACTCCGGTATAATCATCCCATCTATCTAACTCCGATATAATCACCCCATCTATCTAACTCCGATATAATCACCCATCTACCTAACTCCGATATAATCACCCCATCTATCTAACTCCGATATAATCATCCCATCTATCTAACTCCGATATAATCACCCCATCTATCTAACTCCGATATAATCACCCATCTACCTAACTCCGATATAATCACCCCATCTATCTAACTCCGGTATAATCATCCCATCTATCTAACTCCGATATAATCACCCCATCTATCTAACTCCGATATAATCATCCCATCTACCTAACTCCGGTATAATCATCCCATCTATCTAACTCCGATATAATCATCCCATCTATCTAACTCCGGTATAATCACCCCATCTATCTAACTCCGATATAATCACCCCATCTACCTAACTCCGATATAATCACATCTATCTAACTCCGATATAATCACCCATTCTAACTCCGATATAATCACCCATCTATCTAACTCCGATATAATCATTTTGTTTCCCATCTACCTAACTCCGATATAATCACCCATCTATCTAACTCCGATATAATCACCCCATCTATCTAACTCCGATATAATCATCCCATCTACCTAACTCCGATATAATCACCCCATCTATCTAACTCCGATATAATCACCCCATCTATCTAACTCCGATATAATCATCCCATCTATCTAACTCCGATATAATCACCCCATCTATCTAACTCCGATATAATCATCCCATTACTAACTCGATACCCCATCTATCTAACTCCGATATAATCACCCATCTATCTAACTCCGATATAATCACCCTTTTAATCACCCATCTATCTAACTCGATATAATCCCCCATCTATCTAACTCCGATATAATCACCCCATCTATCTAACTCCGTATAATCATCCCATCTATCTAACTCGATATAATCACCCATCTATCTAACTCCGATATAATCATCCCATCTATCTAACTCCGATATAATCACCCCATCTATCTAACTCTGATATAATCACCCCATCTATCTAACTCCGATATAATCACCCCATCTATCTAACTCCGATATAATCACCCCATCTATCTAACTCCGATATAATCATCCCATTTACCTAACTCTGATATAATCACCCCATCTATCTAACTCCGATATAATCATCCCATTTACCTAACTCCGATATAATCACCCCATCTATCTAACTCTGATATAATCACCCCATCTATCTAACTCCGGTATAATCATCCCATCTACCTAACTCTGATATAATCATCCCATCTATCTAACTCCGATATAATCATCCCATCTACCTAACTCTGATATAATCACCCCATCTATCTAACTCCGATATAATCATCCCATTTACCTAACTCCGATATAATCACCCCATCTACCTAACTCCGGTATAATCATCCCATCTATCTAACTCCGATATAATCACCCCATCTATCTAACTCCGATATAATCACCCCATCTATCTAACTCTGATATAATCATCCCATCTATCTAACTCTGATATAATCATCCCATCTATCTAACTCTGATATAATCACCCCATCTATCTAACTCCGATATAATCATCCCATTTACCTAACTCCGATATAATCACGTGGATAGTTGGGTGGGGTTATTAGTGTAGACATGTAGCCAGAGGTGGGCAGTTGGGTGGGGTTATTAGTGTAGACATGTAGCCAGAGGTGGGCAGTTGGGTGGGGTTATTAGGGTAGACATGTAGCCAGAGGTGGGCAGTTGGGTGGGGTTATTAGGGTAGACATGTAGCCAGAGGTGGGCAGTTGGGTGGGGTTATTAGTGTAGACATGTAGCCAGAGGTGGGCAGTTGGGTGGGGTTATTAGCGTAGACATGTAGCCAGAGGTGGGCAGTTGGGTGGGTTATTAGTGTAGACATGTAGCCAGAGGTGGGCAGTTGGGTGGGGTTATTAGTGTAGACATGTAGCCAGAGGTGGACAGTTGGGTGGGGTTATTAGTGTAGACATATAGCCAGAGGTGGGCAGTTGGGTGGGGTTATTAGCGTAGACATGTAGCCAGAGGTGGGCAGTTGGGTGGGGTTATTAGGGTAGACATGTAGCCAGAGGTGGGCAGTTGGGTGGGGTTATTAGTGTAGCCAGAGGTGGGCAGTTGGGTGGGTTATTAGCATAGACATGTAGCCAGAGGTGGGCAGTTGGGTGGGGTTATTAGTGTAGACATGTAGCCAGAGGTGGGCAGTTGGGTGGGGTTATTAGCGTAGACATGTAGCCAGAGGTGGGCAGTTGTGTGGGGTTATTAGTGTAGACATGTAGCCAGAGGTGGGCAGGGTTATTAGTGTAGACATGTAGCCAGAGGTGGGCAGTTGGGTGGGGTTATTAGTGTAGACATGTAGCCAGAGGGTATGTTACCTTTCATGTCTTGACAATTGAAATGCGACACGCGACTGCATCTAATTAATTAGTCTTAAGTAATACAGACATATTGTGGTCATATTCCATGTCATACTACGCATCATCCTGTGTTAAATGATCATTTATGGTATACATGTATATTGCACATGTTGCAGCCACATTTTAAATTGTCTGTGTTTATGTGTTTTACGTTTATTTATCGTCGCTACCAGTTGCCCATATGAGCGACGCCTCCTGAAGAGATTAGTCATTTTAGATTGTGGAGGATAATGCAATGATACAGAGAGACCCACTCCAGAGTCTCCTCTGGTTCTTTTACGTGCACGGTGTAAAGCACCGACACGAGACCTCGGTTTAACGTCCCATCTGAAAGACTGTTAATTTTATTAGGTCAGACGGGGGAGCGAACCTGCGATCCCTGGATTACCATTCCAGTGTGTTACCACTGGACTACAGATCTGTCTGTGTTTTAAATTGTCGGTATTAAAGCCCCATCATACGCTTACTTAGAATGTGCTGCCCACCGAGATAGTGTAAGCAGCGGATGATTAGATATTGTGATTATTGTCGTATATTTTCATTTTTCAATAATAAATTATTACGGTAAAAAGTAAAATGTGGAAAAAATGCCTTTGTGAAATTACGATTTATAAATTACCTCCCTTTATGGGTATATTTTAACAAAATCACCAGACTCTGCAGTGTTCTCCGGAAGCCCCGGCGGCCGGCGATTTCGCCGACTACACGCTGACTGAGCGCCGGTTACTTTCCGGTATAATAAATATATTATTTCGAAACAAAACAGCGAATATTTAGGACGAAATCGTCAAATAAATCGATCCGGAAGTGATTCTGTGGGCGCATCCATTTTATCGGATGTTTTTGTTACAATGCGCATAAAAGACGCGCATCTAGTACAAATGCAAATGATCAGCGCTATCTACCAATCATATCGCTGGGAAAATCTGGATTTTCCGTGAGTTTCTAAATTTAGACGACTTTTTTTTTTGAAAATGAATGCAAAAAAGAAAAGAAAACTTTCCAATAATCAAAGAGTTATGTAAGATTTTTGTCACACATCAGTGATGGTACAGGTAGTAGGGCAGTGCACATTTATCATGTGTTTATGGGTCCGTGTGTTTATTAGAGTTGTGGAACCTATGCTCGGCGTATATCCACATATAATTATAATGACCAGTATAAAATGTTAATTGCACTTGCCGTGTATATTATTATTTTTTTAAGTCGTGAAAACAACTTTCAAAACACTCTTGTTGAATTTTTTAGCTTCATCACGTGACCTTGCTGCTCAATATCGCTATCGCAACGGTGTCGGTTGGCACCGGTTTATATGCCTGAATACTTCAGGGCATCTATGGCTATGCACTGTGTACTTGTTGTTTTTTTTTATTTATCCACCATAACTTATTGAATATCTTATTTTGATATAGTACATCATTGAGTAAAAACATTTATTGGTCTTAATCAGAAATGGTATAGAAACTATTTTTCGTGTTAGGTGTAGATTTTTTAAATTCGGATAGCTACCCGAATTGCTCATACACTGTAACAGTTTCGGTGGAAACATTCATGTCAGAGACTGCCTTTAGAAGAAGATAGTGTCGAGTGTGTTGCATACATAACTGGTATATAGTTGTACAAGTGGAAAGAACGGGTCAACAATAGTAAAACAAAGTACATGTACATGCTTGAAACTCCATGACACCAAGATCTAACATTTGTTATATAGTCTCAATCTGTGTTTAACAATTTATTTTTTCTGTGAAAATAAAATGTGTAAAAATGATCAAAATATTGGTGTAAATATTGCCTTAAAAATGCACCAGGTTGCACGAAATGAGACCAATTTTGGAAAAATTTCTGGGGAGGCCCCCCAAACACCCCCCAGCAGAAGGGGAAACCCCTCCCGCACTCTCCCCCTCGCCGACTACGCCGGCTCGGTAGTGAGTGAATGCCGGTTACTTATAAATTAAAACCGGCTACTTCATATTCTACGGAGAGCACTGCTGAGTCTGTAAATGGTGGTTTACTAAATTTACTATTACGGACAAGCTTGCATAAATTATGAACATATTTTCCCCAACTGAAACAAAGTGCATAAAGAAACTTTCAACAGTTAATGAAACACAAATTCGGAAAAACACGGAACGTTCTACAGAAACAATTTATTATTACCTTGGCGCAACACTAGTCTAACTCAATTTTTTCAGAAAATCACTTTTTTGCATAAATTGAATATATGACCTGAAATACACATTCTGTGAAAAAATTGGCCATAATTGCTAATTAATTAACACCCTAATTAACCAGAAACCAATAAGTCTATCTCAAACTGACAACTTTTGTTAGCGCAACACTAGTCTAACTTGAGTTGGACTTATTGTGCGCTATTTTTCTTGGCGCAACACGATGTCAGTATCAGCCCGAGTGTCTCACAAATAGTACAGGATGACATCAGTATGAACAGTGATGGGTTTTCTGACAGCCCGAGTAGAACAGAAACAGCCCAGAACAATGTCAGTATCAGCCCGAGTAGAACAGCAACAGCCCAGAACGATGTCAGTATCAGCCCGAGTGTCTCACAAATAGTACAGGATGACATCAGTATGAACAGTGATGGGTTTTCTGACAGCCCGAGTAGAACAGAAACAGCCCAGAACGATGTCAGTATCAGCCCGAGTGTCTCACAAATAGTACAGGATGACATCAGTATGAACAGTGATGGGTTTTCCGACAGCCCGAGTAGAACAGAAACAACTCGAAACGATGTCAGTAACAGCCCGAGTAGAACAGAAACAGCCCAGAACGAAGTCAGTAACATCTCGAGTGTCTCACAAATAGTACAGGATGACATCAGTATGAACAGTGATGGATTTTCCGAAATCAGCGACTCGGCATACAACAATATCCAGACTTTCAGTGATGCAGACAACAACATAGATTCATCGCAAGATGATTTCAGTGGTTATTCAAACAGTGATGGTGAATATAGTTGCCGGCTCTATGCTCTTAATGAGGATAGGGATATCATACTGACACATATAGGAAATGAAAGTACTTCCAGTGTTTCCTCTGTTTCCTCTGTACATGACAGTGAACTTGACAGTCTTTTTTTACTAAGTAGTTCTGAACATGATGAAAATGAGTTTGATTCCAACTCATTGCACAGCGCATCTCCAATGCATGATGGAGCTTTGTGCAAACTGTCTGTGTGTTACCACCCCATGGTCCAAAGTATTGACCTCATGACTCATGCTGCTATTTCTGATGCTGTCATGGCTGAGGAAAGCACGATATGCAATAGCGACTCTCCATCTGTCCCAGCTAGTGAAACCGTGACCTGCAATGATATATCCAAGTCTGTCCCAGCTAGTGAAACCGTGACCCGCAATGATATATCCAAGTCTGTCCCAGCTAGTGAAACCGTGTCATGCAATGATATATCCAAGTCTGTCCCAGCTAGTGAAACCGTATCATGCAATGATATATCCAAGTCTGTCCCAGCTAGTGAAACCGTGTCGTGCAATGATATATCCGAACCTGTGCCAGCTAGTGAAACCATGACCCACAATGATCTATCCGAACCTGTCTCGGCTAGTGAAACCATGACCCACAATGATCTATCCGAACCTGTCCCAGCTAGTGAAACCGTGTCATGCAATGATCTATCCGAACCTGTGCCAGCTAGTGAAACCATGACCCACAATGATCTATCCGAGCCTGTCTCGGCTAGTGAAACCATGACCCACAATGATCTATCCGAACCTGTCCCAGCTAGTGAAACCATGACCCACAATGATCTATCCGAACCTGTCTCGTCTAGTGAAACCATGACCCACAATGATCTATCCGAGCCTGTCTCGGCTAGTGAAACCATGACCCACAATGATCTATCCGAACCTGTGCCAGCTAGTGATACCATGACCCACAATGATCTATCTGAGCCTGTCTCGGCTAGTGAAACCACGACCCACAATGATCTATCCGAACCTGTCTCGGTTAGTGAAACCACGACCCACAATGATCTATCCGAACCTGTCCCAGCTAGTGAAACCATGACCCACAATGATCTATCCGAACCTGTCCCAGCTAGTGAAACCATGACCCACAATGATCTATCCGAACCTGTCTCGGCTAGTGAAACCACGACCCACAATGATCTATCCGAACCTGTCCCAGCTAGTGAAACCATGACCCACAATGATCTATCCGAACCTGTCCCAGCTAGTGAAACCATGGCCCACAATGATCTATCCGAACCTGTGCCAGCTAGTGATACCATGACCCACAATGATCTATCCAAACCTGTCTCGGCTAGTGAAACCAATACCCACAATGATCTATCCGAACCTGTGCCAGCTAGTGAAACCACGACCCACAATGATCTATCCGAACCTGTCCCAGCTAGTGAAACCATGACCCACAATGATCTATCCGAACCTGTCCCAGCTAGTGAAACCATGACCCACAATGATCTATCCGAACCTGTCCCAGCTAGTGAAACCATGACCCACAATGATCCATCCGAGCCTGTCTCGGCTAGTGAAACCATGACCCACAATGATCTATCCGAGCCTGTGCCAGCTAGTGAAACCATGACCCACAATTATCTATCCGAACCTGTCCCA
>CM026389.1:56887232-56987147 GCA_014843695.1 Archivesica marissinica | reverse complement strand
TTCAGCTGTAAGGTATCTACATTCAGCTGTAATATATCTACATTCAGCTGCCATGTATCTACATTCAGCTGTAATATATCTACATTCAGATGTAAGGTATCTACATTAAGCTGTAATATATCTACATTCAGTTGTAAGATATATACATTCAGCTGTAAGGTATCTACATTCAGCTGTAAGATATCTACATTCAGCTGCCATGTATCTACATTCAGCTGTAATATATCTACATTAAGCTGTAATATATCTACATTCAGCTGCCATGTATCTACATTCAGTTATCTACATTCAACTGCAAGGCATCTACATTCAAGGTCAGCTTTAATTGAGTAATCACACTTTTCTTACAATTAAAAATCTGATCAAATAAAAAAAGGTTTTTGTTTCATTTCCCATCAAAATGTGATTATTTATCGAAGTGTTCATACAATTCGCTTTCCGAGAGCCGAATATCGGCAGCGTATTATACTGACTCCTTTTATTAACGCCACATTTCATTGGCTTAACTTCGGAGGTTCCTTTACAAAATAAACGAAAATGAAAAACGAGTAATGAATAATTTAACATCCGGGCAAGTTTTCAAACATTCTGGAATAACTCAAAATTTCAAATAAGAAAAGTCCTATTGAAAACGAAGATAAGTTTAGATTTTTGTTACGATGGCTGGTGATTCTGATGAACATATGAACATTGACGATATGTTTCGATCAGATAGTGATGACAGTGACTTTTCTTTGCTTAAATCTGATGATCTTCCGAGTGATCTGGAGTTTTCGTCCAAAAATGAAAGCTCACAAATCGAAAACGTTGATTTACCTCAACAAACATAGTGGACTTTAAATGCCCTGAGAAATCGAGTATACATTTGTAAATGTGACTCCCAATATATTCCAGAGAAATAGATTTTTAAAATCTTATTCAGCTTCTCCCTTCTAGTGCCTCCCTTCTAGTGCTGCATAGTAACTTGTATGCCCAACAGAGTAACATGATTAAGCTCGATCAAAACTGGTATGATGTGTCTATACTGCATCTCCCTGCATACACGATGTACTGGTCGAGTGATTAGTTGTTTGGGATATTTGATACGGTACCAGGTACAATGTATATAATGGTGCTACATTATTATTAAAACCGATAAAATGTTACATTGTATTTCTTTTTACACAGTACATGTATCAAATTCAATAATAAGAAAATGGGCATGGTGGTTGTATATGGAGGTCATGATTAATGACCCTCTGAATAAAGACCACCTGTGAACAAAGACCACTTTGCCTACTTCCCAAGGCCGGTCTTTGTTCACAGGTTGGACTGTAGTTATACTTATATAGCAACTTCCTCGCCACATACAGTGAAACAAGACCATAGGTACACTTCCGAGATGTACTTCAGACACGCAAGATTTCCTCTGTAGAACCACTGACCTCCCACAAAGTGGCTTACAGGTTAACTTCCACACTGGGAAATTAGCAATAGTGTGTGTTTACCGTAATTCCTTGGGTATGAGGCCCGCTGTCACATGTTCTGTTCGAACTTGTTCCTGGTCTTTCATTAGCTGCAGCATCGTCTCTGTGGGCACACGTAAACTCTGTGAACATTTCTTCAAGTGTACCAGTCTAGCCTAATAATAGAAGATGATTGCAAAACAATCTCTTAATTTATTGGCACGGATGAAAACGTAATATGTGGTAATTCATGTGGGAGGAAAATGGAGTACCCGGAGAAACTCACCTGTCTGATTTGGCGACCACCATTACCATCTCATATACATGCCGGTCAGAGGATCGAACCCAGGTTTCATTGGTGAGAAGTGAACATGCTAATCATTGCGAATTTGTACACACTTGCTCCTGGTTGACCTTGAAAAATGTCACAGTAGGCGATAGTAATCTCTGCATATGGGCAAATAAGGCTGAACAGGCCCCCGCCATTACAATGGCAAGATGTGTTGTTTGCTGACAGGTGGTCTTATATACCAGGCTAAATATCAAAATGATGTTTTTGAAGTAATGTTTTTTTTTAAATCTTTATTCGCAGGTTGTCTTATTACTTGGTGATTTTTATTCACATTCTTTAGTCTTTTTTTTTGCAGGTGATGTGTTTCGCAAGTGGCTTTTATCACAGATTGCATTAAATTTTAATTCCTGGCTAATATTTATTACAACTTACGCTCTCCGATTTGATGCATTTTCCACACATAGGACAGTCTAACACGACAGTTCTTGCTGACTCAAGCAGCTGGACTTCCTCTCTCTTCCGTTTATCCACTGCTTCCACTCTATCAATACATCTTAAATATCATAAAAACAACTCATAAATATATACACGTAGGATATTAATAACTCCGAAAACAGAACAGAAACAGGGGAATAACTCTTGTGTTTTCATGGACGAAATTCAAAGTTATGTTCATATTCTTTTTTTACGTTTATTTATCGTCGCTACCGGCTACCCATATGAGCAATGCCTCCTGAGATTAGTCATTTTAGATTTTTGGAGGATAGCAGATAGACAGAGATATACAGTAATCACTGTGACCATATAGAGATATACAGCAATCACTGTGACTATACAGAGATATATACAGCAATCACTGTGACCAGACAGAGATATACAGCAATCAATGTGACCAGACAGAGATATACAGCAATCACTGTGACTAGACAGAGATATACAGCAATCACTGTGACCAGACAGAGGTGCACAGCAATCACTGTGACCATACAGAGATATATACAGCAATCACTGTGACCATACAGAGATATACAGCAATCACTGTGACCATACAGAGATATACAGCAATCACTGTGACCATACAGATATATACAGCAATCACTGTGACCAGACAGAGATATACAGCAATCACTGTGACCAGACAGAGGTGCACAGCAATCACTGTGACCATACAGAGATATATACAGCAATCACTGTGACCATACAGAGATATACAGCAATCACTGTGACCATACAGAGATATACAGCAATCACTGTGACCATACAGATATATACAGCAATCACTGTGACCAGACAGAGATATACAGCAATCACTGTGACCAGACAGAGGTGCACAGCAATCACTGTGACCATACAGAGATATATACAGCAATCACTGTGACCATACAGAGATATACAGCAATCACTGTGACCATACAGAGATATACAGCAATCACTGTGACCATACAGATATATACAGCAATCACTGTGACCAGACAGAGATATACAGCAATCACTGTGACCAGACAGAGGTGCACAGCAATCACTGTGACCATACAGAGATATATACAGCAATCACTGTGACCATACAGAGATATACAGCAATCACTGTGACCATACAGAGATATACAGCAATCACTGTGACCAGACAGAGATATACAGCAATCACTGTGACCAGACAGAGATGTACAGCAATCACTGTGACCAGACAGAGGTGCACAGCAATCACTGTGACCAGACAGAGATATACAGCAATCACTGTGACCATACAGAGATATACAGCAATCACTGTGACCATACAGAGATATACAGATATATACAGCAATCACTGTGACCATACAGAGATATACAGATATATACAGCAATCACTGTGACCATACAGAGATATACAGCAATCACTGTGACTAGATAGAGATATATACAGCAATCACTGTGACTAGATAGAGATATATACAGCAATCACTGTGACCATTCAGAGATATACAGCAATCACTGTGACCATACAGAGATATACAGCAATCACTGTGACCAGACAGAGATATACAGCAATCACTGTGACCAGACAGAGATATACAGTAATCACTGTGACCATACAGATATATACAGCAATCACTGTGACCATACAGATATATACAGCAATCACTGTGACCATACAGAGATATACAGCAATCACTGTGACCATACAGATATATACAGCAATCACTGTGACCATACAGAGATATACAGCAATCACTATGACCATACAGATATATACAGCAATCACTGTGACCATACAGATATATACAGCAATCACTGTGCCCATACAGATATATACAGCAATCACTGTGACCATACAGATATATACAGCAATCACTGTGCCCATACAGCGATATACAGCAATCACTGTGCCCATACAGAGATATACAGCACTCACTGTGACCAGACAGAGATATACAGCAATCACTGTGACCATACAGAGATATACAGCAATCACTGTGACCATACAGAGATATACAGCAATCACTGTGACCATACAGAGATATACAGCAATCACTGTGACCATACAGATATATACAGCAATCACTGTGACCATACAGATATATACAGCAATCACTGTGACCATACAGATATATACAGCAATCACTGTGACTAGATAGAGATATACAGTAATCACTGTGACCATACAGAGATATACAGCAATCACTGTGACCATACAGAGATATACAGCAATCACTGTGACCAGACAGAGATATACAGCAATCACTGTGACCAGACAGAGATATACAGCAATCACTGTGACCATACAGATATATACAGCAATCACTGTGACCATACAGAGATATACAGCAATCACTGTGACCAGACAGAGATATACAGCAATCACTGTGACCATACAGAGATATATAGCAATCACTGTGACCAGACAGAGATATACAGCAATCACTGTGACCAGACAGAGATGTACAGCCATTACTGTGACCAGACAGAGATATACAGCAATCACTGTGACCAGACAGAGATATACAGCTACCACTGTGACCAGACAGAGATATACAGCCATCACTGTGACCATTCAGAGATATACAGCAATCACTGTGACCAGACAGAGATATACAGCAATCACTGTGACCAGACAGAGATATACAGCAATCACTGTGACCATTCAGAGATATACAGCAATCACTGTGACCATTCAGAGATATACAGCAATCACTGTGACCATACAGATATATACAGCAATCACTGTGACCATTCAGAGATATACAGCAATCACTGTGACCATACAGAGATATACAGCAATCACTGTGACCATACAGAGATATACAGCAATCACTGTGACCATACAGAGATATACAGCCATCACTGTGACCAGACAGAGATATACAGCAATCACTGTGACCAGACAGAGATATACAGCTATCACTGTGACCAGACAGAGATATACAGCCATCACTGTGACCATCCAGAGATATACAGCAATCACTGTGACCAGACAGAGATATACAGCAATCACTGTGACCATACAGAGATATACAGCAATCACTGTGACCAGACAGAGATATACAGCAATCACTGTGACTAGATAGAGATATATACAGCAATCACTGTGACTAGATACAGAGATATACAGCAATCACTGTGACCATACAGAGATATACAGCAATCACTGTGACCATACAGAGATATACAGCCATCACTGTGACCAGACAGAGATATACAGCAATCACTGTGACCAGACAGAGATATACAGCTATCACTGTGACCAGACAGAGATATACAGCCATCACTGTGACCATCCAGAGATATACAGCAATCACTGTGACCAGACAGAGATATACAGCAATCACTGTGACCATACAGAGATATACAGCAATCACTGTGACCAGACAGAGATATACAGCAATCACTGTGACCATACAGAGATATATACAGCAATCACTGTGACCATACAGAGATGTACAGCAATCACTGTGACCAGACAGAGATATACAGCAATCACTGTGACCATACAGAGATATATACAGCAATCACTGTGACCATACAGAGATATACAGCAATCACTGTGACCAGACAGAGATATACAGCAATCACTGTGACCAGACAGATATACCTGTTTACATGTTGTTCCCTGCGTTGTACACTCATGAGATCCAAGTTCTTGTTGCATACCTGACATATAGCCAACAACTCTGTGGCGTCTCCTGCAGAAACTGAAAATTTGAAAACATACAATAGTTTGTCACACAGACTTTATCATAAATTTAAGGGCAATAGCAAGGAGCATCTAACGGGATTGGGGCAGTATCTGGAGGTACACAATCCAGTACCGGGATACAAACATGTGCTAGAAAACAAATACAATTGACCAGTAGCTGCCTGTCAATCAAACTAAACAATAATCCAATCAGATATCGTTATTTCACAACACGTGTCTCGAATTAATATCCTCCGATAAGCTACCATGAAAACTACATTGTAATAACGGGGAAGCTGCCGTTTTAAAATTAGAAAATAATGATTAACCCTTTATTAGATATAGATATGGAAATTAATTGTATGTAAACATTTAACAAATATTATTCATAGACTACAGATAAACATTCTAGCTAGATAGATACATTTAAAGACAAATCGGTACAAAGATTAAAGATATTCATGCTTGATGAGCGATTTAATTTCACTGTTATTGGCAATGTTTGTGCAAAAACTGTCATTCTTTTGTTGAATTTTAATTGTTGATGATATTTTACTAATCTGAATGCTCCAGGCTATGTGATGCACCATATAAGTGCTTAATCACCTTGTGTATTATACAATATACCATTATACTGACTGGGGACACTCTGATTGGATGTTTAGACAGCTGTCGATCATCTTATACATATCAAGCCTGATAGTTATATATCGATATATAGTTTATATTTTACATTTGTTTTAATTATTAGAAAATTATAAGCAGAAATATTGCATCATCACTGTTATAAGGATCATTCTCAGTAAATGTCTTAGTAGTTATATAAGTTCGTTCATATGTAAATTTATGTTTATTTACTTGTAATCCGTGTATGTCGAGGGAAGTAAAGTGTGTATACAACAGGAAATTGATAGATACATTGATGTTTTATACAAATAAATGACAGGTATTTCATCGTTCCCCCTCTTTGTGCCACACAATATCTACGTACTATGATCATGACCATCCATCAGCAATAGTTACTGCTTTATATGCGACTGACACCCATCTTATTATTTTAGTGTAGTACTAGTATAACATAAATAGTTACAGTGTATTTTTCGACACCACACTCCCTTCAGACAAATATTTCCGGCACGTTCTAAATATAATACGTTCAATCAGGGCCTGTTTTATCTAGCTATAGTCCTGGT
Source organism: Archivesica marissinica (assembly GCA_014843695.1). Classification (NCBI taxonomy): domain Eukaryota; kingdom Metazoa; phylum Mollusca; class Bivalvia; order Venerida; family Vesicomyidae; genus Archivesica; species Archivesica marissinica. Next base: position 56,980,067 of record CM026389.1, on the reverse strand, counting down.
TCAATCCATATAGTTCTATATAACATATAGCCATATTGTATTTGTTTGTCGGAAGTTTCGCGTTACTGTTTTATCTAGCTATAGTCCTGGTTCAATCCATATAGTTCTATATAACATATAGCCATATTGTATTTGTTTGTCGGAAGTTTCGCATTACTGTTTTATCTAGCTATAGTCCTGGTTCAATCCATATAGTTCTATATCTATATATCATATAGCCATATTGTATTTGTTTGTCGGAGGTTACTGTTTTATCTAGCTATAGTCCTGGTTCAATCCATATAGTTCTATATAACATATAGCCATATTGTATTTGTTTGTCGGAAGTTTCGCGTTACTGTTTTATCTAGCTATAGTCCTGGTTCAATCCATATAGTTCTATATAACATATAGCCATATTGTATTTGTTTGTCGGAAGTTTCGCATTACTGTTTTATCTAGCTATAGTCCTGGTTCAATCCATATAGTTCTATATCTATATATCATATAGCCATATTGTATTTGTTTGTCGGAGGTTACTGTTTTATCTAGCTATAGTCCTGGTTCAATCCATATAGTTCTATATAACATATAGCCATATTGTATTTGTTTGTCGGAAGTTTCGCGTTACTGTTTTATCTAGCTATAGTCCTGGTTCAATCCATATAGTTCTATATAACATATAGCCATATTGTATTTGTTTGTCGGAGGTTTCGTGTTACTGTTTTATCTAGCTATAGTCCTGGTTCAATCCATATAGTTCTATATATCATATAGCCATATTGTATTTGTTTGTCGGAGGTTACTGTTTTATCTAGCTATAGTCCTGGTTCAATCCATATAGTTCTATATATCATATAGCCATATTGTATTTGTTTGTCGGAGGTTACTGTTTTATCTAGCTATAGTCCTAGTTCAATCCATATAGTTCTAAATAACATATAGCCATATTGTATTTGTTTGTCGGAGGTTTCGTGTTACTGTTTTATCTAGCTATAGTCCTGGTTCAATCCATATAGTTCTATATATCATATAGCCATATTGTATTTGTTTGTCGGAGGTTTCGTGTTACTGGCTGTCAGACACTTCGACCCCAAAATCAAAATCTTCGGACAACTCGACCCCAAAAACATCACGACCCCCATATAATCAGTACTACTAGGCGGTGATATTATATATTATTTAATTTGTGGTTGTCAACGGTCGTTGCTGATATTTTATTTTGTAGAAAGTATTGGTATGTCATACATATATGTTAATATATGTTTATAAACATTTATTATCATTAATGTTATACGTGAAATCAGCCGCAATTTATGCACGTGGTAAGGGATGTCACATTCTAATAGAATAGACGTGTATTAATAGTTGTATACTGTTTTTGTTTTACTTATCCATAATTTGCGGTTGATTTCACGGATAATATTAATTACTATACTTACATTATATAATATGACATACACATACGTTATCAGTTCAATAAATTTGTACATAGATGTACGGTAATGATGGATATTTTATATTGGATATTTTATATGGTTCTTAAATATAATGTATTTGTGCAAAATTTACAATTGTGCAATAAAATATTTAAAACTTTTAAATAGTTGGTAATCACAAATTAAATTATTAGACCTAACTCGCATTTCCACAATAGGTACATTAACAAAGTAACGAAGGTTGAATTACACATATGCTACAAATTGTCATGTCTTCAAGTACATAAATATGTTCCTGCGTATCATATGGACCCTATTATGTCAGAATACAAAGTTTAATATCATTAGCAGTTCTTTTGTCGATTGAATTATATATAATATTATACATATATTTACATGAAATACACACTTACCCGTGTTGCACGTGCGATATTGCCATTTATCACACCGATTGCAAGAAAGCGCATGCTGCCGAGGGCGCACTGCCTCATCACAAAAGACACAGTTATCCGTCATAATCACAAATCAATAACACACATACACAATTAATATTCAAAAGAATATAGGACACAATCACAAAACAAATTCAAAAACAGAATCCAAGACACATAATTAAATAACACTGGAATTATAGTATTGTATAGTAATTATGTCCGAAAACAGTAATCAGGGATGAGAGTGGCCAGTGAAAAAAACATGTTCACATAATGTTTACTACTCAGTACCCACTACTATAATGTCACTTATGTGAGCCAAATCAAAATAAATGTCATATGATCTATTAGTGATGATAGTACATGGTAAAGTGTACATATAAAATGCCAGTCTTTTGTATCCACATGCTCTTGGATTTTGATGTCTGTTTAGTTTCTGATTTACAATGACTAAAAAATTTGAATAAAATCTATTACATATGAACTTCACTCAGGAATAAAAACAGGTTTGCCTAAATCAATTTAGTACACAAGCACACTATTGAACTCTTCAATGCTTCTTTGACGCCATCCTCTTCTTTGCAAGAGCAGTAAGTCTGGCTTTGGCAGCTTCATGTTTAGATTTTTTTTCCAGAAACACTCTTTGCTGCGACAACTGCAGCGTCCTGGGCTTTCCTTTTTGACTGCAGCTTGTGTTATTGAATGTCAAGTGATAAGTTTTTTCTGCTCTATTTCGCTTTTAACACTGTCTTGTTCAGATTTATATGATTGGTATGCACTTCTAATATTTTGACACAGTTTACCATCGACTGGCTCATGAATAATAATCCTTCTTGCCAAAAAGTGCCACTGCAGTTTTGCCACTCGCCTTCATGGGATATCTGACACTCTGTATGGCACTGTAAGTCTTGATGCCCAATCAACTTGATTTGGCATCCAGTATATCTCCCATACTATTGAAGGAGCATTCCACTTGAGGCCCATGGAAGCAACTTAATAGAGCTTTCACAATCTTGGAAAGGGTGGGGTAGTTGCCACACTCAAACACATTTTCAGTCCACCATGTGTCCAAGCGATATGGTCCTGTTGGTCTAACAATTTTGCCACCAGTGTGCAATCTCCTAACCTCCAAATCATACATATTCTCTTCATCATTGGACAGGACTTCCTTCATATCTGACTTTAGCTCCAACATGTGCTTGACAGTCACAGAGTGGCCCAGAGCTAACGGATCCAGGGCTGATAGGCATGTCAGAAGACTGTTGTTGACCGGTGTCACATGAGATTTTCACCCGCGCGATATAAAATAGTCAGATGACTCTCACATACCATAAGATAGAAGCAACACAGCAACAACAACGTTTGACAAAAATATTGGGGGGCGGGTGAAAGTCTCATGGGGGGGTGAACATTTCATGGCATTTTTTTCACCCATGGGTGAAAATGTCGCGCGATATTTTCACCCACAGGTGAAAAAATAGGCGGGTGAAAATATCATATGACACCGGCATTCTTTTCTGCAGCTGTTGACCACAGTACCTGGAAGAACATAATTGGTTCTTCTTGTTTTCAGCTGGTCCTGATGTTTCTTAGTATTTACATGACTCTGGAAGGTCTTCCACCCACGACTTTTGTACACCAGTTCACAATCACACCAAAGACAATATGCCTTCCCGGGAGTAGTCAGCTTTCGGATAAAGGTTGACAGGAACACGTCATCGACTTTCCTTTCAAGCCACTCCCATTTCCATTGGTTTGAAAGACCGACATCAAGTTGCTTAGCATCGCAACTGTTCCTGTCCAGGATGTCGGATCGACCCATGATGTCACGACAACACCTGTAACATACAACATTTTGACATTGCAAATATCTCCACATACAAAACAATAGTGGCTGCACAAGGCTCACAGACCCTGCTCGAAAAACGGGCCAAGTTCGAACCTCCAAGGCAAAATAGTCATGACCCTTCTAAGCCATTTATTATTTCCAACCATGCACAAAAACACACTCCAGCCAAACAAGACTCAAATAAATGGCAACAATAAAGTTTCAAACCCCACTCAAACAATTGCAGTCTGTAGCACTACCATGAAAGAAAATAAAATGCTGCACACACAAAAAAATGGCAGAAAACGGCAGAGTACAGATCCAAGAAAAAATTGGACATGACACATCCTAGAACGGAGCCGTTTCATGTTTTTCACCACCATTTACCCAGACCTGTATAAAGTGGGGGATAAGGCAGAATGAAAGAGGTGGGTGGGGGTACTCCATGCTCATATATATAAAGAAATAATAAACTACATTCATTGTCATGGAGCACACGTCTCTTTCTACTAATACATACATACATTACCGAATTTATAATAAACAATAAATACCTGTACTGTAGGCTGTACTGTAATGTCTGTATCTACTTCGGGCCAAGCGCAAAATAAAGAATCCTCGTGATAATATCATGTATCACACTATTGCTGACAAACGTGTTTCAGAACCACAGAAAATGCCAGTCTTATGTAAAGTGAAATTCATAGAAGATGGATATTCATTGGCTGTATAGTGATGGAATTCCACTCGCAGATCCAATGAAATTAACGGACACACTTTCCATTGTTATTAACCTGAAGCTGCCGATTTGCAATGCTTATGTGGTCGGAAACAATCAAGACTATGACTAATTTCGGCGCGAGTATTCGTTGAACTTTGGTGAATGAGCTGTCAAATTGTGCTTATGGGGCCCCATATTTTCTCAATGAATTTACACTGATCTCAAGAACGTGTTTTTCGAGAGAGAATCCGCCAAAAAACGGAGAATTCTCATCCCCGAGTCTGTAATGTACGAACTCATTTGTGTGTTTCACGTTTATTTATCATCGCTACTGGTTGCCCATATGAGCGACGCCTCCTGAAGATATTAGTCATTTTAGATTTTGGAGCATAGTGCAATGATACAGACAGAGACCCATTCCAGAGTCTCCTCTGGTTCTTTTACGTGCACCGACACAAGACCTCGGTTTAACGTCCCATCTAAAATACAGTTAATTTTATTAGGGTCAGACGAACCTGCGATCCCTGGATTACCAGTCCAGCATGATACCACTGGACTACAGATCCGTCTGTGTACGAAATCAATATTTGTGATTTATATATAAGTTTCTTACATTAACTCAAAAACAATATTTAAATGAAGAGAAAATCATCTGTGACACCTTTTAAAAGATAAAAGAAAAACAAGCTCCCATATTCACAAGTAATTGCATTAACACTTATTTACCGGGGTACATAATTATCGAAACACTAAATACATAATGGGGATAATGAATACAACAACAACAATATAACACTTTTATTTAATCATAATTGTATACAATTATAAAATTTGCTATCAGCAAGTGTTGATAAGTATTGATTGTGATTTCATTAGGCCACTTCAAACAGGTAAATGTGCTTGTGTTATTCACAGTTTAGTTTAATATTAGTTTAATAAAAACAAGCATTATTACCAATCATCATTGTACATACATATAGTACATATACAAAATAAATAAATGGGGTCGAGCTGTCCAATGTGTGGGCCGAGATGTCCTGGAGGCGAGATGTCCAAAGGGGTCGAGATGTCCTGTACCCGTGTTACTGGGTCACATGATCTTAGGGACGGAGCGATAGGGCATTTCGCGACTAGTCCATTAATTCCAGCTACAACATTTTCGGCAATCACTAGTAGTTATGGGGGTATAGATATCTAACACCAAATATATTAAGTTTCATCCATCTGTTTTCAAGACACTGCTCTGATGCCAGATAATACCACAATAATTATACGCCTTTGGCGATGAATAATAATACTCGGACATATTATAACACACACTCAGGGCTCATTCTAGGTCAGATTTTTTGGGAGAAGTGAGAACGCGCACGATAGCATACTTAAATTGTTAATTTAATCAATCTCAACAAAATGGAGCTAAAATACACAGTATGACCATTAAATACAACATTTGAATGTTAATACCAAAATCATTTTCCGGAACAAACTATAAGTTACCCGCATTTTGTTTTGAAATATAAGCGAGTTCATTTTGAATATACTGATGCCAGGGCGCAAATTATACGACGCCAGGGAATGATAAAACTACTTTGTAGCCAATACACAATTTAATTTACGAGTTTTTATGATTTATTGCAATTCGTAACTAAATATATTTTATGAAATTTCATAGTAATTCCGAGTGATCACGTCGTTATCTTACATTATGAAATGAACATTTTCAGATTCGTCCCAGTCTGAGAACAGCTGATCAAAAATCACTTTCACTCGCCATAATAACTCGGAATTTCAGTTGATTTCGCAAATGATACTAATCATAAATTTACATATGCATAAAAATGTGCTTAAATTAAAAAATTGCATAGCTATTGAAATGAATACATGTATGTCCCCTTTATATAAGAAATTTATGTTTTACAATGTCGAGGAACCGTACTCGATCCGTTTCGTACTCGATCCATTTCGCACCAATTTCATGAAAAACTAAAATTAATGCAGATCAACTAAAAAAATGTATTTTGTATAATCGACATTTCTATTGGTTTGTCACGGCTAATCTGGTTGCAGGACCCCACAAGGCTCATGTTGAAATCAACTACGCGTGATCATTTGATTACCTTTGCAACTGGGATACAATGTAGAACTATACACGTTGTATGTATGTAGGATACATTAATGTCAAATCACTTGCGGGGACCTAGACGTGCTTTCCTGGGCATAATTAGTCGACCTGAGAGGTTAACCAGTACTAAGCAGTTTGTGTGAGGTGCCTTGCTCAGTATCAAACCCGGACAGTTCTATTTCAAATCCAATGATCTACATGTACCACAAAGCAACATGAAACTTAAATACTTGTAAGGTTCTAAACCCAGATGCAAAGCTCAGCAAACTAGTCAATGTTTTCTAATTATGATAACAAAATTACTGGCAGCATCCAAGACACACCTTGGTCCAGAGGTTATTAAATGGTCGAGAAAAAGTTGAGGTTATTAAATGGTCGAGAAAAAGTTATCTTTACGGAAAGTACCAACATGCATACAGTTTGACTCTTGAAAAATGCAGCTTGACTCTTGAGATTTTGACCTCAAGGGTCATTGACTCTTGACTTTCAAAGTCAAACGCCCTGTGAATAGAATGAGTGCTTTCTAATGGGCCAGTACTTCTTACTGGACAAAATTGTATATGAAAATGGGAATTTGAAATGTGTTCATGTACTGAAATAACACCAAACAATGACAACAAAGGCGTCCTCCTACCGAGCTGGAGGTCGATGGTTCAAACCTTGTCACTAGTAGCTAGGGGGGGGTAAAGATATAGATTCTGATATGGTCGGTTGGTGAGCCGCCAGCTAGTTAAATAATGGTTATCGATTGCCTATCAGCTAGGCGCCTGGCCTTCAAGGATAGGATTTGGGAAGTGATGTCCATAAGAGTTGTCTCATAAGTCAGAAATGGCTGGCCCTTTCAATAGGGGTGACACTATAATAAACAAACACTTTACTTTTTTACATTGTACAATATATGCTTTCAGTGTGACTGGAGAGGAATAAACCTAGCTAAATAAACCTAATTTACAGTACTTGATCTTGAATTTAGTTTATTCCGTCCTTACCATCAGTTCGGATGGGTGCAGGTTTTCTGTCCTTCTCCGGTTTTGACTTGTTATCCCCACATCCTGGGAACTTAAGGGGGTGCCGGAACTCACAAGTTTCATTTAAATCCACTTTCCCATGTAGAGCAATCTTTACATTGTCAGATATTTTATCGATAGATGCTTCAGGTCTCCGAGACTTCTTTGTCAATGAAAGCTTTGTAGCTTTCTTTCCTACCGTCTTATCTGCCGCTGGCATTTCTAAGAACTTCACAGTTACAATGTATAATTATATTTCCTCCGTCTTAAGATCTCAGTCAGCTACCCTGGTATTTCTAAGAACTTCACTGTTACAATGTATAATTATATTTCCTCCGTCTTAAGATCTGTCAGCTACCCTGGTATTTCTAAGAACTTCACAGTTATAGTTCGTCCAACATCGGATTACCATTTATCTACATGTACTTCGTTGAGCACAAGTATTTAATACGCATACAATATCCACACTATGTTAATATCAAACCATAGTTCATGACCAAGTTTTGTAGTAAATAACACAATTCTAAGCAATTTTGCAACCTTGTCATTAGCACACTACAGCCTAAAGGCATTACTTCTTATCCTTCAAGTCCGATGCTCGATTTTTCAATGTAGCAATTCTGTCATCTAAGAGAATTTTGTCATTCATGGCTGCCTCGTTTTGGAGTCTATGTTTCTCTGCTATTCTGTCTTTATTTGCACGTGCATACATTCTAAGAGAAATGAAGAAAATCAGTCGCTTATTGCCTACATTGTGAACCATTTCTAGTGTCCCAGGTCACACATCACTGCATAGGGATACATTTACAGTCAAACCTGTGTTAGTGGCCACCTCTATTAAGCAACCAACCTGTATTAAGCAGCTGGTTTTCAGATTCCCAATATATTATTTTGTATATAATTTACCTCTATTAAGCAGCCACCTGTGCTAAGCAGCCACTTTCGGTAATTCCCTTGGCTGGCTACTTAAGACAGGTTTGACTGTATAACATTTATACAAAACAAAAGAAGGAAAAGTTACAGTTCTCAAGAAGGTATTTTTGCATTTTATTGAAAACCTAGATCATTTGAACACACCTTGCATGCTGGGACAATAAAGGCTATAAATAGTTGAAATCAATTGCAGCAGACAACAATTCATTAATTTGTTTTTCTTATTTGTAACTAAAAACTCTGGAAATATGTTAACAATTCAAACCTTATTTATTGCCGAAGATTGTTGTCGTTACGACACAAATCTAATGAAATTCAATGACACGTTCAACTGTTATTTTCACTGCTAGTGTGCAGAGTTAAAAAAATCAAGGATCACCTCATAAACGGGCAATACTTCATGTGAATGCTATCATTAGCTTCCAATAGGCAGTCATTTGCACAGTCAATGTCATTTAATAAACAAGTGACACTTGGCCACTCACCGGACAAAACATCAGCCAATCTGCATCAAGCTAATGACTTAAACTTGAGTTTGTGATCTGAGAATAGCTTTATAAACTCCGACCCTGGATTTTGATATATACTGTATCTGACCAAGATTGATAACATTCTGACTATTAGCTTAAAGCAGCATTACATCGTAATAAGGATGTTTTGGGTAAAATATAAATACTAATATGTGTGTGTTTACAAAAATCGAAATAGTCGCTCAGAAACGATAAAATTCCCCATAAATTTAAACCGTCGTATACGCGAATTTGTTTATCAACACACGAAATGTAAACACGCACAGTGCGCATGCGTGAAACAACAGAGGATGTAGAAAACAACGTATATATTTTGAACATGAAAGACTATCTAGCTATCTTCCTCTAATGTCGAACCCCTCACGGGGATGTAGAAATGTCCCTAAAAGACTTAGCTAACAGAGGTATGAATCAACATATCAAATAATTTAATCAAAAAAGACAAAATGGGACAAATTGGGACGATGCATTCCGAATGTAAACAAGTGCGGATGATGCATTCCGGTTGTAAATAAGTGCGTGACCGATCGACTCGGAAAGTCCTACTTTCGGTTTCGAGTTTGTTTTATCGCCAAAAAAACACTGTTTACCAAATGAACATAAGCATACAAAGTATAATGTTAGAATGTATAGCAGCATTGCTACCCATATGCAAAAATTGAATTGTTCAAATATCTTTTATTTCATACGATGTAATGCTGCTTTAAAAGACATGTTGCTAAAAAAATCTTTGATTTAACCAACATGTACTGACCAAGTTTATTGATGGATTGACCTACGTAATTTAACAAGATTAGTAGGCCATTGTTCAGCTGCTTGCTATACAGGTATGTAATATGTTTATTTAATTTGTTTCTAGGGTCAAGTTGTTATTGATGCAGGACGACCCTATTAGCCTCTCCATATCAGTTTTTAAGGCATGGGTGGGCATCCGGAGAGAAACACAGACAGTCTGCAAGTCAGCAGGAAACGTTCATCGCTACCGGTTGCCCATATGAGTGACACCTCCTGAAGAGATTAAGTCATTTAGATTGTGGAGGATTGTGCAAGATAAGAGACCCATTGCAGTCTACTCTGGTACTTTTATGTGTATGGTATAGAGCACCAACACAAGACCATGGCTGAAAGTCCCATCAGAAAGACGTAAAAATTTTAGGGTGACTGGGGAACGAACCTGCAATCCCTGGATTCGCAGTCCAAGGTGTTAACCACTGGACTACTAACCCATAAAAACAAACAAGGTCTCAGTGCCTTTTATACTTAGTTATGTTTGCAAGACAAAAACTGCTGGTCAAATAGTAATGTAGTAACATAAACCAAATGACACCAAAAACAAGCTAAATCTACAGGTGACCCGGACATGGCATAACCCTGATGACAAATGCAAACAAACAAGCTAAGTCTACAGGTGACCCGGACATGGCATAACCCTGATGACAAATGCAAACAAACAAGTTAAGTCTACAGATGACCTGGACATGGCATAACCCTGATGACAAATGCAAACAAACAAGCTAAATCTACAGGTGACCCGGACATGGCATAACCCTGATGACAAATGCAAACAAACAAGCTAAGTCTACAGGTGACCCGGACATGGCATAACCCTGATGACAAATGCAAACAAACAAGCTAAGTCTACAGATGACCTGGACATGGCATAACCCTGATGACAAATGCAAACAAACAAGCTAAATCTACAGGTGACCCGGACATGGCATAACCCTGATGACAAATGCAAACAAACAAGCTAAGTCTACAGGTGACCCGGACATGGCATAACCCTGATGACAAATGCAAACAAACAAGCTAAGTCTACAGGTGACCTGGACATGGCATAACCCTGATGACAAATGCAAACAAACAAGCTAAGTCTACAGATGACCTGGACATGGCATAACCCTGATGACAAATGCAAACAAACAAGCTAAATCTACAGGTGACCCGGACATGGCATAACCCTGATGACAAATGCAAACAAACAAGCTAAGTCTACAGGTGACCCGGACATGGCATAACCCTGATGACAAATGCAAACAAACAAGCTAAGTCTACAGATGACCTGGACATGGCATAACCCTGATGACAAATGCAAACAAACAAGCTAAATCTACAGGTGACCCGGACATGGCATAACCCTGATGACAAATGCAAACAAACAAGCTAAGTCTACAGGTGACCCGGACATGGCATAACCCTGATGACAAATGCAAACAAACAAGCTAAATCTACAGATGAGTACCGGACATGGCATAACCCTGATGACAAATGCAAACAAACAAGCTAAATCTACAGGTGACCCGGACATGGCATAACCCTGATGACAAATGCAAACAAACAAGCTAAATCTACAGATGACCCGGACATGGCATAACCCTGATGACAAATGCAAACAAACAAGCTAAATCTACAGGTGACCCGGACATGGCATAATCCTGATGACAAATGCAAATAAACAATCTAAGTCTACAGGTGACCCGGACATGGCATAAACATGTTGACATATGCAAACAAACAATCTAAGTCTACAGGTGACCCGGACATGGCATAAACATGTTGACATATGCAAACAAACAATCTAAGTCTACAGGTGACCCGGACATGGCATAATCCTGATGACAAATGCAAACAAACAATCTAAGTCTACAGGTGACCCAGACATGGCATAAACATGTTGACAAATGCAAACAAACAAGCTAAGTCTACAGGTGACCACCATGACCTGGTCAGGACTTACACTGATTGACAAATAACAAAAGACATGTACATTGGCATGAGTTAATTTTACAATCGGTAATAATTAACCAAATCTAGTGGTCGTAATGTCGAATATTTATTGAACTTAGAAATACTGAACGTTCAATAAAACTACATAAATCATATAGTAAATATAACAGCTTTTGATTTTATTTGTGTTTGATCTTTTGGCATATTTGGGTCTGGTCCGTAAAGTCATTTTCCTTCCATCTTATATACAGTAAGCTACCCACCTCCTCTAATCCATAGACGATCCCATTAGTTCATACTTACCACTAATCTAGCATGTTTTCTTAATACATACTATTGAATTCAGGTAGTGACTGCAATATATTCTAGTTATATATGCGCCAAGTGTAGGCTGCAGAAAATTTAGTGCTCTTATAATTGGATTATTTCGTTAAAACTAGTGACTGTAGAACTGTGATTTTTGTACAGTATCTCATGAATATACAGGAGTTACTATTCTGTGCTTTTTAATTGGAATTATCTATTCAATATTGAATGTCATACTCTGAAACAATTGGATGTACAAATAAGAAACTATTTATACTTTATAAAATTGTGTAACTTTTTGATGAACACAATTTCACGGTTACAATGTGCTTTGTCAAGTATAATTATTGAAATTGGCAGGTGTAGCTAGAAGGCTTTCACAGTATCAGATTAAACATGTCCCTCGCCCTGGTAGTCGACGGGGCGGGGGTGTGGCTCTGATATATAAAACTGGAATAGATGTCAACATTGTGTCCTCTACACATGACAATGAATTTTCAACTTTTGAGTATTTAGATTGTAATGTAAATATTAAGTCCTATTCTTTACGCTTATCAGTAATATACAGACCACCCCCAAATAAAGAAAATGGTTAGAAAACTAACGTATTTCTTGAAGACGAATGGCCACTGTTCTTGTCCAAATACGCCACCATTGACAAAAATATCATAATCACTGGAGATTTAAACTTTCATTTGGATAACTACTCTGACCGTGATGCAATAAAATTTAACAGTACTCTACAATCCTGTGACATGACACAACATGTGAAAGAGCCTACCCACGTCCGTGGTCACATCCTGTATGTGGTCATTACAAGGGAAAATGACAAAACTGTGTCAGAAGTAGTGGTTACTGACCCAGGTTTTTCAGATAACTCGGGCAAAGTGACAAGAGACCTCTTCGCAGTCATGTTTCATGCAAGAGCAGCCAAACTGGCTCCTGTACGAAAAACAGTGTCATATAGAAAATTCCGTTCAATAGATGTAGATACCTTAAAAGTGACATCATGGCATCAGAAAAACTTCGTAATAGTTTGCAATGCACGGATGCTGACGATCTTGTCAACATATACAACAGTGAACTTTCTGCATTGGTTGATAAACATGCCCCTTTACGTACAAAAACGATTACATTAAGGCCTTCATGTCCCTGGTTGACAGAGGAACTCCACGATGCCAAACATGTAAAGCGTAAATTTGAACGCAAGTGGAAAAAATCAAGATTAACTGTCGACCATGAAATATACAGGAGTGCCAAGGTTAATGAAATGTTGAAATAAGCTTGGCTTGACTACTTTTCTGATAAAGTAATATCTTGCGGTCGTGATCAAAAAAACATGTTCAAAATCACTGAACACCTGCTTGAAGGCGATAGTGAAATAGCGCTTCCATCAGGCAAAAATCCCAATGAACTAGCACAGGAATTCAGTGACTTCTTCATTTCTAAGGTGGAAGGCATTAGAAATGACATATCTTTAAACCCCCAGTCGGAACTGGGTCCATTGAACATTGAAACAGAGAAACTCCCTCACATAAGCTGCTTGAACAATTTCTGTCCATCAAATGAGAAAGAAGTCGAACAGTTCATTAAAAAAGGGCCAAATAAATCCTGTGAAATAGACCCAATTCCAACATGGCTACTGAAATCTTGTCTTAGTGAAATCCTACCAATAGTGACAAAAATAATATTGTAAATATTTCATTGGAAACAGGCAATGTACCAGTCATTAAAAATCTCCCGGGTAAGACCTTTGCTGAAAAAACCAAGTCTTGATCAAAACACTTTGAAGAACTACAGGCCCGTGTCAAACTTGCCGTATGTCTCGAAGATTCTGGAAAAAGTAGTAAATAGTCGAATTGATGAACATTTGACAAGTAATAACTTACACGAGGTACATCAGTCAGCGTACAGGAACTTTCATTCTACAGAAACTGCCTTACTGAAAGTCCAAAACGATATACTCCAATCTCTGGACCAGAACAATGCTATGTACAATCCTTGTGCTTTTGGACCTATCTGCTGCATTTGATACCATCGACCATAGAACACTTTTACAGCGTCTCAAACTTCAATTTGGAATTACTGGAAACCTCCCGAAATTTTACACTATGTATACCAAGCCTGTAGGAGCCATTTGTAAACACCATGGACTGAACCATCACTTTTATGCTGACGATTCCCAGCTTTACCTTTCATTCAAACCAACCGTTCAAGCCTCACATGTAGAGACACTACTTCGAGTGGAAAACTGTCTACAAGACATTGTTGCTTGGATGCATGCCAATATGTTAAAACTCAATACTGATCAAACTGAAATGATTATGTTTTCTAGTCAGCGAAATGTTCAACACATTGAAAACATAAATGTGAAAGTAGGAGACTCAAATACAGAACCATCAACATGTGTGAGAAATCTAGGTGCTTTCCTAGACTCAAGAATGGATATGGACAAACATGTAAATTCCGTGACAAAATCATGTTATGCGCAGATCCGGAGGATTGGACACATTCGGCAGTATTTAACAACAGATGCCACGAAAACTCTCATAAACTCACTTGTTACATCCAGGCTCGACTACTGTAATTCACTTTTGTACGGCTTGCCAAAAAATACATCCAATAAATTACAAACTGTTCAAAACACAGCAGCTCGCATCATAACCAGAACATCCCGTTTCAGTCATGTAACGCCCATTCTAAAAGAACTTCATTGGCTACCAGTTCAAGAAAGAATAAAGTATAAAATACTGACTCACACATATAAAGCATTGAATGGAGAAGCACCGATTTATATGAGAAACTTGCTTGAGGTTTATATACCAAGGAGAGACTTACGGTCTAAAAATGAAGCAGCTACGCTTGTGTTACCCAGAAGTCGGACTGTCACATACGGAGACAAAACTTTGGAATTCTCTTCCATCAAATCTTAGAAATGCAACAACATTGTGTTCTTTCAAAAAGGCTTTGAAGACACACCTTTTTAAATGTTCATATGGAACATAAATATCGAACTGTGTTTGTGCTCAATCAGGATTAAGACTGCAAATGAACACATTTTATTTAATTATTACCTATATTTTAATTTGTTATAATTTTAGATCCGAATATTTTATAGCATATTTAGAATGCATTGTAATTGTGTTTGCTATTTTGTCTTGTTTTATCTCATTGTATGTGGAAGTTGTTATCAATACAGGTATGTGTGATATTTAGGCTGTAAAGTGCTTTTGAACGTTTTATTTTTAGATGAAAAGAGCGCTATATAAGTTTGGTATATAATAATAATAGTTCACTGCATTCAAATTACATTGCTTGTCCATATATACATGTAGGACATATTATAAACTGTAATAAAACTTGTAAGGTCTATCGACTGAACTAACCCAGTGACAACTGGCGCCCAATGGGGATTTGATGACTTACATGAAACATATGTCTACAGAGATGGTGATGCCGACAACAACCCCTATCACCATATTTCTGTACTTCCACATAGCCGTTCCTCTCAAAAACCCAGACTTGCTCGCCTCTTTTCCGTGGTCTTCCAGACGCATTATGATAGCTGTTTTATATCCTCGATAGAATTTTCCCACTGGTTACATCTAATGCATTTAATTCTGAAATTAAAAATGAATATACATGTATATTCATATCTTCAAACTATCATTCTCAGCTAAAATAATACAACAGTATTGACTTGTCCTCTGTACATTATAGAGCCTCCGTGGTCGAGTGATCTAACAAGCTGTTGGTAGAACATGCCTTTCATCTCTATTATCAGGGCTGTGAGTTCGATCTCCGTATCAGGGACAAGTGATAAAATGATGATATATGGATGTATGTGAGGAAAGTTGCCAGAAAATTACATTGTCATCGATGTTTGTATCAGAGCAAAAATTTAAAAAATGCTGGACGGAAATCACCTATCAGGCATGGTTATACACGATCATTTCCAAAAATTCACGAATGCTCCTGTAGCCTCATGTACATTGCAAAATTGTGTCAACATATAATTTCACGTTTCTACATTATATCGATGAGATGGTGGATTTTAACTATTATGTTTATGTGGTAACGGATTGATTCGGCGTTATTGAAGTAAGGACGACGTAAATCTTGATGAAATATGTCAAATCAGACACACACTGTACTATTTACAGTTCCGTTGACCCGTAAAACATTGCAGTTTTATCAACATTACAATGCCTCGCTTTTGATTCAAGTACATCATTAATTAAGTCACGTCCTAATAGGCCTATTAATAGGATTAATGATAATCAATAATTACACGGAATACCCCCAAAGTTTCCCCAGGCTTTGATATTATCAGAAACTCAATACGGCCCAATTAATGGTCTCGGCGTTAAAAATATATTTATATGAGTGACAAGACAAAATATAACAATGCCTGTTCCCAGGCTATACAATATCATAATATACATAAATGTATCATTATGCTTAATTGAGGACGGAGGCATGATTTACCCAATCTACCCAATTCCACCGAAATCTACATGCATATTGCATAAATTTGGGCTTTGTACATATAAATATCTCATAATAATATGCAAAAATGCACATAATCGATCAAGGGAGGCTACTGCTATGCAACATATAAAGGACATAACCATGTATTAACAGACACTGTATCGAGGGCTTGGCGCAACACTAGTCTAACTCAATTTTTTCAGAAAATCACTTTTTTGCATAAATTGAATATATGACCTGAAATACACATTCTGTGAAAAAATTGGCCATAATTGCTAATTAATTAACACCCTAATTAACCAGAAACCAATAAGTCTATCTCAAACTGACAACTTTTGTTAGCGCAACACTAGTCTAACTTGAGTTGGACTTATTGTGCGCTATTTTCCTCAGCGCAACACTAGTCTAACTTGAGTTGGACTTATTGTGCGCTATTTTCCTCAGCGCAACACTAGTCTAACTTGAGTAGAGTAGTACAGGATGACATCAGTATGAACAGTGATGAGTTTTCTGACAGCCCGAGTAGAACAGAAACAGCCCAGAACGATGTCAGTATCAGCCCGAGTGTCTCACAAATAGTACAGGATGACATCAGTATGAACAGTGATGGGTTTTCTGACAGCCCGAGTAGAACAGAAACAGCCCAGAACGATGTCAGTATCAGCCCGAGTAGAACAGCAACAGCCCAGAACGATGTCAGTATCAGCCCGAGTGTCTCACAAATAGTACAGAATGACATCAGTATGAACAGTGATGGGTTTTCTGACAGCCCGAGTAGAACAGAAACAGCCCAGAACGATGTCAGTATCAGCCCGAGTGTCTCACAAATAGTACAGGATGACATCAGTATGAACAGTGATGGGTTTTCTGACAGCCCGAGTAGAACAGAAACAGCCCAGAACGATGTCAGTATCAGCCCGAGTGTCTCACAAATAGTACAGGATGACATCAGTATGAACAGTGATGGGTTTTCCGACAGCCCGAGTAGAACAGAAACAACTCGAAACGATGTCAGTAACAGCCCGAGTAGAACAGAAACAGCCCAGAACGAAGTCAGTAACATCTCGAGTGTCTCACAAATAGTACAGGATGACATCAGTATGAACAGTGATGGATTTTCCGAAATCAGCGACTCGGCATACAACAATATCCAGACTTTCAGTGATGCAGACAACAACATAGATTCATCGCAAGATGATTTCAGTGGTTATTCAAACATGAGTGATGGTGAATATAGTTGCCGGCTCTATGCTCTTAATGAGGATAGGGATATCATACTGACACATATAGGAAATGAAAGTACTTCCAGTGTTTCCTCTGTTTCCTCTGTACATGACAGTGAACTTGACAGTCTTTTTTTACTAAGTAGTTCTGAACATGATGAAAATGAGTTTGATTCCAACTCATTGCACAGCGCATCTCCAATGCATGATGGAGCTTTGTGCAAACTGTCTGTGTGTTACCACCCCATGGTCCAAAGTATTGACCTCATGACTCATGCTGCTATTTCTGATGCTGTCATGGCTGAGGAAAGCACGATATGCAATAGCGACTCTCCATCTGTCCCAGCTAGTGAAACCGTGACCTGCAATGATATATCCAAGTCTGTCCCAGCTAGTGAAACCGTGACCCGCAATGATATATCCAAGTCTGTCCCAGCTAGTGAAACCGTGTCATGCAATGATATATCCAAGTCTGTCCCAGCTAGTGAAACCGTGTCATGCAATGATATATCCAAGTCTGTCCCAGCTAGTGAAACCGTGTCGTGCAATGATATATCCGAACCTGTGCCAGCTAGTGAAACCATGACCCACAATGATCTATCCGAACCTGTCTCGGCTAGTGAAACCATGACCCACAATGATCTATCCGAACCTGTCCCAGCTAGTGAAACCGTGTCATGCAATGATCTATCCGAACCTGTGCCAGCTAGTGAAACCATGACCCACAATGATCTATCCGAGCCTGTCTCGGCTAGTGAAACCATGACCCACAATGATCTATCCGAGCCTGTCTCGGCTAGTGAAACCATGACCCACAATGATCTATCCGAACCTGTCCCAGCTAGTGAAACCATGACCCACAATGATCTATCCGAACCTGTCTCGACTAGTGAAACCATGACCCACAATGATCTATCCGAGCCTGTCTCGGCTAGTGAAACCATGACCCACAATGATCTATCCGAACCTGTGCCAGCTAGTGATACCATGACCCACAATGATCTATCTGAGCCTGTCTCGGCTCCACAATGATCTATCCGAACCTGTGCCAGCTAGTGAAACCACGACCCACAATGATCTATCCGAACCTGTCCCAGCTAGTGAAACCATGACCCACAATGATCTATCCGAACCTGTCCCAGCTAGTGAAACCATGACCCACAATGATCTATCCGAACCTGTCCCAGCTAGTGAAACCATGACCCACAATGATCCATCCGAGCCTGTCTCGGCTAGTGAAACCATGACCCACAATGATCTATCCGAGCCTGTGCCAGCTAGTGAAACCATGACCCACAATTATCTATCCGAACCTGTCCCAGTGAATGAAACCATGAACCGCAATGATCTATTTGAACCTGTCACAGCTAATGTCCCAGCTGCGGATCCAGAACATGACTTTAATGAATCATTTTTGGCTAGGGTAGTACAACATGGGTTGCTAAATGAATCTGAAATTGATAATTCATTTGATCTTCTTGATGGATCAGAGTCTGAGGATGATATACCATTGAGTAAATACAGAAAAAGCTCATCCATTGAGACAAGTGTAAGTACACCGCTAAAGCCCATTGATATGAATGTAATGTCAACTACACATGGAAATCAAGAAAATATTAAATACACTTGTGTTAACCATGTTAGTCCAGTTTCTCAAGAACCAACTGCAAACACAGTCGATTCTGAGCATGATGAAGTATCCCCTGTCGAAATTCCACCATCAGACCATCACATGCAATCTAGAAGAGGAAGAAAACGAACAAGAAATGAATCACGCTGGAAACGAAATGTTACTAAGGAGCAAAAAAACACTGGTAAAACATACCTTTCAAGAACTAACAAAGAAAAACGAGCACGAATATTGGGAAATGGATGTGGTCATGCATGTCGATACAAATGTCATGATAGAATAAATCAAAATCAACGTGAACACATTTTTCATGAATTTTGGAGTCTTGGAGATGTTAACAGACAGAGAGACCAATTGTCCAACTGGGTACAGAGTAAACCAAAGAAAGTAGCATCTTTAGCCGGACCAAACATATCCCCTCGGCGTACAAACACGAGGACCTGGCAGTTTAGAATTGATGGATCGAATGTCAAAGTATGTAAAAAGTTCTTCCTGGATACCTTAGACATTAGTCACCAGATGGTTGATACAGTTCTAGAGAAAGCTAAAAAGGAGAATAGTGTGTCCGGGATTGTGCCCGAGGACAGAAGAGGCAAACACAATAACAGGCCAAACAAGGTACCGGAAGATAGGATAAATCAAGTTAAAGTTCACATCAACTCCTTCCCAAGGGTTGAATCGCATTATTGTCGGAAAGATACATTTAAACATTATCTTGAACCAGGCCTGAGTGTGCCAAAAATGTACATCCTTTATCAATCACATTGTGAAGTAAACAATTTTGAAGCTGTATCAATATATACTTACAGACATATTTTTGATACACACTTTAACATTGGATTTCACTCACCTACCAAAGACAGATGTGATCTGTGTGCCAGGTTCGAAAATATGTCAGAAGCAGAACGGCTAGACATGCAAACAGAATATGATAATCACATTAAGAATAAACAGCTGGCAAGGGACATGAAAGATGAGGATAAAATGAAAGCGAAAAATAATCCTGATTGTGCTACTGCCTGCTTTGACCTCCAGCAAATTTTAGGTTTCATCAGGCTGGAGCACAAGTTTTTGGAGCAGGGCCACACACAGAATGAGAATGATGCCATTCATGCCACAATTGAGCACAGCAGTCGAGGCAAATCGATATATACTACTCCTCAATGGGCTGCAACGGTACGAAATGCTCGTCAGGCAAACCCATATAGTGTGGCAGAACTTGATTCTGACGACTTCTTCGATTTTAAATGCCTGTCGCAATCAATACCAAATATTGACTTTGATGTAGATGCTAAAAAAATACGATGGATGAAAATAAAGGTGGTCTCATTTGATGAAAAGGAATATAAAATTATGAATCTGAGATACAACGACTTCACTTCTGCAAGAGTTAATCTTGGTGTGAAACGCAGTAGCACAAGATTAGCTCGATCACAACAGCAATATTCTACCCAAATGAATTTTCCACCACTGAAGAAACTGTACTGCGACAGTGAGCCCCCAAAAGTGGCATTGGCCAAATACAAGGCATTAACCCAGCTATGTACATCAAATATCATTCCCAAAGTTCATCATACTTTTTTCTATTCATTGCCCCACAAGTCGCAAGCAGTCAGTGATTCAGATTAATTTGACATGCACTTAATGTAGATATGTGAAGGTTTATTGATTGATATTCTGATTACCCCACCCCCCCCCCCCCACCTCCCGACTCCATACCTAGTATGTTGCGCTCTAAAAATGATGCCAATAGTAAGTCGGATGGACTTTAAATTTTATATACCTCTTTATCACACCCATTGGTCTTACATGCCAAATTTCATATTACAATCACAAAATAAAAATTACTAGTCAGACTAGAGTCGGTGTATCTATAAACCCCCTGCTCACTTAGTCTAGTGTTGAAAATACACAATATTAACATTTCCATTTTGTCATTTAGTTCAGTCCTCAGCGGATCAATGAAAAATAAGTTTGCCGTATTTCCACACCCATGATCTGACGGATGAGACTGTAAACTGTGGTGTCGTCTTAGTTTTTATGTGATGTTGAAATTTCCACTTCATAATGTTTTCAATTGCAAACATCTTGAAAGTCATGCTACATTATCATCACTTAACCCATTGCATGCTAGCGGCGAACATAGCGGCCAAATATGTTGTGGAATTTCATAGGAATTGCATCATAATGATGCAATTTAATGATATGCCATACCATATTTTCAGTTTTCAGAGAGATGTAAGAAAAACTAAAATATGAAATGACGTCTGCTGCTAAAATTTGAACTATTTTAACCGTGATTTACCCAGCATGTAAAGAGTTAAGATCTTGTTTTGAATCTAGAGATTCTCATACATGTATATCAATGTTGAATAAATAAAATAAAGTATAAACACAGTTATGTTATCATTACACATCTGCTATTGTGGCAAATATTTTGGAACAAAACTAGTCTAACTTGAGATGGACTACTGTTTCACTGGTCATTTCACTGGTCATTTCACTGTGAAACTAGTCTAAGTTGAGTTGGACTAGTGTTGCGCTGAAAATTTCAGTGCGCAACTAGTCTAACTTGAGTTGAACTAGTGTTGCGCTGAAAATTTCAGTGCGCAACTAGTCTAACTTGAGTTGAACTAGTGTTGCGCTGAAAATTTCAGTGCGCAACAAGTCTAACTCTTCAAATATATATTTTCAATTATTAAAAAAAAAAAACAAGTTGATATTTTAATTTCATATATAATATATACCAACACTCTGAATTATCAAATCTCTAGTCCTAGTAGTTTTGGGAATAATCAGTTTTTACCTTCTCCTGAAAAGTTTACAAAAACCTAGTTAGACTAGTGTTGCGCCAAGCCCGATTAGTAATTTATTATATAATTTTTTCAAACAATTTACATTTGCCACAGAAATTAAATAAAATTTGACGAATAAACAAATTTCAGATTCAACAACTGCTGATATTCAACAACTTCTGACATTCAACAACTGCCGACATTCAACAACTGCCGACATTCAACAACTGCCGACATTCAACAACTGCTGACATTCAATAACTTCTGACATTCAACAACTTCTGACATTCAACAACTGCCGACATTCAACAACTGCTGACATTCAATAACTTCTGATATTCAACAACTGCTGACATTCAATAACTTCTGATATTCAACAAATGCTGACATTCAATAACTTCTGATATTCAACAACTGCTGACATTCAATAACTTCTGATATTCAACAACTGCCGACATTCAATAACTGCCGATAATCAACAACTGCTGACATTCAACAACTTCTGACATTCAACAACTGCTGACATTCAACAACTGCTGACATTCAACAACTGCCGACATTCAATAACTGCCGACATTCAACAACTGTTGACATTCAACAACTGCTGACATTCAATAACTGCCGACATTCAACAACTGTTGACATTCAACAACTTCTGACATTCAACAACTGCTGACATTCAACAACTGCCGACATTCAACATCTGCCGACATTCAATAACTGCCGATATTCAACAACTGTTGACATTCAACAACTTCTGACATTCAACAACTGCTGACATTCAACAACTGCCGACATTCAACAACTGCCGACATTCAACAACTGCCGACATTCAACAACTGCCGACATTCAATAACTGCCGATATTCAACAACTGTTGACATTCAACAACTTCTGACATTCAACAACTGCTGACATTCAACAACTGCTGACATTCAATAACTGCCGATATTCAACAACTGTTGACATTCAACAACTGCCGACATTCAACAACTGCCGACATTCAACAACTGCTGACATTCAACAACTGCCGACATTCAACAACTTCTGACATTCAACAACTTCTGACATTCAACAACTGTTGACATTCAGTTGTTGACATTCAATAACTTCTGATATTCAACAACTGCCGATATTCAATTGGACAGATTTACCCTTACAGCGACGCTCCAACCATTATTGGTAGAGGAAGACCCCGGGTGCCACTTCCACGGAGTATTTCAGACACGGATGGGTACCCAGGTAGAACCACCAACCTTCCGCAACCCACATGAAAGAAATCGACACCCCACTGGGATTTGAAACATCAGCGGTGAGGAACAAGTAATTTACACCCTACACTCTATCTTCCTGATAGTCAAACCCCTACTGGGGACCTAGACTTTTGCGCGTCACCGACAAGACTGTTAAGTGGAGTAAAAGTTAAAAGAACAGGATATATATACAGAATGTTAAAATCAGATAAAAATAGGGCAGACTTTCTATGGGGAGACATGTTCAACCTGGCTAACCGCCAGGCTGAACTCGGGGAGGGATAGTACTACTGCAGAAGCGGGAAGGGAGTTCCACTCTGCAACGGAGACCCTCAGTTGATACAACCAAAAACGAAATTCGATAGAAAACCGAACAAACAGAGAATTTGTTTCAATCGAATCTAGTGTTACTCTGTACACTGTATGAACTATTCTCAGAAGATGATATGTAATCATGTATACATGTAGCAGTGAATATTCAATGGCAAAAATCTGATATAAAAATCACAAACATACCTACCATAGAAGAGAAGAGATTTACAGGTATATAATCCGGCCTATATCATAAACACTACACCTCTTATATCTGCTTGGGTGTTGCACTAATATCTCAGATAGATAATAATGCAAACACAGTATATCTATCCACTTTCTGAAGTTAAAACCTCAATCCCTAAATACCATTAAATTCTCCATAATCTAGATAAGGTATCATAGTTTTGCTATAGAAATCAGGTCTATATCATGACAATTTTTCTCCAATATTTCTTTCATCACAATGACAAATGCTTTAACATAGCATATGCCCTTTGGCCAGATTTAATAGGTGATATACATTCAATATTCTTTAAGGCCTTTATCCAAATAATGACAGTAAAAATGGGGGCCCATTAGCAGGCTGCACATCATTTGATGATAGGCATGTATGTGTAAAATGCCTCAAGGACATGTAGATAGATATAAAGAAATATCAATTAACCTTGCAAATGAAATGTCCACACCTCACTAGATAGATGCAGACCCCTGCGCACCAGATAGATGCAGACCCCTGTGCATCAGATAGATGCAGACCCCTGCGCACCAGATAGATGCAGACCCCTGCGCATCAGATAGATGCAGACCCCTGCGCATCAGATAGATGCAGACCCCTGCGCATCAGATAGATGCAGACCCCTGTGCATCAGATAGATGCAGACACCTGCTGCGCTGGTATTTGACACATAGACACTTAGTTGATTCCCCTGACCGCATATGTTCACTGAATTATCCAAATTCGAACCACTTCCTTCTAGATCTATCCGCTATTATATATGTATTAAGTTGCATCAAAATCCATTAATAATGTTTTGAGTTATCCGGTCCACAGACAGACAGACAGACAGACAGACAGACAGACAGACAGACAGACAGACAGACAGACAGACAGACAGACAGACAGACAGACAGACAGACAGACAGACAGCAGACAGACAGACAGACAGACAGACAGACAGACAGACAGACAGACAGACAGACAGACAGAAGAGGGGGGGGGCAGACAGACAGACAGACAGACAGACAGACAGACAGACAGACGACAGACAGACAGACAGACAGACAGACAGACAGACAGACAGACAGACAGACAGACAGACAGACAGACAGACAGACAGACAGACAGACAGACAGACAGACTGATGGAATAAAGAAACCCAAAGTAACAAAACTTTAGATATCCCTGCGTAACACCATCCATTGTTCATATAATTATTATGTCTAGAAGGTGAGGACCTTTTTGAATTTGTAATGAACATTTTGACATCAAGATCAATCGAAAACATAAACAAGAGGGCCATGCTAATCTACATTTCTAGGTACGGGCAAGATCAGTGGACAGAGCAGGGGTGGGGTTGCAAGCAAGATCAGTGGGCATAGCAGGGGTGGGGTTGCAAGTAAGATCAGTGGGCAGGGCAGGGGTGGAGTTGCAAGTAAGATCAGTGGGCAGGGCAGGGGTGGGGTTGCAAGTAAGATCAGTGGGCATAGCAGGGGTGGGGTTGCAAGTAAGATCAGTGGGCAGAGCAGGGGTGGAGTTGCAAGTAAGATCAGTGGGCAGGGCAGGGGTGGGGTTGCAAGTAAGATCAGTGGGCAGAGCAGGGGTGGAGCTGCAAGTAAGATCAGTGGACAGAGCAGGGGTGGTGTTGCAAGCAAGATCAGTGGGCAGAGCAGGGGTGGGGTTGCAAGTAAGATCAGTGGACAGAGCAGGGGTGGGGCTGCAAGTAAGATCAGTGGACAGAGCAGGGTGGGGTTGCAAGTAAGATCAGTGGACAGAGCAGGGGTGGGGTTGCAAGCAAGATCAGTGGGCATAGCAGGGGTGGGGTTGCAAGCAAGATCTGTGGGCATAGCAGGGGTGGGGTTGCAAGTAAGATTAGTGGACAGAGCAGGGGTGGAGTTGCAAGCAAGATCAGTGGGCATAGCAGGGGTGGAGTTGCAAGTAAGATCTGTGGGCAGAGCATGGGTGGAGTTGCAAGTAAGATCAGTGGGCAGAGCAGGGGTGGAGCTGCAAGTAAGATCAGTGGGCAGAGCAGGGTGGGGCTGCAAGTAAGATCAGTGGGCATAGCAGGGGTGGGGTTGCAAGTAAGATCAGTGGGCAGAGCAGGGGTGGAGTTGCAAGCAAGATCAATGGGCATAGCAGGGGTGGGGCTGCAAGCAAGATCTGTGAGCATAGCAGGGGTGGGGTTGCAAGTAAGATTAGTGGACATAGCAGGGGTGGAGTTGCAAGCAAGATCAGTGGGCATAGCAGGGGTGGAGCTGCAAGTAAGATCAGTGGGCAGAACAGGGTGGATTGCAAGCAAAATCAGTGGGCAGAGCAGGGGTAGTGTTTGTAGGACAAATCAGTGGGCATGACATGATGGGGTTTGCTGGGCAGGATTGATCAGTGGGCAGGACATGGGTGGGGTATGCAGAGCTAATTAATGGGCAGTGCATGGTTAAATGAAATTGTCGATAATAGATTTCCAGGATGTGTAATACAAATTGGAACTATTTTAGCTATTAGTGATCTACTAGTTATCCCGAAGTTCCAAGCAAAATTGACTTAAAATGAGGTTTCAGGAAAGATGTCATTAGAAGTAATAATGGTTGACAGACACAGGCTGACCTACCTATATCAAAATGTACAAATATTTTGAACACGTTACATTACATAGTTTGTTTGTTTTGGGAGTGTAAAGTCACATTATGGGACTCTCCAGTTTGTTTGTTTTGGGAGTGTAAAGTCACATTATGGGACTCTCCAGTTTGTTTGTTTTGGGAGTGTAAAGTCACATTATGGGACTCTCGCGTTTGTTTGTTTTGGGGGTGTAAAGTCACATTATGGGACTCTCCAGCTATTATTGGTTGAGGAAGATCCCGGGTGCCCCACCGAGCAGTAGTTCAGACATGGACTAGCACACGGGTAGAACCACCAACCTCACACAAGCAGCTCAGGGTTCCCTCTGTCTGAATGTGTGTCTGCGCCACTTCTGTCGCTAATTGAAAAACACTGGAGCCAATTTAATAAACCTGGAGCCAACTAAGAGCCATATAGTTCACAAATAAATATTTGACGCCATGAATTTGACAAAAGATGTGTCCCAAAAAAAAAAGAAGAAAAAGTTGCGCCAAATATTTTCGCCAATTCACAAAATTTAGTGCCAATATTTGTTTTTTATCGCATTTGGCGCCATTGGCAATCGACAGCGGGAACTCTGCAGCTGGATAGCTTAATTACATGTATCAATTTGACACCCCCAGTGGGATTCGAACCACCAACCTATCGCAAGCCAGCTGAATAGCATCCTCGCTTGAAAGAATTTGACACCCCCAGCGGGATTCGAACCCACAGCAGTGAGGGACAAGTGATTTGAAGTCAACGACAGTAACCACTCCACAACGGAGGCTCCCCTCCCAGGTAACATAGACTTGAGTGAGTGCACGTAAAATACATGTTATAGAACCAGCATGCACAACTATGAGTGAGTAATAAGAAGTCAGCGTTGAATAGACGAATCTGTAGTCCAGTGGTAACACGCTGGACTGGTAATCCAGGGATGGCAGGTTCGATCCCCCCATCTGACCCTAATAAAATTAACAAAATTAACAGACTTTCAGTTGTGACTTTAAACCGAGGTCTCGTGTCGGTGCTTTACACCGCGCACGTAAAAGAACCAAAGGAGACTCTGGAATGGGTCTCTGTCTGTATCATTACACTATCCTCCAAATATCTAAAATGACTAATACTAATCTCTTCAGGAGGCGGCGCTCATATGGGCAACCGGTAGCGACGATAAATAAACGCAAAAAACACACACACACAAGTCAGCGTTACATTTCAATACCTTTGCATTATAAATCCATATAAAGATTACCAAGATAATCCTTAAAGTCCCATTAACTGCTCATTAATCTGTGCTGCTCACCGAGAGAGGAATGGGTAATTAGGAAGTCGGATTACTGTCTTAATTATGTTGCTATTTTTCAATAATGTCTGCCCATTTTAAAGCTAAAGTCAATCATGTGTTGTGGTCATTAAGCAACCAACCCGTATTAAAGGGAGGGACTTACAATAAACAGCATAGCTCTAAATTTGAAAATTCCACTCACTGTATGCTCTTTGGGATGTTAGTAACGATATCTGAAAAATCTGTGGTGATTAAAAATACAGAAATGACAAAAAAACGTCTTTTATCAGCCCCTTTCATATGGTAATGAAGGTGACATGCTGGCGGCCATTTTTCATGAATAGTGGTGTTTTCTCCTCCAAAATAGGAGAGCAGTGACGTCATGAATGCAAGGCCTCCTCTGGCCTAATCAGCTGATTCAATGGATTCACCACAAAGGGCAGGGTAATCTATTTTTAGCTAGCATGGCTAGGCTACATTTTCATTATAATCATCTTGTTGTCTTTTGGCATGGCCTGGGCCGGGGCTTTGGGGGGTAGGGCCAGTAGGGGGTGGCCCATCCAGGCACGCCAGCCCAGAGCCAGATAACACACCCTGACCCTAGCATACCACCCATGTCAATCATCAGAACAGTGGCAGTGCATCACATTCACATTATTCACAATCCATGCATTGTGTCATGTTGTGTACATTTACACCCATGTCAATCATCAGAACAGGGCAGTGCATCACATTCACATTATTCACAATCCATGCATTGTGTCATGTTGTGTACATTTACACCCATGTCAATCATCAGAACAGTGGCAGTGCATCACATTCACATTATTCACAATCCATGCATTGTGTCATGTTGTGTACATTTACACCCATGTCAATCATCAGAACAGTGGCAGTGCATCACATTCACATTATTCACAATCCATGCATTGTGTCATGTTGTGTACATTTACACCCATGTCAATCATCAGAACAGTGGCAGTGCATCACATTCACATTATTCACAATCCATGCATTGTGTCATGTTGTGTACATTTACACCCATGTCAATCATCAGAACAGGGCAGTGCATCACATTCACATTATTCACAATCCATGCATTGTGTCATGTTGTGTACATTTACACCCATGTCAATCATCAGAACAGTGGCAGTGCATCACATTCACATTATTCACAATCCATGCATTGTGTCATGTTGTGTACATTTACACCCATGTCAATCATCAGAACAGTGGCAGTGCATCACATTCACATTATTCACAATCCATGCATTGTGTCATGTTGTGTACATTTACACCCATGTCAATCATCAGAACAGTGGCAGTGCATCACATTCACATTATTCACAATCCATGCATTGTGTCATGTTGTGTACATTTACACCCATGTCAATCATCAGAACAGTGGCAGTGCATCACATTCACATTATTCACAATCCATGCATTGTGTCATGTTGTGTACATTTACACCCATGTCAATCATCAGAACAGTGGCAGTGAATCACATTCACATTATTCACAATCCATGCATGTTGTCATGTTGTGTACATTTACACCCATGTCAATCATCAGAACAGTGGCAGTGCATCACATTCACATTATTCACAATCCATGCATTGTGTCATGTTGTGTACATTTACACCCATGTCAATCATCAGAACAGTGGCAGTGCATCACATTCACATTATTCACAATCCATGCATTTTGTCATGTTGTGTACATTTACACCCATGTCAATCATCAGAACAGTGGCAGTGCATCACATTCACATTATTCACAATCCATGCATTGTGTCATGTTGTGTACATTTACACCCATGTCAATCATCAGAACAGTGGCAGTGCATCACATTCACATTATTCACAATCCAGGCATTGTGTCATGTTGTGTACATTTACACTGCAGGTGTACATGGTATGGTATAGTGATAATTCTATGCCACCATTTCAAGCCGAAAATATAGCCTCTTACCTCGGTTGTTTCCTTCTAAATCACCCAAATCGGTTATAAAATAGGTTATTCTTGTATAAAAATGAGAACACGCCACTTCTGGGCGGTGATTTGACCCCGAAACCGTGTATTTAGTAGTACAAATAGGACAAAGAACTGCACGTGTGAAAGCCAACAAATTGGCACATACTAAAACACTGACCACTGACCAAATCTACTGATTGAATCGGTAGAGGAAAATAGAAGTGTGTTGTTTTTGTTTTATTTCATTAAAATAAGTCATGTTTTTGTGGTCATATCTAAAGTTTATGACATGGTAGATAGTTTATAGGTGAAATTGTAAACAAAAATTATGATTTTGATGCGTTCAGTTGTCGTCTTCAGTCAGTAATTAGTCTTGTCGGTCAGTTTCTACCATCCAGAAAGACAATTGGGGTCTCATGGCCTCTTCTCTGGCCAGTCTGTGACAGTTTACTGGAACAACCTGTAGAAATTTGAATTAGAATTAGAAAAAAATGTGTAGAGCAGTTTGGAGGGGAGGGCAATGTACTTCAGTCAGTGTCCATTTACTCTGTGGATAAAAGGTGTAGGACATTGATGTTATGTTTTTAGGGATCTATGATAGATAAAGATTGTTATTTTACCCTCCGACCAAGATTTAGATGAACTTTTCATTGAAAAAACTATGTTTTTGACTTGGTCAGTAAACAGTAGAGTCAGAGTTGGATTTCACTGACTGAAAACAAACGTCAAATTTCGCATCAAAATCATAATTTTTGTTTACAATTTCACCTATAAACTATCTACCATGTCATAAACTTTAGATAATAACCACAAAAACATCCCTTATTTTGATGAAATAAAACAAAAACACTCCACTTCTATTTTCCCCTACCGATTCAGTCAGTGGTCAGTGGTCAGTGTTTTAGTATGTGCCAACAAATTGCATAGCGCCACAGAGCAGAAGTACCAACAAGGTCAAGGTCAGTCAAGAAATTTGTGCTTGTTGCATCAGTGACGTCATTGACGAGGGATATTCAAAAGAAAATGGCTACCTTCATTACCATATGAAAGGGGCTGATAAAAGTCGTTTTTTTGTCATTTCTGTATTTTTAATCACCACAGATTTTTCAGATATCGTTACTAACATCCCAAAGAGCATACAGTGAGTGGAATTTTCAAATTTAGAGCTATGCTGTTTATTGTAAGTCCCTCCCTTTAAGCAGCCACTTTCTGTGATTCCCTTGGCTTGCTGATTAAGACAGGTTTGACTGTATATCGGAATAAATAATGTTTTTTAATAATAACAAAGATATTTAAAAAAAAAAGTTTATTCTAGAGTGGAAAAAAGGGCAGGGTGGGTCAAAAAGGGGCAGGGTGGGTCAAAAAAGGGGCAGGGTGGGTCAAAAAGGGGCATGGTGGGTCAAAAATGGGGCAGTTGGGTCAAAAATGGGGCAGGGTGGGTCAAAAAGGGCATGGTGGTCAAAAAAGGGGCAGGGTGGGTCAAAAATGGGGCAGGTTGGGTCAAAAATGGGGCAAGTTGGGTAAAAAAAGGGGCAGGGTGGGTCAAAAAAGGGGCAGGGTGAGGGGCATGGTGGGTCACAATGGGGCAAGTTGGGTCAAAAAAGGGGCAGGGTGGGTCAAAAAAGGGGCAGGGTGAGGACATGATGGGTCAAAAAAGGGGCAAGGTGGGTCAAAATGGGGCAGGGTGGGTCAGAAAAGGGGCAGGGTGCAATTTGAGGCGTGATGAGATGCGCAACAGGGTATTTTGGGGTTAGCCCCTAGAATATTTTGCTAACTTACGATGATTGAGCACAGAGGCAGTAAGGCAGTACCTATTGGTGAAAGGAAGGACGAGTCCAAGTTGTATGTCTACCCGCCCAACCTGTTGAGGCATATATTATATTATTATGTTATATTTCGTGTTTTACGCCTGCATCAGCACCATTCTAGGCTCCAGCGGTTAACCAGTACTTGGGTGCACCAACCTCCGTAAGAAACTACCAACTTTTTCATATAAATGAGACACCGCCTAAGCGGGGCTCGAACCCGTGACCATCAGTGATGATAGGTTACAGTGGTATACAAGTCAGCGACCTTAACCCCTCGACCACAGAGGCGGACTAATTTTGAGGCATATATACACCTTTTTTTTTTAAAAAGGCAAAAGGGCCCTGCCATTCTTCTCTAGAAAGCACCCTAATATAATTCCAACAATGACTGCGTGTTTACAAAAATCCAAATCAAAAATAGCACAATCGTATACGTGAATTGTATATCAACGCATGCGTGACGCAACAACGGGTGTTGAAACAGCTGTGTTAAATGTTCACTTTGATTTCCAATAGAGAGTGATGGTCCTGAATTTACGCAGGGCATGATGAACCGTTTCACGAGTCTGACTTTCACTTGATACAAATTTATTTTACTTCGATTGCGAAGCAAGTTCTTACAACTTATATTAATCATTCTCGAGACCTCATTCCTGATGGAATCCCATCGCCGCGAGGGAGAGAGAAGAGGCAACATGGAATTTAAATACCTTGCCTAAGGGCGCAATCGTAAAGGCTCCAGCGGGGCTCGAACTCCAGGCCTTTCACACTTGAAGCGAACGCGTAAAAGTAATTCTTGAAATTATAAAGGAAGGATGGGTAGTACATTCAAGCAGCTACTTGTACGTAATATTTTATAATATTCCATACGATCGTGTCGCTTTAAATAAAACATTGACCTGACTAAACTATTTGCAAATTACCTCCCTTTATGGCTATTGTTTTACAAATTCATCAAAATGGTGGTTTATTAAGTAGGTACTAGTTAAATTGAATAATAGCCATATTATTCACTTCAAGAAGATAAAACGCATACAGAAACTTTAAAACTTTAAAACACACAACAAAAGATGAGTCAATTTTCGCCAGCATTAGCAGCTTGATAAGTGTCATATTTCGCAAAGTATAAAATTAGTTATATGAAATTTATGGCAGATTGAGTCACTAGGATATTTATCTTCTTTCTTTAAATAAAGCTTCATCATTTAAACTTCAGGCTCCTGTGCATTAACACACAACAATATGAATTCAAACAGACATGAAAACACATGAAACTCCAAGCTCCTGTGCATTAACACACAACAATATGAATTCAAACAGACATGAAAATGCATGAAACTCCAAGCTCCTATGTGCACTTACAAACAATATGAATTCAAACAAACATGAAAACGCATGAAACTCCAAGCTCCTATGCATTAACATACAACAATATGAATTCAAACAAACATGAAAACACATGAAACTCCAGGCTCCTGTGTGCACTTACAAACAATATGACTTCAAACAAACATGAAAACACATGAAACTCCAGGCTCCTGTGTGCACTAACAAACAATATGAATTCAAACAAACATGAAAACGCATGAAACTCCAAGCTCCTATGTGCACTTAAACAATATGAATTCAAACAAACATGAAAACACATGAAACTCCAGGCTCCTGTGTGCACTTACAAACAATATGACTTCAAACAAACATGAAAACACATGAAACTCCAGGCTCCTGTGTGCACTAACAAACAATATGAATTCAAACAAACATGAAAACGCATGAAACTCCAAGCTCCTATGTGCACTTAAACAATATGAATTCAAACAAACATGAAAACACATGAAACTCCAGGCTCCTGTGTGCACTTACAAACAATATGACTTCAAACAAACATGAAAACACATGAAACTCCAGGCTCCTGTGTGCACTAACAAACAATATGAATTCAAACAAACATAAAAATGCATCAAGCTCCTGTGTGCACTAGCATTACACAATACGATTTTCAACTAAATGCATAAACCCACAAGCTCCTATGCGTTTTAGTTTCTTTTCCTATTTGTACTTCCCTATCCTTCTTATCAGTCAACTTATTGGATGCAAAATATTTAGAATGTCCTTTGTCTTCTTGTTATCAACATTTAATGCTAAACTTGACTATTTTTCCATTTATATACCGTACCATTTTCTCACCGATACAACCATCCTTCATTACTTATATACATAAATATCGCCATACCGTGTACAGATTTCTAGTATTCAGTGGAGAGAATTCCAATAACCCTTTAACTAATTCAAACCACTTGTATTTATTGTGTACATAATTATTTGTTGTAATCCATGTTACATAATGAGGAATAAATATTGTTTTACACCAACAATTTCAACAAACATGAAAACTATCCACAGAAAGTCCATCATAAAACAACATTACACCACACAATATTGATTTCCAGCCAAACATGACAAGCATTTTTGATGTCATATTTTATTTAAGCCCTTTCACTGTTTTCACTGAGTGTAACACATGTAACAGGGATGCTAGTGAAGTTTTCTTGATCTTCAACCCTCATGAGGGTTGAACAATAATTTGTATAGGTCGTTACCTCATGGCATCTGGGTAATTTAGAAATGGAACAATTGCTGAATAATTCTAAAGTACACACCATTGATTATTTTGTAGCTAACCCTTCTGTTTCCAGAATATCTGATATAATTATTAATGTGCAATGTAAATGAGACGAGAAACCACAATTTCGGATCTTTATGAACTTGAACTATTCCGCCCTTGTTGATATTGTCCCACCCTGCTTCATGTTTGAGAGGCCCGGAGTTTGCGCCCAATAGCGCCCCTTTAAGATTATACCATTAGGCAAGACATTTAAATTCCACATGTCTCTTCTGTCTCCCTCGTGGCGATGGATTCAATATAAGTTGTTTCGCAATCGAGCTATTTGCTGTTCTCATCACTATTACCTCTCCTAATTGTAATGCAATGAATCCCTGGACACTGCTACCTCTCCTAATTGTAATGCAATGAATCCCTGGACACTGCTACCTCTCCTAATTGTAATGCAATGAATCCCTGGACACTGCTACCTCTCCTAATTGTAATGCAATGAATCCCTGGACACTACTACCTCTCCAAATTGTAATGCAATGAATCCCTGGACACTGCTACCTCTCCTAATTGTAATGCAATGAATCCCTGGACACTGCTACCTCTCCTAATTGTAATGCAATGAATCCCTGGACACTGCTACCTCTCCTAATTGTAATGCAATGAATCCCTGGACACTACTACCTCTCCTAATTGTAATGCAATGAATCCCTGGACACTGCTACCTCTCCTAATTGTAATGCAATGAATCCCTGGACACTGTTACCTCTCCTAATTGTAATGCAATGAATCCCTGGACACTGCTACCTCTCCTGATTGTAATGCAATGAATCCCTGGACACTGCTACCTCTCCTAATTGTAATGCAATGAATCCCTGGACACTGCTACCTCTCCTAATTGTAATGCAATGAATCCCTGGACACTGCTACCTCTCCTAATTGTAATGCAATGAATCCCTGGACACTGCTACCTCTCCTAATTGTAATGCAATGAATCCCTGGACACTGCTACCTCTCCTAATTGTAATGCAATGAATCCCTGGACACTGCTACCTCTCCTAATTGTAATGCAATGAATCCCTGGACACTGCTACCTCTCCTAATTGTAATGCAATGAATCCCTGGACACTGCTACCTCTCCTAATTGTAATGCAATGAATCCCTGGACACTGTTACCTCTCCTAATTGTAATGCAATGAATCCCTGGACACTGCTACCTCTCCTAATTGTAATGCAATGAATCCCTGGACACTACTACCTCTCCTAATTGTAATGCAATGAATCCCTGGACACTGCTACCTCTCCTAATTGTAATGCAATGAATCCCTGGACACTGCTACCTCTCCTAATTGTAATGCAATGAATCCCTGGACACTGCTACCTCTCCTGATTGTAATGCAATGAATCCCTGGACACTGCTACCTCTCCTAATTGTAATGCAATGAATCCCTGGACACTGCTACCTCTCCTAATTGTAATGCAATGAATCCCTGGACACTGCTACCTCTCCTAATTGTAATGCAATGAATCCCTGGACACTGCTACCTCTCCTAATTGTAATGCAATGAATCCCTGGACACTGCTACCTCTCCTAATTGTAATGCAATGAATCCCTGGACACTGCTACCTCTCCTAATTGTAATGCAATGAATCCCTGGACACTGCTACCTCTCCTAATTGTAATGCAATGAATCCCTGGACACTGCTACCTCTCCTAATTGTAATGCAATGAATCCCTGGACACTGCTACCTCTCCTAATTGTAATGCAATGAATCCCTGGACACTGCTACCTCTCCTAATTGTAATGCAATGAATCCCTGGACACTGCTACCTCTCCTAATTGTAATGCAATGAATCCCTGGACACTGCTGCATTGTTATTACTGGTACCAGATCTCATCAGTATCCAGAATATAATCATTTCATATTGCCGGGGCCGCCAGTTCAGAAAGTCTCCATCAATGGATTGGGCATGAGGTCAGTTATTGGCCAGGCCCTCTGTCTGAATTTCTCTCTGTGCAAGTTCTGTCAATTTGAACAACATGGAGCCAACTAAGAGCCATCTAGTTCACAGATAAAGCCAATGTATTTGACAAAACATTAAACCAAAAAAAGTTGCGCTACATATTTTCACCAATTCACAAATTTCGCGCCAATATTTGTTTTTTGCAGCGGGAACCTGATTACCCCTTGAATACTCTTAGCGTTTTAGGAGAATAGGTCTTTTAAATTGACATCACGCTTGCTTCAGGTGCGAAAGGTCTGGAGTTCCAGTCCCGCTGGAGCCGTTACGAGTGTGCCTTTAGGCAAGGCATTTAATTTCCACGTTGCCTCTTCTCTCGTCTCGAGAGTGATTGATATAAGTTGTAAGAACTTGTTTCGAGCTGAAATATATTTGTATAAACTAATTGACACCCTCTGTTTTCATCATGTTATCCACACCACAGGCACATCAACATCACACCAATGTTGTAAAACTTTGCTATCAATTAA
This sequence comes from Archivesica marissinica, assembly GCA_014843695.1. Lineage (NCBI taxonomy): Eukaryota > Metazoa > Mollusca > Bivalvia > Venerida > Vesicomyidae > Archivesica > Archivesica marissinica. The sequence goes on along the minus strand of CM026389.1, from coordinate 56,943,343 downwards.
TTAACATGATTTGGATAAAATGACAGGCACAAAAATATGTATAAATCGTACCGCAATATTTCTGGTAAGGGAACAACAGAAAAAACAAAGGATTCCAACTAATAGGCTCAATATACATTTTGGGATAAATCAGACTTTATCTTCAAAGGGAGGTACCATATTTACTCCCTAATGAGACGATCTTGACGATAAGATACCCCCCCCCCCCACCACCATTGGTCTTTCATCAGTGGTATTTTGTACAACAGTCATGCGTATAAGACGGGTTGAGAAAATGGAAACCACACAGAAGTAAAGATCAAACAAATTGTACTCTAAAAGCGCTGTAAATTATGACAAATCATAAAAATAATGCACCGATGCACAACAATAAATTTGATTTGTTAAAATGCTATTGACAAGTTCAGTTCACATATAGAACTGTGAAAGTCTATGCTTTTGCTACACCCTTTCAGTTATAGAAAAGGTCATCATTTATTGCCTTGGAACAAACTGATTAAAAAAAAAAAAAGGGAAAAAATCACTGATTAAAAAAAAAAAAGCGAAACAATCACTTGATTAAAAAAAATGCGAAAAAATCACATTGAGACAATAATCTGGTGATAAAAATCCCATCTTACAGGTGAGTAAGTATGTAACGTAACCTTGCTGTCTGGAGGCCATCTTACAGGCGAGTAAGTATGTAACCTGGCTGTCTGAAGGCCATCTTACAGGTGAGTAAGTATGTAACCTGGCTGTCTGAAGGCCATCTTACAGGTGAGTAAGTATGTAACCTGGTTGTCTGAAGGCCATCTTACAGGTGAGTAAGTATGTAGCGTAACCTGGCTGTCTGAAGGCCATCTTACAGGTGAGTAAGTATGTAGCGTAACCTGGCTGTCTGAAGGCCATCTTACAGGTGAGTAAGTATGTAACCTGGCTGTCTGAAGGCCATCTTACAGGTGAGTAAGTATGTAGCGTAACCTGGCTGTCTGAAGGCCATCTTACAGGTGAGTAAGTATGTAGCTTAACCTGGCTGTCTGAAGGCCATCTTACAGGTGAGTAAGTATGTAGCTTAACCTGGCTGTCTGAAGGCCATCTTACAGGTGAGTAAGTATGTAGCTCTGGCTGTCTGAAGGCCATCTTACAGGTGAGTAAGTATGTAGCGTAACCTGGCTGTCTGAAGGCCATCTTACAGGTGAGTAAGTATGTAACCTGGCTGTCTGAAGGCCATCTTACAGGTGAGTAAGTATGTAACCTGGCTGTCTGAAGGCCATCTTACAGGTGAGTAAGTATGTAGCAACTGGCTGTCTGAAGGCCATCTTACAGGTGAGTAATGTAGCATAACCTGTCTGAAGGCCATCTTACAGGTGAGTAGTATGTAACCTGGCTGTCTGAAGGCCATCTTACAGGTGAGTAGGTAACCTGGCTGTCTGAAGGCCATCTTACAGGTGAGTAAGTATGTACCTGGCTGTCTGAAGGCCATCTTACAGGTGAGTAAGTATGTAACCTGGCTGTCTGAAGGCCATCTTACAGGTGAGTAAGTATGTAGCGTAACCTGGCTGTCTGAAGGCCATCTTACAGGTGAGTAAGTATGTAACCTGGCTGTCTGAAGGCCATCTTACAGGTGAGTATGTATGTAGCTTAACCTTGCTGTCTGAAGGCAATATTGTAGACAACTGAGATCTTAAGATCAACCTGAAATATTTTTCTTGTTTTCTCAAGAAATTGGACACTGTATCATTCTGTAAATTGCACTGTAAGTAAACTGTTGGTTATTTAGTAACTAATATTTAACGTTAAAATCTCATAATATTCTTAACCCATACAATTATGAGAACAAAGTGCACCACTGTTTTATGTAATTTATGAATATTACCATAAGTACAGGCTCAGGTGCAAAAAATATTTGATTTTGGCAATACAGTCAAACCTGTGTTAAACAGCCAGCCAAGGTAATCACAGAAAGTGGCATCTTAGCACAGGTTGTTGCTTAATAAAGGTCAAATATATAATAAAACAACATATTGGAAATCTGGCAACTGGCTGCTTAATACAGGTTGGCTGCTTAGTGGAGGTGACCACTAACACAGGTTTGACTGTATTTCATTTTCTGTATAACGGTAGGCCAAAACCAATGCAGGGCAGGGCTAATTAGTTTATACAAATTTATTTTAGTTCGATTGCGAAACAAGTTCTTACAACTTATATTTATCACTCTCGAGACCTCATTCCTGATGGAATCCATCGCCACGAGGGAGAGAGAAGAGGCAACATGGAATTTAAATGCCTTGCCTAAGGGCACAATCGTAACGGCTCCAGCGGGGTTTGAATTCTAGAGAGTGACAGTGATTTCGCCCCACTTCTCTCTTTAAATAAAAGGTTCATAAACTATTTGGTCCAGTTAAATACACTGGCCATTATAATGTACTCATTCTCTTCAAATGTTGTATTTAATTTTTAAACCGTTCCTTTATAGAGATTTAGGTTAATATACTATTATAACTCAATACAAACAACAGTCACAGGGTTCCCACAGACTGTTGAGACTGAAATTCAAGGACTTTTCAAGGACATTTCATCGTTTTTCAAGGACTCGTTAAATTCGGGATTGTGCTTCAGACATATGGAAATGGTGTAAGATTATTTTTTTTATATTTCTCCACTAAATAACATGCTGAATTACCAAATGTACTGTTGTTGTTTCCGCTTTGCCTTAATAGCACAAAGAGGTGAAAACACCGCAAAGTGCAGCCGCTATCTTTTGAGGCCACACCTAATAATTAACTCGGGACGGACGCATTTTTTGCCCATCACCCGGCCGAAATTGGTGAATTTTATTAATAATAAAATATTTTAGCAACAATTCAAAACTTGCATGCGATTCAAGCACACACTATGGTAATTTAAGGAGTTTTTCCCAGGATTTAAGGACTTTTTAAGGACAAAAACCACCAATACCAAATTCAAGGAGTTTTCAAGGACCTAACACAAATTCAAGGAGTTTTCAAGGTCTGTGGGAACCCTGAGTCATTTACCTATCGTAACTCAATACAAACAACAGTCATTTAGCTATCGTGCAGTGGATAAGTAGTCGCCATACCTATCCCACCTCCATATAATATTACTGGGACTACATGAGATTCTGATCTTTATTATGAACATTGGTTTGGCTACAACATTGTCAATGTATGTCATATTGGTAATGACGTCAAGAGGTGCGTGCTTCTATGGGGGAAAGGGTTCATAATGTGTATTTTGACCATATTTTGTTGAAATTTATTAAATACAGTCAAACCTGTCTTAAGCAGCCAGCCAAGGGAATCACAGAAAGTGGCTGTTTAGCACAGCTGGCTGCTTAATAGAGGTCAAATGTATAATAAAACAGCAATTTGAGAATCTGGACACTGGCTGCTTAATGGAGGTGACTTCATACACAGGTTTGACTGTAATACCATTTTAGAACGCAAACGCACACTTTCTCACTTCTCCCAAACATACGGACCTAGATGAGCCCAGCCCTGCCTATTAGTTTATGCAATTTTATTTCAGCTTGATTGCGAAACAAGTTCTGACAACATTAGTTTAATCAATCCCGAGATCGCATTCCTCATTGAATCCATCGCCAGGAGAGGGAGAGAAATTGCTAGGAGAGGGGGAGAGAAATTGCCAGGAGGTGGAGAGAAATTGCCAGGAGAGGGAGAGAGAAATTGCCAGGAGAGGGAGAGAAATTGCCAGGAGAGGGAGAGAGATATTGCCAGGAGAGGGAGAGAAAGAGAAATTGCCAGGAGAGGGAGAGAGAAATTGCCAGGAGAGGGAGAGAGAAGGTATTGTGGATTTAAGGGTCCTACCTCAGCCTCTAAGGACACCACCACTTATGGGAATTGAGCTCACAACCTCTGGGTTACCAGGCGTACACCGTGTCATTACACCACAGAGGCTCTGCATGGGTTAATTTGACAGCATATGAATGGCTGAACATTCCATAAAATATCTACATGTACCCAGCATATTTAATGAACATATTTAGATATTAGCATAATTTAAAATGCTCAAACGCCGGAACACCAATTAAATTGTTGAAATCGATTCTACATACAATGGGTATAGTCCATGACATAGAGCATTAAATAAGACAAGATGTAGGTATGTTTAATTATGGGGTTTAGTCACACAAACAGCTGTATTTCAGACACGGATGGGCACCCAGTTAGAACCACTAACCTTCCATACGTCAGCTGGATAGCTTCCTCTCTTGATTTGTTTGCTTGTTTTTTGGGGTTTAACATCACACCAACAACTTAAGGTCATATGGCGACTCTCCAGTTATTCGGATCCCCTCCGAGCTGTATTTCAGGCACAACGAGCACACAGATAGAACCACCAATCTACCCCAAGCCAGCTTGATAGCTCCCTCACTTGAAAGAATTCAACATTGGGATTCGAACCTTCAGTGGTGGGGGGTGCAGGTGATTTTAAGAAAACGACCGTAACCACTTTGCCACAACAGAGGCCCAAAACGCGGTAGGAGCAGAAAAGAATAAAAAACTAGATTTTTGCAGTTATATAACTTAGTGATGGTTTTACGTTTATTTATCGTCGCTACCGGCTGCCCATATGAGCGACGCCGCCTGAAGAGATTAGTCATTTTAGATTTTTGGAGGATAGTGCAATGATACAGACAGAGTCCCATTCCAGAGTCTCCTCTGGTTCTTTTACATGCACGGTGTAAAGCACCGACACAAGACCTCAGTTTAATGTCCCATCTGAAAGACTGTTAATTTTATTAGGGTCAGACGGGGGATCGAACCTGCGATCCCTGGATTACCAGTCCAGCATGTTACCACTGGACTACAGATCCGTCTGTGCACATTATTTAGTGGGGGGGAGGGGGGGGGGGGGGGGCTCCATAAAAACATTGCCTTGCGGGGGGCTCCATAAAAACATTGCGGGGGGCTCCATAAAAACATTGCCTTGCGGGGGGGCTCCATAAAACATTGTGGGGGGGCTCCATAAAACATTGCGGGGGGCTCCATAAAAACATTGCGGGGGGCTCCATAAAAACATTGCGGGGGGCTCCATAAAAACATTGCGAGGTGCTCCATAAAAACATTGCGGGGGGCTCCATAAAAACATTGCGGGGGGGCTCCATAAAAACATTGCGGGGGGCTCCATAAAAACATTGCGGGGGGGCTCCATAAAAACATTGCGGGGGCTCCATAAAAACATTGCGGGGGGGCTCCATAAAAACATTGCGGGGGAGCTCCATAAAAACATTGCGGGGGAGCTCCATAAAAACATTGCGGGGGGGCTCTATAAAAACATTGCGGGTGGGCTCCATAAAAACATTGCGGGGGGCTCCATAAAACATTGCGGGGGGCTCCATAAAAACATTGCGGGGGGAGCTCCATAAAAACATTGCTAGATTTCCGCCATGGAGGTGCAAACATTGATTATGTATACAGCACAGAAGTCCAGTCTGATTAATTGCTACTAATACAAATTACCATGGCATGTATTCTTACTAGATTGCAACATGCCTTTCCAATATGCCTACAACCCCACAGATACAGTCTGACATGTGTTATAGAAAGGCAGTGATATAACCTGTTACTCAATACCATACTGCTGATAGCACTACACACACTGTACTCAATATTCAAAGCATATGTACTAGTGTTGCACAAATCCAATAGCCAGACAAGTAGAGGGTACAAGCGTCTGCCTCCGTGGTCGAGTGGTTAAGGTCGCTGACGTGTATACCACTGTAACGTAACCTATCATCACTGATGGTCACGGGTTCGAGCCCCGCTCAGGTCGTGTCTCATTTATATGAAAAAGTTGGCAGTTTCTTACGGAGGTTGGTGCACCCAAGTACTGGTTAACCGCTGGAGCCTGCCCAGGAAAGGTGTTAAGTAAACTGCCCACCGGCGATATAGCCCGAAATGGTGCTGATGCAGGCGTAAAACCCGAAATATAACATAACATAACAAGAGGGTACAAGCCACAATGTCTAACTTTTTACATAATTATAATATACGACCCTTTCAAATAATCAAAGTTCATCTTTAGTCGAGTCTAGCGGTCACTATGAGCAACAACTATTAATTTAACCTGTAACCAGCCAATCACACGACTAGTCGCTTTTGCAAATAGCATAGAGCCATATCAGACGGCACAAAATGTGGCGTCTGATCAGGCTCTATGCTGTGTGCTGCCGTCTGATCAGACTCTATGCTGTTTGCTATTCAGATAGTGGAGCTAAAACACTTGTCTGAATAGCAAACAACACAGATCCTGATCAGACTCACTGTTACGCCACGGCTGATCTGGATCAATGTTGTTCGCACATTCCTGCCAATTTATTCGGCAGGTTAAGGGTTAAACAATATACTTGATGGTTTTATATTTTAAACGTAATTTACTAAAAGTGATGAGAGTGATAAGTAAACATGCAAGACAATCACTACACAGTGTTCCCCCTGTCTGAATGCAAGACAATCACTACACAGTGTTCCCCCTGTCTGAATGCAAGACAATCACTACACAGTGTTCCCTCTGTCTGAATGCAAGACAATCACTACACAGTGTTCCCTCTGTCTGAATGCAAGACAATCACTACACAGTGTTCCCTCTGTCTGAATGCAAGACAATCACTACACAGTGTTCCCTCTGTCTGAATGCAAGACAATCACCACACAGTGTTCCCTCTGTCTGAATGTTTGTCTGCGCCACTTCTGTCACCAATTGAAAAACACTGGAGCCAATTAAAAAAACTTGAAGCCAATTAAGAGCCATATAGTTCACAAATAATATGAAATAAATATTTGAAGCCATGTATTTGACAAAACATGTACCAAAATAAAAAAGAAGGTTGCGCCAATTCACAAAATTTAGCGCCAATATTTGTTTTTTCCTTCAATTGGCGCCATTGGCGACCGACAGCGGGAACCCTGACTACAGACGTGGGGTTAAACTAACCTAGTTATGAACGACCATGATTAGGTTAGTATATCACAAAATAGGTGATAAGAATTACACAATGCAGATAATTTCCTGTAATCTAATTTACAAACTAGCTCTGGTGGAAGCTGCGTTTCCTTGCATACATCAGTAATATAAACACCTGATCATTGAATGCCGATGACAGGACAAGTGAGATATTTACAAACTAGCGCTGTGGAAGCTGTGTTTCCTTGCATACATCAGTAATATAAACACCTGATCATTGAATGAAGATGGCAGGACAAGTGAGATATTTGGTGGAACATGCAGTAAATTTAATCTCACTTGTCCTGGATAAGTAGCCAAACAAAAAATATGTACTCAATAATCATTACCTACATGTGTATATATACTGAGTCAAAAAAGAAACGATACCTGGTGTTTATGTGTCTATAATTTCAACATTTATTAAGAAAATTCTTTGAAAATTCATAAGATGATAGTTTGAAAGAGGAGCACATAAAGCATAATGAGCCTCCGAAACTGTCTGCTGCGTGATGACGTAATTCGTCGGACAGGGGTCTAATGGAGTTTTCACAAAGACGTCAATACCGAGTATGGGCACCATTTGCGTCTCTCACTGCAATGCACCGCCGTCGCATCGAACGGAAGAGTGTCTGAATCTCTTGCTGGTCAATATTTGTCCACTCCTGACGCAAAACATCCCTCAGTTGGTTAAACGTTACCGGCTGACGTCGTCTGACGCGGCGGTCTAACGTATCCCACACATGTTCTATGTCTGGTGACAAAGCAGGCCACGGCAGGGTTTCAATATTGTTCTGCTCCAATAATGTGGTGGAAATCCGAGCAGTACGACACCTGGCGTTGTCCTGTTGGAACAGTGCGACGTTTCTGTTGGCGCTAAAGAACGGCACAACAACTGGCGCAAGGATCTCATCACAGTACCGCTGGGCGTTTAGGTTCACCACTAACAGTTCAGTGCGACTGCCGAAGGTGATACCGCCCCACGCCATAACGCTTCCGCCCCCGAACAGATCGACCTGACGTACACATGCGTCGGCGTAACGTTCACCACGTCTGCGATATACCCGCTCTCTGCCATCCGCTCGACGCAAACAGAACCGCGATTCATCGCTAAACATCACCGAATTCCACTGTAACCGAGTCCAGCGAGCACGTTCCGTCGTCCATTCCCGCCGTACGTCACGGTGACGTCGTGTCAGGATGGGTCCAACGTATGGCCGATAGGCACGAATGCCACGTTCACCGAGCCGGTTCCTGACTGTTTGTGCACTGATGCGATTGTTGGTCATCCCAGGAGTAACGGCAGCTGTGTGCGTAGCAGGTAGGAACCGGTCACGTAAATGTGACGGTCCTGTTCACGCGTCGTCACACGTGGTCGACCAGATCTTGGACGGTCGTCCACCGATCCATGTGTTTGATAACGTCGAAGTAGACGTGTTATCGTGATCCGCGTAACCCCCGAGTCGATTTGCGACGTCACGCTGACGTAAACCGCCGTCAATCATGCCAATGGCACGCATTCTCTGATTGCGGTTTAGCCTAGGCATTTTGTTAGAGGTAACAATGGGTATGTAAGGTGTTTTTCCTCGATGATAATGCAATACCAGTACAATAAACCGGTTTTCCGATTTGTACATGTGTAGGAAGTTGTCTTTGTTGAGGAGCACGTGCAAATCGGAAATTCGGCGTTCCAGGATTATCGGGTGTTTATTTACCTGTGTTTATGGTTGGCTGACGTTGCAATAAGATACCCGGTACTGATACGTAATAATATATTAAACCTTTCTATGGTTTTATCCGTTTTACGTCATTTTTAGTTTGGTATCGTTTCTTTTTTGACTCAGTATATATATGTGGCAAGTGATAAAAGTGTTATATGGTGTCTATCACTATAATAAGGGCTTCTAAAATTTTCAAAATAAAATCAGTCCAGGCCGAAATCGACAGCCCCCCCCCCCCCATGTCATTCTAATATTTTTATAGTACAATCGGTGTTTTTAAAACAAGGCTTTTATTGTAAAAGTGAAGTCATTAAAATCGACGCATACAACGGCCAGGGGTACTACGCCGTAAGACGAGGCCGAGGGATTTAGGGTACGGGTTGACGGCGTACATGTATATATATCAGAGCTGCATGGGCGTATCTATGCAATCTGCCTATGGCATCAACTCAAGTACACACACACAAGTCAGCAATCTGGACAAAACATCTGTTTCGGATGGGTAATGTATGGCTTTGGGATTATTGGACAATATGTGGGCAATTAACGTGGATCAGTCAAGCAGGTCGCATATCGATCTTAGACCGGAAACAGGTGTGAACATTTATACACCTTATAGGAGAGATTATTATTTGCATGTACCAATTTAGGCTTGTTCGGAAAAAAATGTATTTGACAGATTTCTGAGCTTTTTCAACAATTTTCTGGACCGATTTTTATGACATTTGGTTCTACAACCGGTCTGCCAGTTTAAAATTTGGACCGAGAGACCGGCGATATTAGAAGCCCTGGTGTCTATATGGAGTAATGGATTAACCATATATATATATATAGGTACAGGGTTCATTCTAGGTCAGAATTTTTGGGAGAAGTGAGAAAGCGTGTGATCGCTTCCTCAACCCATTACTCCACAATAGCGTATTAGCGTGTGTCTATCTACTACCCCTCGATAGCGTATTATCGCGCACAAGCCTATTCCCCTTCGGTAGCGTATTATCGCGTACATGCGTATTCCCCCTCGGTAGCGTAAAACCGCGTACTTGAACTTTGCGGCCATTTGTTTATATATGGAAACGAGCGCCACCTATAATTTTTTATCAATGAATAAGAACGGCCTTCTGGGTAAATAATAGCGGGAAAATACTCATATGTTACTATAAATATATTACGGAATAATTGAGATCCAATCAATGCATAGCTAGTTAGGTCATAGTTGAATAAAAAATGGCGGAACGTATTGCGGAAATTTTGAACAGTGATAGTGATGAATCGGAATTTGATGGATTTAGCGTGGTAAATGATGGATCGGATATCGAAATTGATGGACTAATAAGTGATGATGGTTCTGATAGTGATAGCTCGTCAACAGAAGTGTCCGATGACGAGAATAATGACGGAGAATGGACTCGACATTTTACAAATTTGCAGGTACGTGTTTTGAAATAATGAATACGACTTTTATTTTTAAAACGAAAGTACTATGATCTTATTGTCCGATATGCACAGTGTTTATGATGGAAAAGATTTGAACAAAGAAATAAATTACCGGCCTGTTTGTATTATTTGTTAACACATTATGCAGTGAGCATTCTTTATTTACGATGTTTGCTGGAGTGGGTGGGGTTATGATTCATGGCAGATTTTGTATTCTGATTTTTCACTGTTGAATATCAAAATTGGGACAATATTGAACATGTATTACCCACTACACAAGTAAACATATATAGTTTATGATTGTAATTAATTATTAATTGACAAAACTCAGCAATTTGTTCATAAATTTATTGTTTTTGTATCATTTCAGTTCAATGACTTCACAGAGCAGCCGGGGCCAGTTTTGCCTGATGGGTTTGATGTAGAGATGGCATCTTCAATTGACTACTTTTGGTTGCTATTCAGCCAGGAAATGTTCAGTTCTATAGCTGTACACACCAACAACTACGCCCATTGGTACAATCGTTATATGGGCGGTGTAGATCTTCACGATCAATACCGTATGAACTATGAAGTTGGTCGCAACTCGAAGAAATGGTGGCGCTATCTCTTCTGGTTTGTGATAAACTGTAGTTTGGTGAATGCTTTCCTTCTCTACAAGGAAGCATCACGTAGAATCACCAAGAAAAAGCGCTTCACACATCTTGATTTTCGGCGAGAGTTGACACGCGACCTGATTGGTGGTTATAGTAAGAGGAAGAGGTCAGGTGTGGAGTTGGACACTGCGGGTCTTCTTGAAGTGGAAAATATTGCTGGCCATGTCTTCGGCAAACTTCCAGGACCAAGACGTAGGTGTAGGTACCACCTAACACAACTCAAGCAAAGGAAAGAGACATGCTTTGGTTGCACAGTCTGTAAAGTGCATCTGTGTAGAGATGGTTGCCACAACCGCTACCATAATCTATGAGAAGTGAAGTGTATTTCCATGATACTGTGTCGTTGTGAAACTGTACAAATGTATATACGTGTAATATAATGCTAGCATTCTACAAAGAAACAAGAAGAAAAAGCTCCAACTTTTACAAATGACATGACGGTTAATTTATATTTCAATAGTGTAAAATATTAATATACAAATATTATAGACTGAAACATTTAATTCTAAATATTATAGACTGAAACAGTTAATTCTCAAGAATAGTGTAGTGAACAAAATATTGGATACACCAGGATTATACATTACCGCTCAGCGGCTGACTTACTAGGTAGGAGCTTTATTAGGTCACTGTATGGAGTAAATATGTACACATTATTTTACAGGTTGTATATTTCCTCTGGAAATACATTTAGTTGTATTATAATTCTGAAAATAAGGTAAATTCATAATAAAATTAAGATTTAAATGGATATTATGTCACTTATTTGTTTGTAAATACTATGAACAGCACTTTTTAGGCACCTTTTTGAAAATATCTGTGGCAATATTTTAATTTAAAATATATCAGTAGAAAGATCATGTTTTTATCTATAAAGTTTACATTTACATGTCATAGATTAATTGACCAGATAACATAGTAATCCCTGATAATATGACATACATGTCAAATGTCTGCAGATAATCAATAACCCTTATCAAGATAGGGTAATCAATAGCTGTATTGATCTATCAGGTCAATTCCTTATCAGCACCTGTAGTATAAGCTTGAATTTAATAGATAATGGCCACTTTCTCTGTGGAGTAATGGGTTAAATGGTGTTCTTTAATATACTTCTGCAAAATAGGGTTAAAATGCACAGTACAACCATTAAATACAACATTTGAATAGGAGTGCTTTATAATGGGCCAGTGTATCTTACTAGACACAATTTTGTTTGAAAATCGTAAAAACCAAAAATTATATTTTTTTTAGGGAGAAGTGGGGCCCCCAGAGGACGAAGTCAGGGTCCCTAGGGCGACAATTTCACCCACATCACCGTCTAGAATGATCCCTGAGGTGTATTAAAATCATGTTTATATAGACAGTTTTTATTTCCCATCAGGTCATTAATTAGTGCAGCTTTATTACGCTGCTTAACGTTTTACGAGAGACCACACATGAACACACACTGTCAGGTTGAACTGTACGTACAAAACAATTACAATGTTTAACGTTTTATGAGACCACACATCAACAGACAGGTTGAACTGTACATACAAAACAAGGCCACTTTGGTACTACAGTATTCGAGTAGTAGAACATACAGGATATATGCAAGTATTCACACATTCAAATGATGACACGCGTACCGTACAATTCTACACACAACTGTATTCACACATTCAAATGATGACACGCGTACCGTACAATTATACACACAACTGTATTCACACATTCAAATGATGACACGTGTACCGTACAATTCTACACACAACTGTATTCACACATTTAAATGATGACATGCGTACCGTACAATTATACACACAACTGTATTCACACATTCAAATGATGACACGCGTACCGTACAATTATACACACAACTGTATTCACACATTCAAATGATGACACGCGTACCGTACAATTCTACACACAACTCGCAGCAGCAGACTATAAAATGAACCTTAAGACATACTGATTCGGCATTGTATATACATGTATATTCAACATACATTGACCATCTCCGTGGCCCAGTGATTAAGACGTCCGCCTATGGAGCTAGAGGTCTATGGTTCGAACCTCATCAGGGGTTCGTTTTGATATGGCTGGTTGGTGAGCCGCCCGCTAGTTAAATAATGGTTACAGATAGCCTATTCAGTCGGGCCTGCAAGGATAGGAATCAGGAAGTACTGATGTTCATAAAAAAAAGGTATAATGTATAAAATATATAAAATGTATATTCCATGCAAGGTACACAATGTCCAAAATGTATATTCAATGCAAGGTGAACAATGTCCAAAATCTATGCCACCTTTCGCACCTGAAGCAAACGCGCATCCACTGCGCTATCACGACTTCCACATTACTTGATTGCGCACTTAAAAGAAAGTGATCATCACAGTAGGACAAACCAAATTTCATTAGGGGCAGTATTCCCTCTGTCTGATTTTTTGTCTGAGCCACTTCTGTCGCCAATGGCAAATAGCAGTCAGTTATCTTTCTTGGCAGCCGCTAGGGGCGCCACTGTACCCGGTCCTGGAATTCTCGCAGAATAAACATCATTAACATGGCATCGAAGTTCGGTTTTATGACAATACCACAGTTAAAATCGGAATTAAAGAAGAGAAATGCAAAGCAGACAGGAAGGAAAATGGATTTGGTTGAAAGGTATTAATTTTGCTTCAGATTTTAGCGTAATAAGCAATAAAGACCGAGACATGCGGCGATCCTGTGAACCGTAAACACGGGTCATGTCCGACAGTGCTAAGTTAATGCAATGGTCGATAAAACGATATGTAAAAAAATTCCTTGTAATTGACGTTAAAAATGGTCAAGAATATGTATTCCACCCGAATTGCAACACCTAACAGAATTAAAATTGTATAACTGGGAAAAATAAACAACTTTTACGGCTAGCATACGCTATTATATACGATAACATTGTCTCTAAATACATAAATGTCGAAATGGCCGTGTGGTTAGACCGTTGATCTGTGACACGGGAGACCCGGGTTCGAATCATACCGATGTTGTTCATATCCTAATGTTTTTTTTTGTCCGTTTCAGAACAATCTAATTGATTATGACTGATTCCGAAATCAGTATTTCGCCCGTACTAACGCCTCTACGACGGTGTAATGACAATGATGCAGGACTCTAGTTCTGCTCAATGCTACTCATTTTCATTCTCAAGCTTTTCTTAAAAACACAATAAGCGCTTACATACCATCGATGGTCTGTTGAACGTAATCATTAGCTCTGAAATGGCCTTTGCATACGACTGCAGTCTTCGAAGCGTAAAATCTTTATCTCAACCAGCCGATCAGAATATAGTATCAACCACGCATAAAGAACGCCTTCATCACTTGCTCCGCCCAGGGTTAGGGTCAAAACGCGTGGTTGATGTCATTATTCAGTTGTGTGGTTGAGAAAAAAGGCTTACATCTTCGAAGGCTGCCAATCTTTGAACGATTCGTCTATCCTTCTAATCGCGTTCACCCACTTGGAACGCCTATCATAATCTTTCGGAAACTCATGTCCTCCTCTTAAATGACACTGGGGTACACAGCAGCAGGTTGAAGGCATAATTATCTATTATTTTGTGTTATTATGTATGAGCATGTTTACATTGTTTTCTAAGGAAAGTACGATAAAATCCGAATCACTCCAAATGTATCGGGACCGGGTCAGGTGGCGCCACCTAGTTAAGAACGACAACTGACTGCTATTTGCCATTGAAAAAACTGGAGCCAATTTGAAAATCTTGGAGACAACTAAGAACCATAGAGTTCACAGATAAATATTTGAAGCCATGTATTTGACAAAACATGTTGTACCAAAAAAAATAAACAAACAAAAAATGTGCGTAAATTATTTTCTCCAATTCACAAAATTTGGGTTTTATCGCAATTGGCGACAGACAACGGGAACCCAGAGGGGCACATGTGGAAAATGTAAAATAAAGAATTTTGTAAACCTTAATAAATATTACCATAATAAATCATGTTATATCAGTGTTTAACATGAAACATTTAATATCCATATCATTGATGCACAATATTATTCTCAAATGATTTAAAGCGAAACGTGAACATTTGTCAATCTGTCTTATATGAATAAGATGCGAACAAATACTGTTTATTGAGCCATATAATGACTGTGTAACATACACTATATATAGGTGTATTTTATTACAGTACAGCTCTGTAATAACCATGTTAACATGCTACGGATATCGACTATGAACGTACATGAAAACGATATATATATATATATATGGTAATGTTTGGACATGAAAACAAGAAATCATGTTGTGTGATACATGTAACCAATACCGGGGTGGGGTCTACAGCGTAGCCTGTGGTACATTCAACTCGTCACATGTGGCCAAGATAAGAGGGCAATGTGGGAGAATGTCAAGTGGGAGAAGAAGTCATGTGGGAGAAGAAGTCATGTGGGAGAAGTCTCCATGGGATGTGTTACTTCTACAGGGCTCCAGCTAGAGGGTGATATCTCCCTGAGCTGCTTTACTTGTCCCCACAGGGCTCCAGCTAGAGGGTGACATAGGAGAAATAGTCTCCATGAACTTCCTTACTTCTCCCTACATGGCTGGAGCTAGAGGGTGATAAGGGAGGAATAGTCTCCATGAGCTGCCTTACTTCTCCCTACATGGCTGGAGCTAGGGGGTGATAAGGGAGGAATAGCCTTCCTGAGCTGCCTTACTTCTCCCTACATGACTGGAGCTAGAGGGTGATAAGGGAGGAATAGCCTTCCTGAGCTGCCTTACTTCTCCCTACATGGCTGGAGCTAGAGGGTGATAAGGGATAAATAGCCTTCCTGAGCTGCCTTACCTCTCCCTACATGGCTGGAGCTAGGGGGTGATAGGGGAGGAATAGCCTTCCTGAACTGCCTTACTTCTCCCTACATGGCTGGAGCTAGGGGGTGATAGGGGAGGAATAACCTTCCTGAGCTGCCGTACTTCTCCCTACATGGCTGGAGCTAGGGGGTGATAGGTAGAAATAGCCTTCCTGAGCTGCCTTCTCCCTACATGGCTGGAGCTAGGGAGTGACACAATGATAAGCTTACAGTATACAAGGAGGGAGAAGTTACTGGTAAGCCTGGGTTCCAGACTGTTGATTTTTCACTTTTTAACTTCTGGCAAAATGACAGCCTGGGTAATTTTTCAGGTTGCAGATTTGAAGAACGACAACTCTTCTCTACACGATACTATCGCTAAACTTTTTAAAACTATTTATCATTCCGTTGACCCGTAAACAATGGCGACAAATTATAAAGTTTTATCAATATTGCAGTGCCTCGCTTTCGATTCAAGTATGTCATTAATTAAGTCACGTGCTAATAGGCCTATTAATAGGATTAATGATAATCAATAATTACACAGAAAACCCATCAAGTTTCCCAAGGTGTTGATATTAGAAACTCAATACGGCCCAATTAATGGTCTCTGTGTTAAAATATATTTATTTGACTTACAAGGCAAAATATATGGACGCCTGTTTCCAGGCTAGTTACTGGTATACAAGGGGAGTTTGTTTCCGCAACATAAAGTTATCAAAAGTTGCAATGTGCAGAGTTATCGTCCGTCACGTAAACAGTGCATGGTGACATCGCATGATGACGGTGCATGTTGACAGTGCATGGTGATGGTGCACGGTGACAGTGCATAATGATGGTACATGGTGATGGTACACGGTGACAGTGCATAATGATGGTGCATGGTGATGGTGACAGTGCATGGTGATGGTGACACAGACAGTGCATGGTGATGGTGCATGGTGACAGTGCATGATGATGGTGCATGGTGAGGGTGCATGATGATTGTGCATGGTGATGGTGCATGGTGACACAGACAGTGCATGGTGCATGGTGACACAGACAGTGCATGGTGATGGTGCATGGTGACACAGACAGTGCATGGTGATGGTGCATGGTGACAGTGCATGGTGCAGGTGCATGATGATGGTGCATGGTGACAGTGCATGGTGATGGTGCATGGTGATGTTGCATGGTGACAGTGCATGGTGCATGGTGATGTTGCATGGCGACATCGCATGGTGACGGTGCATGGTGACAGTGCATGGTGACAGTGCATGGTGATGGTGCATGATGACAGTGCATGGTGATGGTGCATGGTGACAGTGCAATGGTGCATGGTGACATCGCATGATGACAGTGCATGGTGATGGTGCATGATGATGTTGCATGGTGACATCGCATGATGATTGCATGGTGATGGTGCATGGCGACGGTGCTTATCTAAATTTGTTACCACTATATAACATAGTATCAGGCAGAAATATCCAAATGGGAGTCTAAAAAAATAAGTCCAGCCCCAGAGCGGGACCCGAATGATGACGGAAATTGCCGCACGGACTCGATGTGAGAACGGCGAACTGACGTGATCGAAATGCGGCAGAAACTGGGAAAGCCCAGGTGGGAAAGCCTCTCCAAAATGGAATTGCGAACAATATTAGCCTATTATAGGGTCCAGTTCTTGTCATTGTTTTACAGCTGCATATATATATGTTAACAAACCTAGTGAGGTCTCGGAGAAAAAAAAAAACTGTTATCAGCCATTTTTTTAACTGGCCGTCGGTAAGCGTCGCCAATATAATTGACCGTCTTATTAGGTGATAGGCCGTCGAAAAGACGGCCCGACGGCTCTCTGCCTAATACTGTGCTATATAAACAATCCAGCCCTGAGTAATAAATGGAAGCTAGTTAATCTCGTTACAGAATTAGGGAGTGTGACCCATATGACCTGGCAGATGTACGTAGCCTGGTCTAATAGCTAGACATGTATCACTCTCTTGGACTGGGTGGCCAGCTCCACTTAGAAAAAGAGCAGAATAATGGTTATGGGCCTCTTTAGTATCGAATATCAAGCAAACTAGCGGATGTGACCCGGATTGTCAATCAATTAAGATTCTGGGACCCACCAAATAGACGACATTGATTCGATAGAGATATTGAACAGCAACACAAGCTGTAACTAGATTTTTATGGCAGTGCTGTTTAGTCGGAAATGCTGAAAGCTGTCCCCAACATGAATGGTCAATATTCATAAACACCAGGCAGTTTCAACATGAATGTTCAATATTCATAAACACCAGGCAGTTTCAACATGAATGTTCAATATTCATAAACATCAGGCAGTTTCAACATGGTCAATATTCATAAACATCAGGCAGTTTCAACATTTATAAACATCAGGCAGTTTCAACATGAATGTTCAATATTTATAAACATCACGCAGTTTCAACATGAATGTTCAATATTCATAAACACCAGGCAGTTTCAACATGAATGGTTAATATTCATAAACATCACGCAGTTTCAACATGAATGTTCAATATTTATAAACATCAGGCAGTTTCAACATGAATGTTCAATATTTATAAACATCACGCAGTTTCAACATGAATGTTCAATATTCATAAACACCAGGCAGTTTCAACATGAATGGTCAATATTCATAAACATCAGGCAGTTTCAACATGAATGGTCAATATTCATAAACATCAGACAGTTTCAACATGAATGGTCAATATTCATAAACACCAGGCAGTTTCAACATGAATGTTCAATATTCATAAACATCATGCAGTTTCAACATGAATGTTCAATATTCATAAACATCAGGCAGTTTCAACATGGTCAATATTCATAAACATCAGGCAGTTTCAACATGAATGTTCAATATTTATAAACATCAGGCAGTTTCAACATGAATGTTCAATATTTATAAACATCATGCAGTTTCAACATGAATGTTCAATATTCATAAACACCAGGCAGTTTCAACATGAATGGTTAATATTCATAAACATCACGCAGTTTCAACATGAATGTTCAATATTTATAAACATCAGGCAGTTTCAACATGAATGTTCAATATTTATAAACATCACGCAGTTTCAACATGAATGTTCAATATTCATAAACACCAGGCAGTTTCAACATGAATGGTCAATATTCATAAACATCAGGCAGTTTCAACATGAATGGTCAATATTCATATAAACATCAGGCAGTTTCAACATGAATGGTCAATTTCATAAACATCAGGCAGTTTTAACATGAATGGTCAATATTCATAAACATCAGGCAGTTTCAACATGAATGTTCAATATTCATAAACAGGCATAGTTTGTGTCAAACCAGTATCTCAGCGGAAGAAAGCAAAAATTAGAAAATTGGATTATTCCACGAGATTTGAGATTTTCCCCAAGATTGTGCTTGCTGCGGAGGATAGATTTGCCATATAAAAAAGGTATCTCTAAAGTAAACCTAATTAAGACTGTATGTCACGTTTATATACTTTATATATAATACTTAGGAAATAATATTTGCCTTTCAGTTTTTTATTGGCGGAAAAAACATGGTTTGGAGTTTTATCGCGTAGGAATTAACTATACAGCCCTAAGTGGTTAGTTCTGGCGATCAGAATGACAAACCATGATCAACATTTTATTTTACTTTAAATAACGCAAATTATACAAATATTCTAAACAATGTTTAACTCAATAAGTGAACTGCAGATTTAAACTTGGTAAATTCCTTCTTTGCATATACACATAAACTGCCAAGCCATGTACAATGTACTATAAGTTATATGCATTGACATTAGTCAAGTGATCGCCCCTCATATGCTGTCACAGTGCACTTTTGGCTGAGGTGAAAATTTGAAATTGGATCGTCATCGATGTATGCATGTATGTATGTTCCATTAATGTCAAACTCCTTGCGGGGACTTAGACATGTTTTCCTGAGCAGGCTTAGCCAACCTAAGCTGTTAACCAGTACTAAGCCATGTGTGTGAGGTGCCTTGCTCAATGACACTACATAAGTGGCTTGACCAAGTATCGAACCTGGGACTGTTCGACTCCAAATCCAACGCTCTACCACTGGACGCCACACGATGGACCATGGATGCCACACGATGGACCACGGACGCCACACGATGATTGGTATCAGCACGTAAAAATAAAAGATTGACATTGGCTCATGAAATTTCACCCCGATAAATGTAACCTACTCAGCATCACACAAAAACGTAAGCCATTTCTCTTTACATATAAACTCCATAACCATCCCCTTCAAAAAGTAAATGATGCAAAATATTTAGGCCTAACCTTGCAAAGCAATCTAAAATGGGACAAACATATTAACTCGATAACTAATAAAGCAAACCAATCACTAGGATTTTTGAAACGCAACCTAAAATTCACATCATCTAAAGCAAAAGACCATGCATACAAAGCACTAGTAAGACCCAAGCTAGAATTCTCCAGTACTCTCTGGGACCCACATTCTAAAACACAAAAACATCAAATTGAGACGGTACAGCGACGTGCTGCCAGATTCGTTATCAACCGATGCCATAACACTAGTTCAGTCTCTGAAATGATCGACAACCTAAACTGGCCAACACTTGAGACACGCAGAGTTTGATACAGATTGATTCTCTTCTATAAAATAATACACCAAATAGTAGCTGTAAACATTCCCATAAACCTTTTGATACTCATAGACAACATAACTAGACACACAAACCCATATTGTTATAAACACATCCCTGTCAACAAAGATTCATACAAATTCTCTTTTTATCCAAGAACCGTCATCCAATGGAACTCGTTACCCCTTGCCGCACATGAAGCAATAACAGTTGATGGCTTTAAAGCATGTATCCCCGTTTCTGCCCTCCCAACCATGATCTAAAGCATTCACTCTATGTACAAAATCTTAAACAAGCACTGTAGTATATTTGTCTTTGGACATTCACTTATTTGTTAATTAATCATTGTAAATATCATCATCTCAAAATTCACCAGCGACGACACATAATCCTCAATATTGAGGGAGTGCCGAAATCACCAAAAAGAAGAAGAAAGATGGAGGTCAGTGCTGCTGCTTTAAGTATATGTTAATGATTCAGCAGTTCAGTTATGAATTATTATTACTAATTTATAGTGTATAGTATATAATACAATAGAATAAATATAATTATGCTTAATTGCTTTGGAAACACAAATACACAAATACACAGGTTATCGGTATATATCAATCATGAATCAACAATCACAGCATAAATTAAGCAATCGCAGAATAAATTGATCTCAATGAAGACAAAGCTTTGAAGCACAACAAGCTTCATTAAAACATTTTACATACATTTTCCTTCGCTGTGACACTTCGTACAACAGAAATAATGTTAGCAGAAAATCAGTTGTATTCGTTACATCTGGTTAATGCAAAATGGTACATGTAAAGGGAGTTAACTCCAGCTAATTAAAAGCGCGTTTCGGCAATATTTGTTTCAACATGTTTTCATGCTATTTTGGGATCTAGCTGACAATTACCCGCAACATACATCACTATTCATGACATTTTTAAAACTTAAAACAATATCTAAGACAAAGATATGGAGAAAATACACAAAATATTCACCAAAATTAGAAAACTCTCGTCAGCCGCCAAACCGGAAGAACTATTCCGAATGAGGCCACTGTCAACAATTCACTTCCTGTTTACATTGGTTACTCTTAAGGTGCAAAACCCAGGTAAATGATAGTGTTTATTTATTTCACTGTGTTGATAGGTAAAACTTATTCTGCATTTTCTTCTATTTATGTTTTCTGTAAAATTGATAAATATATGTCATAAGATCACGCTTATCTTATCATATTTTGCAGGGAAACTAAACTGAAAAAATACAAACGTGTTTGTGGAACCTATGCTCAATGTATTTTCGGAAAAACGCCTTATAGAACATACTTATGCAGCTACTTGACTTTCCTTGCCTGCAATGGAGACTACCGATAATAAGCTTACACGCTATCCGTATCAATAGCCGAACGTACGGATCACGTGACAAATCCATGTGTTATAATTGACTTCTATAAATTCCAATCATAATATTACAGAAATATACCCTATACCGAAAACAGTACCTGCAGTGGTAAATTCTTCTTCCACTAAATCAATTTTGTGATTTTCAAACCTATAAATGGTTATTTGTTCAATTTTAGCTCATAAAAATGTATGTATTCATATGACAAATTAATGAAATATATATTGTGTGCCGTCCGTGGTCCAATGGTAGAGCGTCGGATTTGGAATCAACGGTCCGGGTTCGATACTCAGTCAGGCCACGTATGTAGTGTCATTGAGCAAGGCACCTCACACACATTGCTTAGTACTGGTTAACTGCTATGGTCGACTAAGCATGCCCAGGAAAACATGTCTAGGTCCCCGCAAGGGGTTTGACATTAATGGTACATACATATACCGCGGGGATAGGTTCACTTCTGGCTGAATTTACTGCTGTTTATGTATAACGTGTCGATAGCCAGCATGGTGACATAAGTCTATCTTGACTACACGAAAACTATAGAAATTTCTACAGTACAATCATTGTTTTTTATCATTTTTTTAAAACAAGGCTTTTATTGTAAAGTTGAATACAGTGAAGTGCATGTCAATTAAAATCGAGGGGAAAAAACGCATAAAACTGCCAGGGGTACTACGGTGTAAGACGAGGGTTGAGTTGACTAGGGTACCGGTTGACCACATACATGTATATATGTCAGAGAGCTGCATGGATGGTGCCCTTACTATGCTTGCCTCGAACTACGCTATGCATATTTTATTCACAAAATATTAACCTTTTAACGAATCTTTATTGATATGTACTCAGAATATACGACAAGTATAATTAACATTTTATACTGGCCATTATATGTGGGATTTACGGGCGAGCGGTTTCACCACTCTATGTACTCAGATTAGATTATATAATGCAAAATCATTAAATATGTTTTAACATAATTGTCGGCAAATAGCTATTATAGCTAGTGTTTATTGTTGTACATCCTACTCAAATTCAAGTTTCTTGTATCTTGATACGACAACAGGGATGTTATTAACTTGTGTAAGTGGTTGTTAGTAAGTGGTTAGTGTGCGTAATTATGGTATTACACTATTTGTGATGATCTTCTTTTAATCATTTTCAGACGAGGGTCATTTCAAAAGTAATGACTGACTACAAGCCTAAGCCCTACCCTGGGTACAACCCTGGGAGGGAGGCTGAAACACCTCGTCCAAATGCCAGAGTTAAACCAGAGGCGGAGTGCTTTGCCAACAGAGGTCATGGTAACCTTGACCTTTTTGCATCCACACCAAGATATGTTGATCAACATATACCAGAGCCTCGGTGCCCTGGAAATGACGCTAAGCATAATTATGATGTGGGTCGTAATGGAACAGTGAACAAACTTTTGTATGGACAGGCTACACCTCGAAATGATGAACCAGCAGTTCCAAGAGTTAAAGAGGAAGCTCAACCGATAGCTGAGGGTCACCAGGGTAAAGCGACTTCAGCATTGTTTAATTCATACGGCAGTTTACCGACAGATACCCCGCGAGCAGCAAGGGTCAAATCAGAGGCTTCGGAGACTGCTGAACAACACCAAGGTGGAAGAATGAATTGTTTAATGCATAATCCTAAGCAACTACCAAGTTCTGCACGGTCAGCTCCTAGGGTCAAGGCTGAGGCCTCAGTGAATGCTGAACTTGACCGCGGTGGACAGATGAACAAAAATCTACACAGCTATGGTTCGAGTTCATCATGTGTGGATTACGCTGCTCGGGTTAAACCAGAAGCATCGGAGAACGCAGAAAAGGGAAAGGGTTACGTGGGAACATTATTTGGTAAATATGGGAAACTACCACGTGATCAACAACCCGCACCTAAGGTCCACGGGGAAGGAGGGGCAAATGCTAACCTTGATAAAGGCGGGAGATTGTCTCGTCTGATGCATGAAGGAAGTCGTCTACCGCAAGATTGTAAACCACCACCAAGGGCTAATAGCAAGGCTGCTAAGCAAATTTTGAAAGCAAGTAGGGGCCAGATGGCTAGACTGTTTGCGGAACAGGGTAAACACCAGACTGTGTCCAAACCAGGCATGAGAGCAGCTTCTAGTTTAAAAATATATTAATCTCTATTGGTGTCATAGCTGATGACTATGCTGTTAATTGATATACATGGGGTATATTACATGGCTCATTCTAGAGGGTGAAATGGGTGAAGTAGTCACCCTTGGGGCCCTGACTTCGCCCCCTAGGGCACCACTTCTCCCTAAGAAAACAACATTTTTTACAAATTTCAGACAAAATATTGTCCAGTAAGATACACTGGTCATTGTAAAGCACTCGTATTCAAATATTGTATTTAATGGTCATACTGTGTATTTTAACCATAATATGTTGAAATTTATTCAATAATACCATTAGATGACGCAATCTCGCGCTTTCTCACTTCCCCAAAGATTTGGGTCTAGCTTGAACTCTATATTATATCACAATTAACATGTTTTACAGTAACTGTTATAAACCATACCTTCTTATAGCTAATTGATTTCAATTAAATTATTGTGATGCATCTCCAATACCCCAACATACAAGCTGGGTGGATATGTAGCGGCTATCGCATGTCAATTAATATCTGGGAATGCAACAACGATAATCAGTTTTCAATGAATTCCGCTGGAGCCGTTACGATTGTGCCCTTAGGCAAGGCATTTAAATTCCACGTTGTCTCTTCTCTCTCCCTCGTGGCGATGGATTCCATCAGGAATGAGGTCTCGAGAGTGATTAATATAAGTTGAATAACTTGTTTCGCAATCGAGCTAAAATAAATTTGTATAATCTATAAACTAATGAATTCTTTCAATTAACTCTTTCAACACTACATATATGTATGTATGTTCCATTAATGTCAAACCCCTTGCGGGGTCCTAGACATGTTTTCCTGGGCATGCTTAGCCGACCATAGCGGTTAACCGGTACTAAGCAATGTGTGTGGGGTGCCTTGCTCAATGACACTAATTACATGGCCTGACTGAGTATCGAACCCAGACCATTCAATTCCAAATCCGACGCTCTACCATTTGACCACCGACGCCACACTGGTGGCCACACTATCCCCTACCCCTATGGCTTGATAGTACCAAGTACCTTTCACCCTCCCCTACCCCCCTATGGCTTGATAGTACCATGTACCTTTCACCCTCCCCTACCCCCTACGACTTGATAGTACCAAGTACCTTTCACCCTCCCCTACCCCCTACAGCTTGATAGTACCAAGTACCTTTCACCCTCTCCTACCCCCTATAGCTTGATAGTACCAAGTACCTTTCGTCTTTCCCTCCCCCCTACAGCTTGTTGCCCTGACTTCCCTCCCCAGGGGCTTAACAGTGAGGAATAAGAAAAGTACAATCTAACGCATATATATATAGTTTGTATGTCTGTTTTGAGAAAACTGCCATTTTTATTTAGTTTTACTAATTTTGCTCAAAAACCTTGTGAATGATATGTTGGACCATGTTTCTCTCTTCTATATTCTGTGATATTATACGGCCCTGCTTTACAGGGGCATATCCATACCATTGTCACATTTATTTCAAAATGTTATAATTTAGAAATCAAGTGTAGATCCTATAACTCGCATAGGACAAAAATAGTGTGTTATTAAAAATACAGCTGGGATTCATCAAAAGCTGACTGTGTTTTCTCCGGGTATTCCGTTTACCTCCCACACGAATGACAACATGTACACTTCCATCCATGCCAAAGAGAGTCATTATTATATTAACTTAATAATAAATATTAATGCTTGTTTCACAATCATTGTAAAATATTTAAAAGTTCTACTGAGTATGTATATGCCCCTATTTCTAGATTTAGTGCAATATATTATTAACATTTTAAGCAAAATGTATACATGTATATTAGATATTAGGACAATCAATGAATATGTTATCTATGGGAGCTTGTAGCAACAAGGCACTAACTGTCCTGTATATTTATACATGTACATTAGGACAATCAATGAATATGTTATCTACAGGAGCTTGTAGCAACAAGGCACCAACTGTCCTGTATATTTATACATGTACATTAGGGCAATCAATGAATATGTTATCTACAGGAGCTTGTAGCAACAAGGCACAAACTGTCCTGTATATTTATACATGTACATTAGGGCAATCAATGAATATGTTATCTACAGGAGCTTGTAGCAACAAGGCACCAACTGTCCTGTATATTTATACATGTACATTAGGGCAATCAATGAATATGTTATCTATGGGAGCTTGTAGCAACAAGGCACCAACTGTCCTGTATATTTATACATGTACATTAGGACAATCAATGAATATGTTATCTACAGGAGCTTGTAGCAACAAGGCACCAACTGTCCTGTATATTTATACATGTACATTAGGGCAATCAATGAATATGTTATCTACAGGAGCTTGTAGCAACAAGGCACCAACTGTCCTGTATATTTATACATGTACATTAGGGCAATCAATGAATATGTTATCTATGGGAGCTTGTAGCAACAAGGCACCAACTGTCCTGTATATTTATACATGTACATTAGGGCAATCAATGAATATGTTATCTATGGGAGCTTGTAGCAACAAGGCACCAACTGTCCTGTATATTCCCGGCCATTAGTCAATCTTTTTCTCATTATGTTATATTTCGGGTTTTACGCCTGCATCAGCACCATTTTGGGCTATATCGTCGGCGAGCAGTTTACCTAGCAACACCTTTCCTGGGCAGGCTCCAACGGTTAACCAGTACTTAAGTGCATCCAACTTCCGTAAGAAACTGCCAACTTTTTCATATAAATGAGACACGGCCTGAGTGGGGCTCGAACCCATCAGTGATCTTTTTCTCATGCAAAATATGGTGAAAGTAATATGTCCACTTATGACCTAGAACCACAGGAACTTGAAATTTTATACATAAGCCACCAACGGTCTCATACCTCTATCCTAGGACACCCCCCTCTATAAAATTTCAAGTTCCTGTGCTAGAACCAAGTAAAAACTAATTTGGAAAAATAAAGTTGAAATTTTGTTCTTACTTTAATTAATCCTCTGACCTGTACTAATAAACTGTGTTCATGAAAGACAAACTCGTAATTCAATACATTTATTAGATAATAAAATATTTATTTGTTCGAACTTTATGTGTGTTTGATTGTGTTTTAGGATGTTATACCTAGTTCTCGAGGTACTAGGATGTTATACCTAGTTCTCGAGGTACTAGGATGTTATACCTAGTTCTCGAGGTACTAGGATGTTATACCTAGTTCTCGAGGTACTAGGATGTTATGGTATACCTAGTTCTCGAGGTACTAGGATGTTATACCTAGTTCTCGAGGTACTAGGATGTTATACCTAGTTCTCGAGGTACTACGATATTATACCTAGTTCTCGAGGTACTAGGATGTTATACCTAGTTCTCGAGGTACTAGGATATTATACCTAGTTCTCGAGGTACTAGGATGTTACGGTATACCTAGTTCTCGAGGTACTAGGATGTTATACCTAGTTCTCGAGGTACTAGGATGTTATACCTAGTTCTCGAGGTACTAGGATGTTTATACCTAGTTCTCGAGGTACTAGGATGTTATACCTAGTTCTCGAGGTACTAGGATGTTATACCTAGTTCTCGAGGTACTAGGATGTTATACCTAGTTCTCGAGGTACTAGGAGTTATACCTAGTTCTCGAGGTACTATATGTTATACCTAGTTCTCGAGGTACTAGGATGTTATACCTAGTTCTCGAGGTACTAGGATGTTATACCTAGTTCTCCAGGTACTAGGATGTTATACCTAGTTCTCCAGGTACTAGGATGTTATACCTAGTTCTCGAGGTACTAGGATGTTATACCTAGTTCTCGAGGTACTAGGATGTTATACCTAGTTCTCGAGGTACTAGGATGTTATACCTAGTTCTCGAGGTACTAGGATGTTATACCTAGTTCTCGAGGTACTAGGATGTTATACCTAGTTCTCGAGGTACTAGGATGTTATACCTAGTTCTCGAGGTACTAGGATGTTATACCTAGTTCTCGAGGTACTAGGATATTATACCTAGTTCTCGAGGTACTAGGATGTTATACCTAGTTCTCGAGGTACTAGGATATTATACCTAGTTCTCGAGGTACTAGGATATTATACCTAGTTCTCGAGGTACTAGGATATTATACCTAGTTCTCGAGGTACTAAAAATTTAATCGACACTAGCTCATTCATCAAATTTTACATTTCCAAATATAATATTTCTTCATTTAACACTTTCCCTTATAGAAGCACCTCATGACGCCATTACCAATACGACATACATTGACAATGTAGGAGCCAAACCAATGTTCATAATATAGGCCAGAATCTCATGTAGTTCCAGTAATATCTATGGAGGTTGGATAGATATGGCGACTACTTATCCACTGCATGTCGTTTGTTTGTATGGAGATATAATAGTATATTAACCGAAATCTCTATGAATGAAAGGGTTAAATTATTGTTTAAAATATGTTTCCAGTAAAAACATTTAGAAAACATGGATTATTTTCCATGTGACAAGCCTCGGAAGACGGTCATGTCCCACTAAGAATTTTACAGACTCATTTGCAGAACCTCGGCAATATTGAGTATGACGTTCATTTTTGGAATTTAAATGCCTTTGCCTAATGGCACAATCGTAACGTATACAGCTGGGTGCGAGGGGGGGTACGTTTATTTATCGTCGCTACCGGTTGCCCATATGACGTTAAACCGAGGTCTCGCGTCGTTGCTTTACACCGTGCACGTAAAAGAACCAGAGGATACTCTGGAATGGGTCTCTGTCTGTATCATTGCACTATCCTCCAAAAATCTAAAATGACTAATATCTTCAGGAGACGTCGCTCATATGGGCAACTGGTAGCGACAATAAATAAACGTAAAACACACACTGTAAGGGGTGAAACAGTTTTAGTGCAATACAGATTAAAATTCCAAGCTCCTGTGGATAAATACCCATATTTCTTTGAAGGTGTAGACCTATTCAATTATGGTGTGTTTTATTAGTCTTGTGGGATTTTATAATATGGTAGGATGTTATAATACATGTGAAAGGGTTAGATCGATAAATATGTAGACAAGTCTTAGTACATGAAAAGTATGTGATGATTATGTGATGATATAAGTGTGTGTGTATCGATACCGTATTTACCCTACCATATGTCAACCTATTCTCATCCTTCAATTTGATGAAAGTAATATTCGTCTCATGGCCAAAAAAGAAGCAAAAAACATTTGAAACCAAACTGTTGAGAAAAAATTGTTATTTGTTCAAACGTCCACAAAATACCTTCAACTTATGGAAGGATCCAGCTTAAAATCAGCTTTTGCAAATTTTACCCTCCACTTATGACAGGGTATATACGGTAATTATAAATAAATAACTGCCTTTGTTTATTAACAATCATGTTTTAAAATTGAGAGAAGAATGAATGGTATTTTAACAAATTGAACGTTTAACCCTGTACTTCACTACTATTGCTTCATACACGTGGGCGCCGTTCGGCATGGGAATTGATTATTGAGTATGTATAGTTTGCCTGTTGCTTATCAGCAGTATGGAGATATTGGTTATTGAGTATGTAGTACAGTGTGCCTATTGCTTATCAGCAGTATGGAGATATTGATTATTGAGTATGTAGTATAGTGTGCCTATTGCTTATCAGCAGTATGGAGATATTGGTTATTGAGTATGTAGTACAGTGTGCCTATTGCTTATCAGCAGTATGGAGATATTGATTATTGAGTATGTAGTACAGTGAGCCTATTGCTTATCAGCAGTATGGAGATATTGATTATTGAGTATGTAGTACAGTGAGCCTATTGCTTATCAGCAGTATGGAGATATTGAGTATGTAGTATAGTTTGCCTGTTGCTTATCAGCAGTATGGAGATATTGATTATTGAGTATGTAGTACAGTGAGCCTATTGCTTATCAGCAGCATGGAGATATTGATTATTGAGTATGTAGTACAGTGAGCCTATTGCTTATCAGCAGTATGGAGATATTGATTATTGAGTATGTAGTACAGTGTGCCTATTGCTTATCAGCAGTATGGAGATATTGATTATTGAGTATGTAGTATAGTTTGCCTGTTGCTTATCAGCAGTATGGAGATATTGATTATTGAGTATGTAGTATAGTTTGCCTGTTGCTTATCAGCAGTATGGAGATATTGATTATTGAGTATGTAGTACAGTGTGCCTGCCTATCAGCAGTATGGAGATATTGATTATTGAGTATGTAGTACAGTGTGCCTATCAGCGGTATGGAGATATTGGTTATTGAGTATGTAGTACAGTGTGCCTATTGCTTATCAGCAGTATGGAGATAAGGTGAGTAATTGGTCTTTTGTTGTGGAGTAATGTGGTAACCAACAAAATATACAACTTCATTTTGATGAAGAAAATTGTACACGATGAAGGATGTTGTCCACGATGAAAGAAATTGTCCACAATGAAGGAAATTGTCCACGATAAAGGAAATTGTCCATGATATAGGAAATTGTCCACGATAAAGGAAATTATCCACAAAGAAGGAAATTGTCCACGATGAAGGACATTGTCCACGATAAAGGAAATTGTCCACAAAGAAGGAAATTGTCCACGATGAAGGAAATTGTCCACGATAAAGGAAATTGTCAATGATGAAGGAAATTGTCCACGATAAAGGAAATTGTTCACGATAAAGGAAATTGTCCACGATGAAGGAAATTGTCAATGATGAAGGAAATTGTCCACGATAAAGGAAATTGTTCACGATAAAGGAAATTGTCCACGATAAAGGAAATTGTCAATGATGAAGGAAATTGTCCATGATGAAGGAAATTGTCAATGATGAAGGAAATTGTCCATGATAAAGGAAATTGTTCACGATAAAGGAAATTGTCCACGATAAAGGAAATTGTCAATGATGAAGGAAATTGTCCATGATGAAGGAAATTGTTCATGATAAAGTAAATTGTCCACGACGTCGGAAATGGTCCACGATGAAGAAGGAAATTGTCTACGATGAAGGAAATTGCCCACGATGACGGAAATGGTCCACAATGAAGAAGGAAATTGTCTACGATGAAGGAAATTGCCCACGATGACGGAAATGGTCCACGATGAAGAAGGAAATTGTCTACAATGAAGGAAATTGTCCACGATGAAGGAAATTGTTCATGATGAAGGAAATTGTCCACGATGAAGAAGGAAATTGTCAGCGATGAAGGAAATTGTCCACGATGAAGGAAATTGTTCATGATGAAGGAAATTGTTCACGATGAAGGAAATTGTTCACGGTGAAGGAAATTGTCCACGATGAAGGAAATTGTTCACGATGAAGAAAGAAATTGTCTACGATGAAGGACATTGTCCACTGCTGACAATTTTCAGAAATTTTCAACCACATAGTAATGTACTTGTCAACATATTTATTTTATGTTGACTAACATATTTATTGATTAGCTGTATACATTTAGATTATTTTGAATATAAATTAATGTATTTTATTGTTTGTGAATAAAGTGAAATATATATATAAATTAATATGTGCAACTTGTGTACTGTTCAACAAATAATGCGTGTCATTTCAGGACATGGCATTTACTGTCATCATTTTAACATTGTTCGTACAGACAATACTTCAACGTAACAGCAACATAGCTCATATGCAAAATAACTCAATGATGTAGCAACGTCATTATTTTAACGTTAGTACAGACAATTGTTCAATGTTGTAGCATCGTCATTATTTTAACGTTGGTACAGACAGTTAGGGCTGCCATGTGTTCTGATGTTTGTAAACGTGTACACGATCCTTAATACACGACATGACGCCGTTTACACGTTGTTCAATTATGCATATTGCGCAGTTAGTATTAGTAGATGCTGCTTACTTGATTTATTGTGTACACCGGTAAACACCCAAGATGCTACTTACTTGATTTATTGTGTACACCGGTAAACACCTAAGATGCTACTTACTTGATTTATTGTGTACACCGGTAAACACCTAAGATGCTACTTACTTGATTTATTGTGTACACCGGTAAACACCTAAGATGCTGCTTACTTGATTTATTGTGTACACCGGTAAACACCTAAGATGCTACTTACTTGATTTATTGTGTACACCAGTAAACATGTAAGATGCTACTTACTTGATTTATTGTGTACACCAGTAAACATGTAAGATGCTACTTACTTGATTTATTGTGTACACCGGTAAACACCTAAGATCCTGCTTACTTGATTTATTGTGTACACCGGTAAACACCTAAGATCCTGCTTACTTGATTTATTGTGTACACCGGTAAACACCTAAGATGCTACTTACTTGATTTATTGTGTACACTGGTAAACACCTAAGATGCTACTTACTTGATTTATTGTGTACACCAGTAAGCACCTAAGATGCTGCTTACATCATTTATTGTGTACACCAGTAAACACCTAAAATCCTGCTTACTTGATTTATTGTGTACACCAGTAAACACCTAAGATGCTGCTTACTTGATTTATTGTGTACACTGGTAAACACCTAAGATGCTGCTTACTTGATTTATTGTGTACACCGGTAAACACCTAAGATGCTACTTACATGATTTATTGTGTACACCGGTAAACACCTAAGATGCTACTTACATGATTTATTGTGTACACCGGTAAACACCTAAGATCCTGCTTACTTGATTTATTGTGTACACCGGTAAACACCTAAGATCCTGCTTACTTGATTTATTGTGTACACCAGTAAACACGTAAGATGCTGCTTACATGATTTATTGTGTACACCGGTAAACACCTAAGATCCTGCTTACTTGATTTATTGTGTACACCGGTAAACACCTAAGATCCTGCTTACTTGATTTATTTGTGTACACCGGTAAACACCTAAGATCCTGCTTACTTGATTTATTGTGTACACCGGTAAACACCTAAGATCCTGCTTACTTGATTTATTGTGTACACCGGTAAACACCTAAGATCCTGCTTACTTGATTTATTTGTGTACACCGGTAAACACCTAAGATGCTGCTTACTTGATTTATTGTGTACACCAGTAAACACCTAAGATGCTACTTACTTGATTTATTGTGTACACCAGTAAACACCTAAGATGCTGCTTACTTGATTTATTGTGTACACCAGTAAACACCTAAGATCCTGCTTACTTGATTTATTGTGTACACCGGTAAACACCTAAGATGCTACTTACTTGATTTATTGTGTACACCGGTAAACACCTAAGATGCTGCTTACTTGATTTATTGTGTACACCGGTAAACACCTAAGATCCTGCTTACTTGATTTATTGTGTACACCGGTAAACACCTAAGATGCTGCTTACTTGATTTATTGTGTACACCGGTAAACACCTAAGATGCTACTTACTTGATTTATTGTGTACACCAGTAAACATGTAATATGCTACTTACTTGATTTATTGTGTACACCGGTAAACACCTAAGATGCTACTTACTTGATTTATTGTGTACACCGGTAAACACCTAAGATGCTGCTTACTTGATTTATTGTGTACACCGGTAAACACCTAAGATCCTGCTTACTTGATTT
Source organism: Archivesica marissinica (assembly GCA_014843695.1). Classification (NCBI taxonomy): domain Eukaryota; kingdom Metazoa; phylum Mollusca; class Bivalvia; order Venerida; family Vesicomyidae; genus Archivesica; species Archivesica marissinica. Next base: position 56,910,072 of record CM026389.1, on the reverse strand, counting down.
ATTGTGTACACCGGTAAACACCTAAGATGCTGCTTACTTGATTTATTGTGTACACCGGTAACACCTAAGATGCTACTTACTTGATTTATTGTGTACACCAGTAAACATGTAAGATGCTACTTACTTGATTTATTGTGTACACCGGTAAACATGTAAGATGCTACTTACTTGATTTATTGTGTACACTGGTAAACACCTAAGATGCTACTTACTTGATTTATTGTGTACACCAGTAAACACCTAAGATGCTGCTTACATCATTTATTGTGTACACCAGTAAACACCTAAGATCCTGCTTACTTGATTTATTGTGTACACCGGTAAACACCTAAGATGCTGCTTACTTGATTTATTGTGTACACCGGTAAACACCTAAGATGCTACTTACTTGATTTATTGTGTACACCGGTAAACACCTAAGATGCTGCTTACTTGATTTATTGTGTACACCGGTAAACACCTAAGATCCTGCTTACTTGATTTATTGTGTACACCGGTAAACACCTAAGATGCTGCTTACTTGATTTATTGTGTACACCGGTAAACACCTAAGATGCTGCTTACTTGATTTATTGTGTACACCGGTAAACACCTAAGATGCTGCTTACTTGATTTATTGTGTACACCAGTAAACACCTAAGATGCTACTTACTTGATTTATTGTGTACACCGGTAAACACCTAAGATGCTGCTTACTTGATTTATTGTGTACACCAGTAAACACCTAAGATCCTGCTTACTTGATTTATTGTGTACACCGGTAAACACCTAAGATGCTACTTACTTGATTTATTGTGTACACCGGTAAACACCTAAGATGCTGCTTACTTGATTTATTGTGTACACCGGTAAACACCTAAGATCCTGCTTACTTGATTTATTGTGTACACCGGTAAACACCTAAGATGCTGCTTACTTGATTTATTGTGTACACCGGTAAACACCTAAGATGCTACTTACTTGATTTATTGTGTACACCAGTAAACATGTAAGATGCTACTTACTTGATTTATTGTGTACACCGGTAAACACCTAAGATGCTGCTTACTTGATTTATTGTGTACACCGGTAAACACCTAAGATGCTACTTACTTGATTTATTGTGTACACCAGTAAACATGTAAGATGCTACTTACTTGATTTATTGTGTACACCGGTAAACATGTAAGATGCTACTTACTTGATTTATTGTGTACACTGGTAAACACCTAAGATGCTACTTACTTGATTTATTGTGTACACCAGTAAACACCTAAGATGCTGCTTACATCATTTATTGTGTACACCAGTAAACACCTAAGATCCTGCTTACTTGATTTATTGTGTACACCGGTAAACACCTAAGATGCTGCTTACTTGATTTATTGTGTACACCAGTAAACACCTAAGATGCTACTTACTTGATTTATTGTGTACACCGGTAAACACCTAAGATCCTGCTTACTTGATTTATTGTGTACACCGGTAAACACCTAAGATCCTGCTTACTTGATTTATTTGTGTACACCGGTAAACACCTAAGATGCTGCTTACTTGATTTATTGTGTACACCGGTAAACACCTAAGATGCTGCTTACTTGATTTATTTTGTACACCGGTAAACACCTAAGATGCTGCTTACACTACATCATTGTAGTTCAGGAATAATTCTGATAGTGTACACGGTTACTCAATTAGTACACGTGTATTGCCATTACACGACACGGCTCCGTTTACACATGTAAACATAGAAGCCTATGGACAGTAGTTCAATGTCATAGCAGCGTCATCATTTTGACGTTGTTGGTATGGCAAAGAACTCAACAACGTAGCAAAGTCATCATTTCAAGAAATTTTAATGTTGTTGTCGGTACTGATAGTCACTCAACGTCGTAATGTAATGTCGTCATCATTTCAATGTCATTGGTACGGACATTAACCCAAAGTTGTAGTAACTCCATCATTTCAATGTCATTGGTACGGACATTAACCCAAAGTTGTAGTAACTCCATCATTTCAATGTCATTGGTACGGACATTAACCCAAAGTTGTAGTAACACCATCATTTCAATGAATTTTAACGTTGTCGCTACGGGCAATAACTCATAACGTCATAATTTCAACAATGTTCGTTGTACAAACAAAAATTCAAAGTTATTGCTACATCATGATTTAATACATTTTTACGTTTTTGGAATGGACAATAACTCGACGCAGCAATGTCATAATTTTAACATTGTTGGCATGGCCAGTAACAATGTCATCATTTAACGTTGTTGGTACAGAAAATAACGTTTTGTAGCAATGTCATTATTTTAACGTTGTTGATATGGACAATGATTTAACATAGTAGCAACATCAGTTTTATACAAATTTATTTTAGCTCGATGGTGAAACAAGTTCCTACAACTTGATCACTCTCGAAACCTCATTTATGATGGAATCCATCAACACGCGGGAGAGAGCAGAGGCTATGTGGAATATAAGTGCCTTACCTAAGGACACAATCGTAACAGCTCCAGCGGGACTCAAACTCCGGGCCTTTCGCACCTGAAGCAAATGAACACTGCGCTTCCACTATGCTATCACTGCGCTACCACTGTGCTATCACTACGCTATCACGACTACTAGTAGCAATGTTATCATTACAACCAATAAATGTGTTGGTACAGACAACTCACTTTCACATCACTTTAACGTCGTTGTTGGTACAGACAACTGCTCAACGCCATATCAATGTCATAATTTCAAAGAATGTTAACGTTGTTGGTACGAAGAATAAATCAATGTTGTAGCAACGTTATAATGTTAACGTTGTTTGTATAATCACTCAACGTCCTAACAACATCATCATCATTTTAACGTTGTTGGTAAGGACAATGTTGTAGCAACGTCGTCATTTCAATAATGTTCGTACGGACAATAGCTTTAATAAAAAATAAATTTGTACTGGCAATAATTCAATGTCATTGGAACTTGAACATATCAATCAATTTTAACGATGTTGGACAGACAATAACTCAATATTGCAGCAACGTCATATCAACATCATCATTTCAACATTGTTCGTACAGACAATAACGCCACCTTGTAGCTACAGGGTTCATTCTAGGTCAGAATTTTTGGGAGAAGTGAGAAAGCGCATAATCGCTTCCTTAAATGGTGTTCTTTAATATACTGCAAAATAGGGTTAAAATGCACAGTACAACCATTAAATACAACATTTGAATAGAAGGAGTGCTTTATATAATCTTACTAGACAAAATTTTGTTTGAAAATCGTAAAATCCAAAAAATAATAATTTTTTTTAGGGAGAAGTGGGCCCCCCAGAGAATGATCCATGAGCTACATCATCATTTCAACATTATTGACACGGACAATAACTCAACGTTGTAGCAACGTCATCATTTCAATGATTTTTCAACGATGTACGGACAGTAATTCAATGTTATTGCAACTTCATCATTTCAACCAAATTTAACAATGTTGGCACAGACAATATCTCAACATTGTAACAACGATATGACTTCATGCTAATGTCCGTACCAACAACATTAAAATCGTTGAAATAATGACGTTACGATGTTGAGTTAATGTCTGTACCTAGTGGAAAATGTTGACGTTGTTACAATGGTGAATATACAAATACAAAGTTATTAATATAGAATATCACATTAAAACTGCTAGTTTAATCTACCGTTTATTTTAATCTAAATATAGAATGAGTCTAAACGTCATGTGATATATGTTGTGATGTCACAACAATTATGCATGTATTTGCTCATCATCCATGTTTTCCTCCTTGCATAAGCCAAGACATTCGTCCTCCTGCGCTTTTACTGGCTATCTCTTGACCAGCCGAAGTCACTCTTTGCGCGCCTCTACTGGACAAAGGCAACTGACCGTAACTACCAAGCAACACTCCCATAGTACCTTGCGCTTTCCGATAATTATCTTCGCCGTCAATACTAACACGTGAATTGGGACAAGACGGCGGCGCTCCGTGATCATACATCAGTCGGCATATTTGCTTTCCTTTGTGAAGATCGGCATTGTCTTGCCCTTCTCCTTTAACACGAGGTACTGCACGTGCTGAGCTTGGTAATCTGCTTGGACTATGCACAATGCATTTCATTCGATCGCCTTTATGCGGTTCTGCCATGTCTTCTGCCTCAGGCTTTACACGTGGGACGGGTCTTGCTGAAGGAGTTAGCTGACCGTATGATTGCAACAGTTTTGCGGCAGATTTTCCTTCGTGGCTTTTAGCTATGTTTTCTGCTTCTGGTTTTACTCGTGGTACTGCACGCGCTGAAAGGGGCGTGGCGTATTTGTGTATGTATTTGTTCATTCGTACTCCGGCGCCGAGCTCTGCGGTCTTTTCAGCATCTGGTTTAACCCTTGGAGGTGCTCGTTTGGAACTTGGTAATCGGCCAGGACTGTGTAACATACAGTTCATACGACCTCCTTTATGTTTCTCGGCATCCTTTTCCGCTTCCGGTTTAACACGTGGTGCTTGCGGCGGCGACAGCGGGAGCTCTCCTTGTTTGTGAAATAGTTCAGATGTACGACCACCCGCATGCGCGTCTGCAATACCTTGCGCTTCCGGTTTTACCCTAGCTACAGCTCTTGCGGATAAATTTAGGCGGGGTGTTGGTCTCCCGCCCATCAACGTATTAACCGTTCCACGTCCGGCCTGATAGTTAGACATGGCAGCTTCCCCTTGGCACTTTGGGTCTGGTCTAGGAGTTCTTGTGGATTTCGCACCATATTTGAGCTCCAGTGACCCTCGAGCCTGTGCTGCGAAACTCGCCGCTTCAGGTTTGACTCTCGATGCTGGTCTGGGTGACTCCGAGGCATGTTCCGGTTTATGCCCGGGATACGGCCTCGACGATATAATTCCAGTCATTGACTGTGTTCTGTGGTAAGCTGCAAATATATGTATGCATGAAATATTATTATATACGTGTAACTCGATGTTCGATTAACGACATATACGTTAGCAATGTCGTAAACCAGGGCATACAATGAACGTACAATTTGGGACAACTGTCCTACCCAGTTTCTATATATATATACATTAATGTCATACATAATTTGCTTACACATTTATTTCAGCTCGATTGCGAAACAAGTTTTTACAGTATTAGATTAATTGCCCACGAGACCTCATTCTTGTTGGAATCCATCGCTTGTCTGGAAATAGAAGATGCAATGTAGATCTAAGTGGCTTGCCTAAGGACACCACCAGCATGGTTCTGATGGGACTCGACTTCACAACCGTTCGGTTACAATGCGGACATTGAATCCATTACACCACCAGAATGGTTCTGATGGGGCTTGAACAAACAACCGCTCGGTTACAATGCGGACATTGAATCCATTACACCACCAGCATGGTTCTGATGGGGCTTGAACAAACAACCGCTCAGTTACAATGCGTACATTGAATCCATTATACCACCAGAATGGTTCTGACGGGGCTCAAACAAACAACCGCTCGGTTACAATGCGGACATTGAATCCATTACACCACCAGCATGGTTCTGACGGGGCTCAAACAACGACCGCTCGGTTACAGTGCGGACATTGAATCCATTACACCACCAGCATGGTTCTGACGGGGCTCGACCTCACAACCGCTCGGTTATAATACAGACATTGAATCCATTACACCACCAGCATGGTTCTGACGGGGCTCGAACAAACAACCGCTCGGTTACAATGCGGACATTGAATCCATTACACCACCAGCATGGTTCTGACGGGGCTCAAACAAACAACCGCTCGTTACAATGCGGACATTGAATCCATTACACCACCAGCATGGTTCTGACGGGGCTCACCAGTGTTGGTGTTGTTGACCTCACAACCGCTCGGTACAATGCGGACATTGAATCCATTACACCACCAGCATGGTTCTGACGGGGCTCAACAACAACCGCTCGGTTACAATGCGGACATTGAATCCATTACACCACCAGCATGGTTCTGACGGGGCTCAAACAAACAACCGCTCGGTTACAATGCGGACATTGAATCCATTACACCACCAGCATGGTTCTGATGGGGCTCGACCTCACAACTGCTCGGTTACAATGCAGACATTGAATCCATTATACCACCAGCATGGTGCTGACGGGGCTCGACCTCACAACTGCTCGGTTACAATGCGGACATTGAATCCATTACACCACCAGCATGGTTCTGACGGGGCTAGACCTCACAACCGCTCGGTTACAATGCGTACATTGAATCCATTACACCACCAGCATGGTTCTGACATGCTTGAACAAACAACCGCTCGGTTACAATGCGGACATTGAATCCATTACACCACCAGCATGGTTCTGACGGGGCTCGACCTCACAACCGCTCGGCTACAATGCGGACATTGAATTCATTACACCACCAGCATGGTTCTGATGGGGCTCAAACAAACAACCGCTCGGTTACAGTGCGGACATTGAATACATTACACCACCAGCATGGTTCTGATGGGGCTGGAACAAACAACCGCTTGGTTACAATGCGGACATTGAATCCATTACACCACCAGCATGGTTCTGACAGGGCTTGAACAAACAACCGCTGGGTTACAATGCGGACATTGAATCCATTACACCACTATAGAAGAGTTATTTGTTGTGATTCCCATCAATTAAATTTCTATGTAAAATAATTTTGTGAAACCGATATTTTAAAAGTCCCGATCTGTGTCTTGTACTGTACATGTACCTTGAACTCAAACCTGATCTCAACCCTGAACTTAAACCTGATCTCAACCCTGAACTCAACCTGAACAACTTAACCCTGATCTCAACCTTGAACTCAACCCTGAACAACTTAACCCTGAGCTCAACCCTCAACTCAACCCTCAACTCAACCCTCAACTCAACCCTCATCTCAACCCTCAACTTAAACCTGATCTCAACCCTGAACTCCACCCTGATCAACTCAACCCTGATCTCAACTCTGAACAACTTAACCCTGATCTCAACCCTGAACAACTTAACCCTGAACAACCTAACCCTGATTTCAACCCTGAACATAACCCTGAACATAACCCTGAACGCAACCCTGATCTCAACCCTGAACGCAACCCTGATCTCAACCCTGAACTCAACCCTGAACAACTTAGCCCTGAACTCAAGCCTGATCTCAACCCCAATCTCAACCATGAACAACTTAACCATGATCTCAACCCTTATGAACTCAACTCTGATCTCAACACTGAACAACTCCCAGAACTTAACCTTGAACTCAACCCTGAACAACTTAACCCTGCACTTAACCCTGATCTCAACCCTGAACTCCACACTGATCAACTCAACCCTGATCTCAACTCTGAACAACTTAACCCTGATCTCAACCCTGAACAACTTAACCCTGATCTCAACCCTGAACAACCTAACTCTGATCTCAACCCTGAACTCAACTCTGATCTTAACCCTGATCTCAACCCTGAACTCAACACAGAACTGAGTTCAGCCAATGAGAAGTAGATTTCATAACAACAATCTGTTTAAAGGTCATATGACATTCACTTCATCACACGTTCTAGTCTGCAGTTTCCGTTGTGCAATGGAGGGATTGTGTTCGAGTTTCAACCGCCCTGCAGAACCATGGTAGATGTGTACTTAGACAAGTTGCCCCATCCCTCTCCTCCATGACGATGAATTCAATCACAAGTACCCCAGGGCAAAAGTGTTTGTTTGTTGTTTATTCTGGTTTTACGCCTGAATCAGCACCATTTTGGGCTATATCGCCGGTGGCAAGTTTATCTATCAACACCTTTCCTGGGCTGGCTCCAGCAGTTAACACGTATTTGGTGCACCAACTTCCGTAAGAAACTGCCACCTTTATCATATAAATGAGACACGGCCTGAGCGGGGTTGGAACCCGTGATGATAGGTTACAGTGGTATACAAGTATGCGACCTTAACCACTCTACCACGGAGGCGGACGTGTGTGTGTTTTACGTCGCTACCGGTTGCCCAAATGAGCGACGCCTCCTAAAGAGATTAGTCATTTTAGATTGTTGGAGGATAGTGCAATGATACAGACAGAGACCCATTCCAGAGTCTCCTCTGGTTCTGTTACGTGCATGGTGTAAAATACCGACACGAGACCTCGGTTTAATGTCCCATCTGAAAGACTGTTAATTTTATTATGGTCAGACGGGGGATCGAACCTGCGATCCCTAGATTACCAGTCCAGCGTGTTACCACTGGACTACAGATCCGTCTGTGGAGGCGGATTGTGAGCTCAAATAAATATATATTAACTAATATTACCAGTACCGTAGACAGAGGCTAATTTCAACCGAGGCAATCTATGTGGGGTCCGGGGCCATGTTCCCCCTTAAAAATTGTTGAGGTATAGAAGCGATTAACTGCGTGTTCTGATTTAATGCGTTTAGACGTATAATTATGTACTGACCTTTCAGCTTTCTAGCAGTCAACATTTTATACAGCAATGGGATATTTTTGTATTTTATTTATTTAATTTTTTTTTGCTTTGGAAATTTTAACCGAGGCAGCTGCCTCTGTGTGCCTCAGTGTGGCAACGGGCCTGATTACGGAGATGGTAGTTACACAAGGCACACCCGGTCTGGATGTGTCATTGGTACATACAGTTACATAACATATAGGCCTACGTCATAGCACACGCATACACTTGTGGGAACACGATATAATGAGAAAATGGTAGTAGCACAGTTATATAAACAAATGGGCGAAATGTAGGCACACAGACGAATCAGTAGTACAGTGGTTAACATGTTGGACTGCGAATCCAGGGGTCGCATATTTGATCCCCGTCTAACCATACTAGGCCTACTATTAACAGTCTTTCAGACGAGATTTAAGACCGAGGTCTCGTGTCGATGCTTTACACCGTGCAAGCATTCATAACTTGTAAATGCACTATCAGCCGAAATCTAAAATGACTAATCTCTTCATGAGGCGTATGGGCGACCGCCGGTAGCGACGGTGAATAAACGTAAACAAAACAGCGCATACGTATACCACACAAGACACACGCACGCGCACGCACGCACGCACACACACACACCTTGGTATGAGAAAAAAAGAGGAAATGATCTCTAACCTGGCATTTATCCGTCAGTATACTGTTTTATCATTTCCCAATATCACACAGCACACTTTGATTTAAGCATATTAATACATTAAATCTTCAATACAAATGTTTAAACTGTACGACTGGTTCCGTATTTGTATTAAATGCTTGGGTAGGATTATTCCATATAGAGTATAGTAATCGATATCGATCTGGTAGACTTGTGTACGTGTTCCAGATCAGCTATCAGTTGCTTGAATAGGTTAATACGGAATGAATATTTAATTTGTAATATATATATATATATATATATGCTTAAAGCTAACCTGTAGCCTGGGTGCCAGTCTGTCGATTTGTCACTTTTTTAACTTCTGGCAAAATGACATGATCAGAAACTCAATACGGCCCAATTAATAGTCTCGGTGTTAAAATATATTTATTTGACTGTCCAGGCAAAATATATCGACGCCTGTTCCCCAAAGCGACATTACATCAATGTATATATACATGTACACTAGTACTCGAGTAAGCATTTGTTCGTTGGCTTGTGTTTGTCGAGCGAAATGTCACGTGTTCTATACCCGGGTGTCGCCCTTGCCTCAAACGTGAATCATTAGGATATACGTCTCTCGTGTCATATTCCACGCATACCACGTAAAGTTGGGTGTAGTTTATAAACATTTATTTTAGCTCGATTGCGAAACAAGTTCTTACAACTTATATTAATCACTCTCGAGACCTCATTCCTGATGGAATCCATCGCCATGAAGGAGAGACAAGAGTCAATGTGGAATTTAAATGCCTTGCCTAAGGGCAAACTCATAACGGCTCCAGCTGAGCTCGAACTCCGGGCAGTTCGCACCTGAAGCGAACGCTCTACAACTGCGCTGTCAACACTTCCACGAAAGTTGGGTGTAACTACATTATATATTATAATAATAATAAAGACTTTATTTAGCGAGAGAACTCATTTGAACAATTACGTCAATCTACCATGAGGCCCTCAACAAATTAAAACATCAAATAGCAAAATGAAACATGTAAACAGTAACCAGTAAAACTTTCATAGGAAATAAGATATAAGCTGCAAGAACTAATACTTATATACATGTATAATTATAATGTATCAGTTTATTATGTTAACTGTCTGTTCTTTGCACCACCTGATTTATAAAGCTTTGACGTGTGGAACAGAACGCGCTGTTTTTGTGTGATAAGGGACGGAATTCCACAATTGTGTTCCTGAATATAAGAAAGATTGTCTAAAACATTCAGTATTTGGCTTAAGATGGTAACGTTGGAGACTGGAGGATGATCATTTTGAGTTTGAACATCGGAAGTAAATCTGAATGACTGTTGCAGATAGACAGGTGCTAGGCCATTGAGTGTTTTAAACATTAAGACTGCTTTTTGAAAGCTAACCCTTTCTGGGAAAGTCATCCAATTGAGAGTTGAGAAAAGTTCGGAAGGAGGAGTGTAAAAGTATTTGTCAAGAATTAGTCTTGCAGCTCGTTTTTGGAACCTAACAATTATATCTTCTAAATATGCAATACAGTTCCCCCAAATGACACAATAATACTCTAGTTTATATGCTCATACTTTCCGAGTACAGTCGTTCAATGGAACATACTGCCAGCTCATGTAGTCAGCGCTGACTCTATCGCAGGATTTAAGTCAGCGCTGGCTGCATCGATGATGACATAACAGAACACACTTGTTTTTTTCTTGTTCTTAACAACTACTAACCTCTCTTTGCACACTTCTAGAATATGTACATAGTGTATAGGCTTTAGGGCTTTTAATGTTTAAGGTGTTATGTTTTTGCACCTTTTTTTTTATCACACTACCAGTGTCCTCTTTGGTGGAATTATAGTAGCTGAGGAGAGTGTGTGTTTTACGTTTATTTATCGTCGCTACCGGTTGCCCATATGAGCGACGCCTCCTGATGAGATTAGTCATTTTAGATTTTTGGAGGATAGTGCAATGATACAGACAGAGACCCATTACAGAGTCTCCTCTGGTTCTTGTACGTGCATGGTGTACAGCACCGACACGATACCTCGGTTTAAAGTCCCACCTGAAAGACTTAATTTTATTAGGGTCAGACGGGGGATCGAACCTGCCAGTCCAGCGTTTTACCACTGCTACATATCCGTCTGTAGCTGAGGAGACCTGGTAGCTCACTTTTCTACCCCCCCCCCCCACGCATGGCCATAATTATTGACTGTTAGCCATTAACAGAGAAAGAAGAGAAGAAGAAGATGGGGTAAAATGTAGGAATTAAAAACAAATTGGGCATATGTATATAAAGGAATGGTTTGATACTAGACAATATGCTCGCCCATATGGTTCGCCGGAGGCGAGGGTAAATAAGCTCAATCATCATCACTAGACAATACGCTCGCCCACATGGTTCGCCGGAGGCGAGGGTAAATACGCTCAATCATCATCACTAGACAATACGCTCGCCCATATGGTTCGCCGGAGGCGAGGGTAAATACGCTCAATCATCATCACTAGACAATACGCTCGCCCATATGGTTCGCCGGAGGCGAGGGTAAATAAACTCAATTATCATCACTAGACAATACGCTCGCCCATATGGTTCGCCGGAGACGAGGGTAAATAAACTCAATTATCATCACTAGACAATACGCTCGCCCATATGGTTCGCCGGAGGCGAGGGTAAATAAGCTCAATCATCATCACTAGACAATACGCTCGCCCATATGGTTCGCCGGAGGCGAGGGTAAATACGCTCAATCATCATCACTAGACAATACGCTCGCCCATATGGTTCGCCGGAGGCGAGGGTAAATAAGCTCAATCATCATCACTAGACAATACGCTCGCCCACATGGTTCGCCGGAGGCGAGGGTAAATAAACTCAATTATCATCACTAGACAATACGCTCGCCCATATGGTTCGCCGGAGACGAGGGTAAATAAACTCAATTATCATCACTAGACAATACGCTCGCCCATATGGTTCGCCGGAGGCGAGGGTAAATAAACTCAATTATCATCACTAGACAATACAAGGTATTTCTTGAGTTCCAAGAACGTATTGTTATCATATATGAGTTTAGCTAAAACTTCAAAGTATTGCGTTTGCGTTTTCGGTGAAAAAACTGTTTTTCTATAGAATGTAGTTGCTTGATATATGGTATAATATCGACTAATAATAAAATAGTGTATAATAGGGTCAACATTCATGTGTGACAAAATACAGACGACTGACAGGTAGCAACCGCCGGCAGACGAAAGACTGGTAGTAACCGCCAGCAGGCGAAAGATTGACAAAATACAGACGACTGACAGGTAGCAACCGCCGGCAGACGGAAGAATGACAAAATACAGACGACTGACAGGTAGCAACCGGCGGCAGACGAAAGACTGACAAAAACAGACGACTGACAGGTAGCAACCGCCAGCAGACGAAAGATTGACACAATACAGACGACTGACAGGTAGCAACCGCCGGCCGACGAAAAATTGACAAAGTACAGACGACTGACAGGTAGCAACCCGCCAGCAACGAAAGATTGCACAAACGACGACGACAGGAGCAACCGCCGGCCGACGAAATTTGACAAAGTCAGACTACTGACGTAGCACCCCCGGCATACGAACTATTGACAAAATACAGACGACTGACAGGTAGCACCACCGGCAGACGAAAGATTGACAAAATACAGACGACTGACAGGTAGCAACCGCCGGCAAACGAAATATTGACAAAATACAGACGACTGACAGGTAGCAACCGCCGGCAGACGAAATATTGACAAAATACAGACGACTGACAGGTAGCAACCGCCGGCCGACGAAAGATTGACAAAGTACAGATGACTGACAGGTAGCAACCGCCAGCAGACGCAAGATTGACACAATACAGACGACTGAAAGGTAGCAACCGCCAGCAGACGAAAGATTGACAAAGTACAGACGACTGACAGGTAGCAACCGCCGGCAGACGGAAGAATGACAAAATACAGACGACTGACAGGTAGCAACCGGCGGCAGACGAAAGACTGACAAAAACAGACGACTGACAGGTAGCAACCGTCGGCAGACGAAAAACTGACAACATACAGACGACTGACAGGTAGCAACCGCCAGCAGACGAAAGATTGACACAATACAGACGACTGACAGGTAGCAACCGCCAGCAGACGAAATATTGACAATATAAAGATGACTGACAGGTAGCAACCGCCGGCAGGCGAAAGATTGACACAATACAGACGACTGACAGGGAGCAACCGCCGGCAGACAGGTAGTAGCAACCGCCGGCAGACGGAATGAGAGTAGATAGTGTGTATATTCTGTCGGCAATAGTAGCAACAACAGGTTTGGAGAACGGACGATACTCACCAAGGTCATTTATGATATCCATAATTCATGTTTTGGATATCCATAATTCGAATTATAGATATCCATAAATTCTGAATAAATAGCAAAACGGAGCGCCTGGAAATATGGATATCCAATATTCTATTTATGGATATCCAAAAATCGAATTATGGATACCCATAAATGCTGAATAAAATAGCAAAACGGCGTCCCATATGACTGTATACGCCCTGTTTGTATCTATATCCGTCTTGTTGCTTTCAATTCAATTAAATTCAAACTTTATTAACAGTCGGAGTTTTAATAAAACGAATAACAGATGGAATAATAATGGAGGTCCTGATAGCGCAGTCAATACGCGTTCGCTTCAGGTGCGAAAGGTCCGGAGTTCGAACCCCGCTGGAGCCGTTACGATTGTGCCCTTAGGCAAGGCATTTAAATTCCACATTGCCTCTTCTCTTTCCTTCATGACGATGGATGCCATCAGGAATGAGGTCTCAAGAGGGATTAATATAAGTTGAAAGAACTTGTTTCGCAATCGAGCTAAAATAAATTTGTATAAACTAAGCGAATAACATTAGCATATGGCTATTTATCGACGTACAATAAATAAAGTGTTTAAAGTAATATACAATGACGTTGTAAACAATACAATACTAACCTCATTCCTTATATGGATTAATGGTACCCGCCTCAGTGGTCGAGTGGTTAACGTCGCTGACTTGTATATCACTGTAACCTATCATCACTGATGGTTACAGGTTCGAGCCCCGCTCAGTCGGTGTCTCATTTATATGAAACAGTTGGTAGTTTCTTACGGAGGTTGGTGCACCCAAGTACTGGTTAACCGCTGGAGCCTGCCCAGGAAAGGTGTTGTTAGGTAAACTGCCCGCCCGCCAAAATGGTGCTGATGTAGGCGTAAAACCCGAAATATAACATATAACATAATTAATGGTACATTGAACACTACCTCCACGAGGATATATCGGAAGGCGGACGGAAACACACATTTGATGTTTCCATGCATTTGTTCCCGGCTATTGTTCTTCCTTTTATAACAAGAAAAACTATTAAATATGTAATATGACGATTGAAAACTCACTCATAATACACACTAGGATAGTGGATTGAGTGAATGTATATAAATTATAAAGTGCATAATACACACTCGGATAGTGGATTGAGTGAATGTATATAAATTATAAAGTGCATAATACACACTCGGATAGTGGATTGAGTGAATCTATATAAATTATAAAGTGCATAATACACACTCGGATAGTGGATTGAGTGAATCTATATAAATTATAAAGTGCATAATACACACTAGGATAGTGGATTGAGTGAATCTATATAAATTATAAAGTGCATAATACACACTAGGATAGTGGATTGAGTGAATCTATATAAATTATAAAGTGCATAATACACACTAGGATAGTGGATTGAGTGAATCTATATAAATTATAAAGTGCATAATACACACTCGGATAGTGGATTGAGTGAATGTATATAAATTATAAAGTGCATAATACACACTAGGATAGTGGATTGAGTGAATCTATATAAATTATAAAGTGCATAATACACACTAGGATAGTGGATTGAGTGAATCTATATAAATTATAAAGTGCATAATACACACTAGGATAGTGGATTGAGTGAATCTATATAAATTATAAAGTGCATAATACACACTAGGATAGTGGATTGAGTGAATCTATATAAATTATAAAGTGCATAATACACACTAGGATAGTGGATTGAGTGAATCTATATAAATTATAAAGTGCATAATACACACTAGGATAGTGGATTGAGTGAATCTATATAAATTATAAAGTGCATAATACACACTAGGATAGTGGATTGAGTGAATCTATATAAATTATAAAGTGCATAATACACACTAGGATAGTGGATTGAGTGAATCTATATAAATTATAAAGTGCATAATACACACTAGGATAGTGGATTGAGTGAATCTATATAAATTATAAAGTGCATAATACACACTCGGATAGTGGATTGAGTGAATCTATATAAATTATAAAGTGCATAATACACACTCGGATAGTGGATTGAGTGAATGTATATAAATTATAAAGTGCATAATACACACTAGGATAGTGGATTGAGTGAATCTATATAAATTATAAAGTGCGTAATACACACTAGGATAGTGGATTGAGTGAATCTATATATATTATAAAGTGCGTAATACACACTAGGATAGTGGATTGAGTGAATCTATATAAATTATAAAGTGCGTAATACACACTCGGATAGTGGATTGAGTGAATGTATATAAATTATAAAGTGCATAATACACACTCGGATAGTGGATTGAGTGAATGTATATACATTATAAAGTGCATAATACACACTAGGATAGTGTATTGAGTGAATGTATATACATTATAAAGTGCATAATACACACTAGGATAGTGTATTGAGTGAATGTATATAAATTATAAAGTGCATAATACACACTAGGATAGTGTATTGAGTGAATGTATATAAATTATAAAGTGCATAATACACACTAGGATAGTGGATTGAGTGAATGTATATATATTATAAAATGCATAATACACACTCGGATAGGATAGTGGATTGAGTGAATGTATATATATTATAAAGTGCGTAATACACACTCGGATAGTGGATTGAGTGAATGTATATATATTATAAAATGCATAATACACACTAGGATAATGTATTGAGTGAATGTATATATATTATAAAGTGCGTAATACACACTAGGATAGTGTATTGAGTGAATCTATATATATTATAAAGTGCGTAATACACACTAGAATAGTGTATTGAGTGAATGTATATATATATTATAAAGTGCGTAATACACACTAGGATAGTGTATTGAGTGAATGTATATATATTATAAAGTGCATAATACACACTAGGATAGTGTATTGAGTGAATGTATATATATTATAAAGTGCATAATACACACTAGGATAGTGGATTGAGTGAATGTATATACATTATAAAGTGCGCAATACACACTCGGATAGTGGATTGAGTGAATCTATATACATTATAAAGTGCGCAATACACACTCGGATAGTGGATTGAGTGAATCTATATACATTATAAAGTGCGCAATACACACTAGGATAGTGGATTGAGTGAATGTATATAAATTATAAAGTGCATAATACACACTAGGATAGTGTATTGAGTGAATGTATATAGATTATAAAGTGCATAATACACACTCGGATAGTGGAATAAGTGAATGTATATAGATTATAACGTGCGTAATTTAGTAAATAAATGCATACATGTTGACAATAACACGAAACCCTGTCCAACATAATAGTATATACCACATCTCTGCTGGAACATCCGCGAATCATATAGGAACCAAATATTGTTGCAGAATTTCAACTACGTAATTAGATTGACCTGACCATTTCTGGATTCCCGCTCAAGCCTGTATTTCTATGCGCACACCAGTGAAAGCTTGGAACTAGTTCCCTGAAAACAATTGGACAATTGTAATACCTATAATAGGAATACATATCAGTAATTCTTATCACATAAATTCCCATTCGTCCAGAAAACATGTATTCATATGAGGACTTGGCAAATGAGGTATATGCATAGTTGGGATAGAACTTTTAATATTCTTCTAGCAAGGATATAAATACACTCATTAGCCCCCCCCCCCCGACATGTTCCAGTCGCCAGGAGTTACCGCACAGCTTATATTTTTCAATTTGACACGATTAAGGTTTATCAAAGTTGTAGGTTTTTTATCTACAAATGTAAACAGTGGACTAAATGACAACATAGATATTTAGTACGAATACAATCACATGTATCATTTACGTAGTTGAAGATGGCAGAAATGGTTGGAAGAATGCAGACTCGGAGGTTGGTGAACCGCATTATCAAATATTAATTATATATAAGCTACTGAATCGATTTTTTTTAAATTTGTCCATTCTGTCTCATCAGATTTGGTGTATTAAATACTTGATAGTAATTTTTAAAGTTTTAGCTGTCCGATTAGTGCAATGGTTAGCGCGCTCGCTTCTCACCAATGTAACCCAGGTTCGATCCTCGGACCGGGAAGTATGTGAGATGGTACGGTGGTTGCCAGATCGGACAGGTGGGTTTTCTCCGGGTACTCCGGTTTCCCCCCACACAAATTACCACTTGTACACTTTCATCCGTGCCAACGAGAGTGATTAATATAAGTTATTAGAACTTGCTTCGCAATCGTTGTAAAATAAATAACGTTTTAAAAAAAAGAAGTTAGTTTTATATAATACAATTATTAACAGTCATATAGGACTATAACCCGAGGTCTCATTGATCGGTGATATATGTATGTATTCACCGGACATGTAAAAGAACCACGGATGCTTCTGGAATTGGGGGCGTCTTCTGCACTATCCTCCGAACAGTATTTCAGGAACGGATGGGCACCCGGTTAGAACCTCCGACCTCCCGCAAACCAACTAGATAGCTTCCTCATATGAACGATTCGACACCCCCCAGAGGGCTTCGAACACACAGCGTGAGCGGTGGTGAAATTATTTGAAGGCAACGATCTTAACCACTTGGCCACAGAGAATGTTCTTGATAGCGAAATGTGAACAATATGCAGATTGGTACTCTAGTAGTATTAAGTTACATAATGTTTTGGTACTCTAGTAGTATTAAGTTACATATTGTTTTGGTACTATAGTAGGATTAAGTTACATATTGTTTGGCTATAGTAGTATTAAGTTACATAATGTTTTGGTACTCTAGTAGTATTAAGTTACATATTGTTTGGTACTCTAGTAGTATTAAGTTACGTATTGTTTTGGTACTATAGTAGGATTAAGTTACATATTGTTTGGCTATAGTAGTATTAAGTTACAATTGTGAGTAGTTTGTTACGTGTACTCTAGTAGTATTAAGTTACATATTGTTTGGTACTCTAGTAGTATTAAGTTACATATTGTTTGGTACTCTAGTAGTATTAAGTTACATATTGTTTGGTACTCTAGTAGTATTAAGTTACATATTGTTTGGTACTGTAGTAGTATTAAGTTACATATTGTTTGGTACTCTAGTAGTATTAAGTTACATATTGTTTGGTACTCTAGTAGTATTAAGTTACATATTGTTTGGTACTCTAGTAGTATTAAGTTACATATTGTTTGGTACTCTAGTAGTATTGAGTTGCATAATTTTCAGAGATTATATATCAATCTTAAACCATTTACAGATTGGCTATTCTTGCGGTATTTTGCTTTCTTGTCGCCGGATTAGACTGTGCGCCGGGAACCACAGCAAATATTCAACAGATTTTCATTGGACGATGTCTAGAATATCAGGAAATATCTAGAGGAAAAATCATAGAACCAAAGTACGGTCATCATCATCATCATCATCATCATCGCCATCATCATCACCATCATCATCATCATCATCATCATCATCATCATCATCAATCATCACCATCATCATCATCATCATCATCATCATCCATCCACCATCACCATCACCATCCATCAGCAGCAGCAGCAGCAGCAGCAGCAGCAGCACGCAGCAGCAGCCAGCAGCACAGCAGCAGCAGCAGCACAGCAGCAGCAGCAGCAGCAGCAGCAGCAGCAGCAGCAGCAGCAGCAGCAGCAGCAGCAGCAGCAGCAGGCAGCATCATCGTGATGTAATACAATGTATGACTAACTTTCAAACTGCTTGTTTAATGCTATTTTTTACTTTTACCTCCTCGTCGTTGGGAAAGCGGGTTCATATTTGTGTTGCCTCTGTGTGTCAGTGTGTCTGCGGACAAGATAACTCAAAATGTTTGGATGGATTTTGATGTAACTGTGTGGATATTTAGAGGGTTTGTCCAGGGGGGAGTGAATCGATTTTGGAAGTCGTTATAGCGCAGTGGTAGAGCATTCGCTTCAGGTACGAAAGGCCTCTGTATATAACTTATGTATATACACATATATTTGGAATACGGTAGAAGTAGCTCGTACACATATTGAATTTGTTTCTGTACCTGCTGATACGTGCGTATGCTGTATGAATGTGTGTATGGTTGTGAGAGTGCTTGGTGTTAGAAAGTGAGAAGGCGAGAGTGGATGAGAGCTACAAAATATTCTGTCAATTTCTTATCATATTTAAATGTCACTGGAAAGGATAAAAGAAAGAGAAAAAAGTATAAAACGTTATGCATCCCGTTGATATTATATAATTATTATTACAGAAAACTCGACTGCATCCATCTCTGGTCCGTGTTCTCGAAGGCTTGGGTTCATAAGGATCCAGAATCCCTGAGACGAGCAGACTACGAGGAGTTTCTGGAATCGGCCCGACAAACCAGCATCCCCGGAAACAAGGTGATGCTACATGTTTTGTTTGTCTTTCGATATATATTTATTTACATGCTCGATGTATTGCACCGATACACGAGACCTCGGTTTATAGTCTCATCTGAAAGACTATTAATATTATTGCGGTAGGACGAGGGATCGAACCCGCGATCCGTGGATTAGCAGTCCAACATGTTGACCACTTGACCACTGACCCGTCTATGTATAATATGTTTAGGATATACATTTGGTTGACCCCGCTCTCGCCATTGCCACAACGAAGCACCATTTAACTCTGGATTGAAAACCGAACAGCGATCAGATATAAGTATATCTATATATATTATAGGCTGTTGTCGCAAACTCTCCAATTGTAGCAAACTCTCCTTTTTCTTCTCGTAATAATATGTCTCGGTTGCTACGGCTCTTACCAGGGTCTATCCTATTGTAGACTCGCTGGAGTTGTCTAGGGGGTTTCTTCGTTATTATATGTATTAATGATAACTCAACACAGTATTACATTTCTTCTATATAATATCTTGTTTAAATTGGCATCAGAAATATCCATATATATATAATCAGTGATCTATATATATATACATCGTATCATTAAAAGCTTATTTAACAATCCATTTGTGTGAGCCGACTATGCGCTTACACAGTATATTTAACATCCAATCTTTCTAATCCGTCATTACTCAATATCACTATAATCTAATCACTGTTTCTGATTAGATTAACTTTTAATCACCTTCTATATGGTTCGCCGAAACTCTATGTTTCTTCTATGGCTGAACAATTTAATTATTCGACAAATCTTTATAAGTTATATTTCTTATAATGTCCATAATATCTAAGTATCATAAATACAGTTTATATGTTCTATATACTAGATTGAGATCACGACCTTTCTCGCTCCTGGAGTTAGGCTCTAGTGTGTCTGATTTATGTTAATAAAATCCATTTCTTATATACATGATTGAATCAGTGTATATATGATATAACAATTCCTAAAACATCTGTTATTCCTAAACATCTGTTATGTTATCTAATATTACACCATCAAACCAGTTCGGTGCCTTTGTATTACATAACTGGACACCTGCAACCACGGCCTTGATAAACTGAGATTAGGCCTAACATCTTAAGTCATTTCCCGCGCGAAGCGAGATTGATAATTTTAGGCGCGAAAATAATAGCAGACGATTATGCATAAAACATATATATATATATTACATGGTAAACATTTGGCCATATATAGAAACAGTTTAATGTATTTATATAATACATTACTATTTATATATAACAATAATAAACATTTCGTGCAAATTGGGGTTTTGCACAATCCTCCCTACCCGGGGAGAAGTTTGACATCGCCCGCTATCGGCCGATTTACAAATCTTCATTCCTTTGAATATACAGTAGAAAACAATCATAATATCAATACATCATATGTCCTAAAATAGCATTTCTTTCGCTAGGTACCAACATTCTAATCATAGAGGCAATAACTATTTACTGAACAACTGAAATAATACCAAGTACATTTACTAAGTCAAACATCACAGTCATTGAACTCTACTGAGAAAGTCTGCTAGAACATTTTGAGTCCCTTTGATATGTTTAATGGTCAGATTAAATTCTGAGAGACACAGTGCCCATCTTAAGAGGCGTTGATTGGACGTTTTCGACCTACTTAACCATACAAGGGGATTATGATCTGAATTAATTATTGTTTTGCTTGTGCTTACATATATGCGAAAATGTTCGATACCGGCCACTATAGCTAATAATTCCTTCTCTATTGTAGAGTAGTTTTTCTCTCGTGGAATAAGTTTTCGGGAATAAAATGCTACTGGGTGTGGTACTTGGTCAACGGTCTGAGTCAGTACAGCCGAAATTCCCAAATCGGAAGCATCAGTATAGAGTTCGAACTCTTGGTTAAAGTCAGGGGCCTTCAGTATGGGTTTATTGGTTAAAGCTTTCTTTAAGGATTCGAAAGCAAGTTGATGTTTATCGCTCCACTGAGTTATGATGTTCCCTGATCGCTTGCCCTTTAATAAGTCAGTCAGGGGAGCGGCGATCTCAGCGAACTGGGGAATGAATTTCCTGTAAAATCCTACTGATCCCAGATATCCTCGTAATTGTTTCTTGGTCTGTGGGGGAGAGATATTACTAATACACTCAACCTTGCTGGAAATTGGTTTGATTTTTCCCGACCCTAATTCATGTCCCAAGTACTTGACTGTTCCAGACCCAATTTTACACTTCTTCGGATTCAAAGTAACACCACTATCCTCTAGTCTATGAAATGTCCAATCCAAGTGATTTATGTGCTGTGACCATAAATTGGATCGAACAGCAATATCATCCAGATATGCGTCGGCAAATCTATCACGGATGGGTTCTGTCGGGGATTGAGCGATTATCTCGTTTATGGCCCTCTGGAAGGTAACTCCACCGTTTTTTAAACCAAATGGGAGAGTTAATGGTTCAAACAAGCCCCAGGGGGTTATGAACGCTGCAATTTCACTAGCTCGAGGGGTTAGCGGAATCTGCCAGTAACCTTTATTAAGATCTAAAATTGATATCAGACTCGAACCTGCGACCTGATCAATGAGATCGTCTAATCTCGGGATGGGGAAGGCTTCTCCTCGAGTCAGGTCATTAATTTTCCGATAATCAATACATGGTCGCCATTCTGAGTCTGATTTGCGTACCAATATTATGGGAGAGGCCCACTGGCTTCTGCTAGGGCGGATAATTCCTAACTCCAACATTTGATCTAGCTCAGTTTTTAATATTTGTTTCTTTTCTGGAGACATGCGGTAGTAAGGCTGGACTACGGGTGAAGCACCTTGCACATCAATATCATGGGTAACATCGTGGAAACGTCCCAGTTGTCCAGAGAATAAACGGGGGTAACGGTCAAATAACTGACTAATATCGTCCCTGTGGTCTGGGTTTAAATGACTGATATCCGGCCAGGTTTTCTTAGGTACAGATTCAAGAGGACTGCAAGGATCGAATTCTTTCTCAATGTCCGTAGGGGCTTGGTAATCTAATAGGGTAGGGTCTTG
>CM026389.1:56872130-56886232 GCA_014843695.1 Archivesica marissinica | reverse complement strand
TTTGACCAGGTTATGTACCAGTAGTGGGTGGTTATACCAGTTTGACCAGGTTATGTACCAGTAGTGGGTGGTTATACCAGTTTGACCAGGTTATGTACCAGTAGTGGGTGGTTATACCAGTTTGACCAGGTTATGTAACAGTAGTGGGTGGTTATACCAGTTTGACCAGGTTATGTACCAGTAGTGGGTGGTTATACCAGTTTGACCAGGTTATGTACCAGTAGTGGGTGGTTATACCAGTTTGACCAGGTTATGTAACAGTAGTGGGTGGTTATACCAGTTTGACCAGGTTATGTACCAGTAGTGGGTGGTTATACCAGTTTGACCAGGTTATGTACCAGTAGTGGGTGGTTATACCAGTTTGACCAGGTTATGTACCAGTAGTGGGTGGTTATACCAGTTTGACCAGGTTATGTACCAGTAGTGGGTGGTTATACCAGTTTGACCAGGTTATGCACACGTAGTGGGTGATTATACCAGTTTGACCAGGTTATGTACCAGTAGTGGGTGGTTATACCAGTTTGACCAGGTTATGTACCAGTAGTGGGTGGTTATACCAGTTTGACCAGGTTATGTACCAGTAGTGGGTGGTTATACCAGTTTGACCAGGTTATGTACCAGTAGTGGGTGGTTATACCAGTTTGACCAGGTTATGTACCAGTAGTGGGTGGTTATACCAGTTTGACCAGGTTATGTACCAGTAGTGGGTGGTTATACCAGTTTGACCAGGTTATGTACCAGTAGTGGGTGGTTATACCAGTTTGACCAGGTTATGTACCAGTAGTGGGTGGTTATACCAGTTTGACCAGGTTATGTACCAGTAGTGGGTGGTTATACCAGTTTGACCAGGTTATGTACCAGTAGTGGGTGGTTATACCAGTTTGACCAGGTTATGTACAAGTAGTGGGTGGTTATACCAGTTTGACCAGGTTATGTACCAGTAGTGGGTGGTTATACCAGTTTGACCAGGTTATGTACCAGTAGTGGGTGGTTATACCAGTTTGACCAGGTTATGTACCAGTAGTGGGTGGTTATACCAGTTTGACCAGGTTATGTACCAGTAGTGGGTGGTTATACCAGTTTGACCAGGTTATGTACCAGTAGTGGGTGGTTATACCAGTTTGACCAGGTTATGTACCAGTAGTGGGTGGTTATACCAGTTTGACCAGGTTATGTACAAGTAGTGGGTGGTTATACCAGTTTGACCAGGTTATGTACAAGTAGTGGGTGGTTATACCAGTTTGACCAGGTTATGTAACAGTAGTGGGTGGTTATACCAGTTTGACCAGGTTATGTACCAGTAGTGGGTGGTTATACTAGTTTGACCAGGTTATGTACCAGTAGTGGGTGGTTATACCAGTTTGACCAGGTTATGTACCAGTAGTGGGTGGTTATACCAGTTTGACCAGGTTATGTACAGTAGTGGGTGGTTATACCAGTTTGACCAGGTTATGCCAGTAGTGGGTGTTATACCAGTTTGACCAGGTTATGTACCAGTAGTGGGTGGTTATACCAGTTTGACCAGGTTATGTACCAGTAGTGGGTGGTTATACCAGTTTGACCAGGTTATGTACCAGTAGTGGGTGGTTATACCAGTTTGACCAGGTTATGTACCAGTAGTGGGTGGTTATACATACCAGTTTGACCAGGTTATGTACCAGTAGTGGGTGGTTATACCAGTTTGACCAGGTTATGTACCAGTAGTGGGTGGTTATACCAGTTTGACCAGGTTATGTACCAGTAGTGGGTGGTTATACCAGTTTGACCAGGTTATGTACCAGTAGTGGGTGGTTATACCAGTTTGACCAGGTTATGTACCAGTAGTGGGTGGTTATACCAGTTTGACCAGGTTATGTACCAGTAGTGGGTGGTTATACCAGTTTGACCAGGTTATGTACAAGTAGTGGGTGGTTATACCAGTTTGACCAGGTTATGTACCAGTAGTGGGTGGTTATACCAGTTTGACCAGGTTATGTACCAGTAGTGGGTGGTTATACCAGTTTGACCAGGTTATGTACCAGTAGTGGGTGGTTATACCAGTTTGACCAGGTTATGTACCAGTAGTGGGTGGTTATACCAGTTTGACCAGGTTATGTACAAGTAGTGGGTGGTTATACCAGTTTGACCAGGTTATGTACCAGTAGTGGGTGGTTATACCAGTTTGACCAGGTTATGTACCAGTAGTGGGTGGTTATACCAGTTTGACCAGGTTATGTACAAGTAGTGGGTGGTTATACCAGTTTGACCAGGTTATGTACCAGTAGTGGGTGGTTATACCAGTTTGACCAGGTTATGTACAAGTAGTGGGTGGTTATACCAGTTTGACCAGGTTATGTACCAGTAGTGGGTGGTTATACCAGTTTGACCAGGTTATGTACCAGTAGTGGGTGGTTATACCAGTTTGACCAGGTTATGTACCAGTAGTGGGTGGTTATACCAGTTTGACCAGGTTATGTACCAGTAGTGGGTGGTTATACCAGTTTGACCAGGTTATGTACAGTAGTGGGTGGTTATACCAGTTTGACCAGGTTATGTACCAGTAGTGGGTGGTTATACCAGTTTGACCAGGTTATGTACCAGTAGTGGGTGGTTATACCAGTTTGACCAGGTTATGTACAAGTAGTGGGTGGTTATACCAGTTTGACCAGGTTATGTACAGTAGTGGGTGGTTATACCAGTTTGACCAGGTTATGTACCAGTAGTGGGTGGTTATACCAGTTTGACCAGGTTATGTACAGTAGTGGGTGGTTATACCAGTTTGACCAGGTTATGTACCAGTAGTGGGTGGTTATACCAGTTTGACCAGGTTATGTACCAGTAGTGGGTGGTTATACCAGTTTGACCAGGTTATGTACCAGTAGTGGGTGGTTATACCAGTTTGACCAGGTTATGTACCAGTAGTGGGTGGTTATACCAGTTTGACCAGGTTATGTACAAGTAGTGGGTGGTTATACCAGTTTGACCAGGTTATGTACAAGTAGTGGGTGGTTATACCAGTTTGACCAGGTTATGTACAAGTAGTGGGTGGTTATACCAGTTTGACCAGGTTATGTACAAGTAGTGGGTGGTTATACCAGTTTGACCAGGTTATGTACAAGTAGTGGGTGGTTATACCAGTTTGACCAGGTTATGTACAAGTAGTGGGTGGTTATACCAGTTTGACCAGGTTATGTACCAGTAGTGGGTGGTTATACCAGTTTGACCAGGTTATGTACAAGTAGTGGGTGGTTATACCAGTTGACCAGGTTATGTACAAGTAGTGGGTGGTTATACCAGTTTGACCAGGTTATGTACCAGTAGTGGGTGGTTATACCAGTTTGACCAGGTTATGTACCAGTAGTGGGTGGTTATACCAGTTTGACCAGGTTATGTACCAGTAGTGGGTGGTTATACCAGTTTGACCAGGTTATGTACCAGTAGTGGGTGGTTATACCAGTTTGACCAGGTTATGTACCAGTAGTGGGTGGTTATACCAGTTTGACCAGGTTATGTACCAGTAGTGGGTGGTTATACCAGTTTGACCAGGTTATGTACCAGTAGTGGGTGGTTATACCAGTTTGACCAGGTTATGTACCAGTAGTGGGTGGTTATACCAGTTTGACCAGGTTATGTACCAGTAGTGGGTGGTTAAACTTACATTTAACGCTTGACTCAGATTGCATAACATCTTTTAAAATCAAACTACAATTTCACTCACACGTGATTTCAACATGGCGTCATATTCATGACGAAGTGGAGTCGATATATGAATGACAGCATAATTTCTGGTACTACAAAGATTAGCAGCCATAGAGACCCACTCCTTCAAGTACACGGAGACAAACATCGAAATCAATACCAGCAACTAGGTCGGGATTTGAACCGTTTACCCCTACATCCGCCATCACCACACGTCACGTCACAGATACAGTATAACTTACCAAATGATCTTGTGTCTGTACTTGTCCCGCAACACTCGGCTGGTGAATCGTGGCAACGCCGATCTGACAAGAAAGGTGTGTACCTCTTGCTACAACAGCTGAACATCGCTCTATATCCCTAGGTGTGAATACATCACCAAATGTCCGTACCCTACACATGATCCACCGACGCTTAGCCTTTGAATGTGGAATATCCCAATGCGATGGTATATTTAGGTGAATAGAATCCACCGATTACCCCCCTCCCGATCAGCAGTTACCGACTGCACATAATATAATGTCCCATATGTTGATCACACTTGGCAATGGTCCAGTGCTTACGGTCGGACCAATAAACAAAAATAACTGTATATAGATTAACAGTAAAGTTAAATCGGATTTCCATGACAGAAGACGTGCTCGAAATATTCGTGTAGCGTCCAGGACTGAAAGGTGTTCATTCGGCTAGTCCATACAGGAGACAGAACGTCAGGTCAAAGCCAATTCAAGAACGAGAAAATCGTGTGAGTTCTCAAGAGTGTGTTTTACGCGTATGTATCGTCGCTACCGGTTGCCTATATGAGCGACGCGTCCTGAAGCGATTAGTCAATTTAGATTGTGGAGGATAGTGCAATGATACAGACAGAGACCCATTCCAGAGTCTCCTCTGGTTCTTTTACTTTCACGGTGTACAGCACCGACACGATACCTTGATTTAATGTCCCATATGAATGACTGTTAATTTTGAAGTGTGGGATTTATACATGGAAATTGTGCACATGCAATTTTGTAAGCCAGTCAAAACGTGTACACAAAACGATTTTATTTATGGAGAACTAGGTCGAATTTCTTTTCAGTCAATGCGTTATTACAATATTATAAAGTATTGGCTACAGATACTGCACACAAACAGTACTACATATGTATATAAAGTGTGCTGTCTGTTGAAAAACGAATTGGAATATCAACCTAATAAAACGCAACTGGTGATAAAAATCTACTCTGTACATTAGGTTTTCATGAAGCATGGGTAATGCAAAGTGTTGGAGTGTGTTTTACGTTTATTTATCGTCGCTACCGGTTGCCCATATGAGCGACGCCTCCTGAAGAGGATAGTAATTATATGTTTTTGAGGATAGTGCAATGATACAGACAGAGACCCATTCCAGAGTCTCCTCTGGTTCTTTTACGTGCATGGTGTACAGCACCGACACGAGACCTCAGTTTAACGTCCCATCTGAAAGACTGTTAATTTTACTATGGTCAGACGGTGGATCAACCCTGCGATCCCTGGATTACCAGTCCAGCAAGGTGTTGGACATAATAAATTGTTTTTATATACTGTTAAGCAAAAACTGCAAGACCAGTCTGTACAGAAGTGATCAGGTAAATTGAACAACTCTAGCAGGGCATTATTTTAAAAACATTGCAGCGTTCAAATTTCAACCGTAACTTAATTTTCTTAGTATTAAATTATTTTGTAATGATGCAACTCAACTTGGATATCATTATATATACACATGGAAACGGGTAGATGGACACAACCAGTTAGCACACCAAGTTTATTAATAAATAACAACACCAAATGTATATTTCACCTTAACCCATAACATGCTGAATAAATTGGAAGGAATGTACAAACAACATAGATCCAGATCAGCCGGTAGCGAGGATCAGGGTCCAGGAAGCTCGCTATTTATAGATCAGCCAAGTGGTTTAGCTCCACTATCCGAATAGCAAACCACATAGAGCATTATCATATGGCACGTTCTGTGCGGTCTGATCTGGCTCTATGCTGTTTGCATAAGCAACACTAGTTATGATTAGCATTTTAAGGGTTAAGCTTTATTAGCTGTTCGTTTTAACAACAGTTCTGATAATGGAAGTTTTCTGTTTGCTTTGTCGCCCAGCAGACACTTCGAGGCGGCTTGGTTGCCGACACACATAAGATGCAGAATGTCACTAGAATGGAAATAAACATATGTTGGTGATAATCGTGGTGGTGGTGGTGTGGTGATGATGATGATGATGATGATGATGATGATGATGATGATGTTGATGATTGATGATGTTGATTGATGATGATGATGATGATGATGATGATGATGATGATGATGATGATGATGATGATGATGATGATGATGATGATGATGATGATGATGACGACAACGACGATGATGATGATGATGATGATGATGATTATGTCGTAGAGATAAGGCACACACGAGTTTTGTCAAGCATTGGTTACAATAACAGTTATGGTTCTCAAATATAATATATACATGGACGAAAATGATTAACAATAATTAAAATAAACTGTTTGTATTATTAATCTTAATCCATTTATAAATAAAATTAATAACATATAATGTATCACATGTTCATGCATATATTTTGTTGCAAAACTATGTTGTTCATATCGAAAACTTACGGTGGGTTTTCTACGCATGTATAGGACAGGCCCCTATTTTCTATGTCCTGTTGTAGTTCAAGTAAGGACCCTGTACTACAGTGCTCCCTGTATGTATAAAATACACATTCTCATACAAAGTCTCGTTTCATTTTGATAAAACCTGAATCTGCTATATGGCATTATCATATAAAGTATTGCTTGGTGCAGTGCATTATAATACAAAGTATCGCTTTGGTGCAGTGCATTCTAATATAAAGTATCGCTTTGGTGCAGTACATTCTATTATAAAGTATTGTTTGGTACAGTGCATTCTAATACAAAGTCTCGCTTTGGTGCAGTGCATTCTAATACAAAGTCTCGCTTTGGTGCAGTGCATTCTATTATAAAGTATTGCTTGGTGCAGTGCATTCTAATACAAAGTCTCGCTTGGTGCATTGCATTCTAATATAAAGTATTGCTTGATGTATTGCATTCTAATATAAAGTATTGCTTGGTGCAGTGCATTATAATACAAAGTCTCGCTTTGGTGCAGTGCATTCTAATATAAAGTCTCGCGTTGGTGCAGTGCATGCTATTATAAAGTATTGCTTGGTGCAGTGCATTCTAATACACAGTCTCGCTTTTGGTGCAGTGCATTCTAATATAAAGTCTCGCTTTGGTGCAGTGCATTCTAATATAAAGTCTCGCTTTGGTGCAGTGCATTCTAATACAAAGTCTAGCTTGGTGCATTGCATTCTAATATAAAGTATTGCTTGATGTATTGCATTCTAATATAAAGTATTGCTTGGTGCAGTGCATTCTAATACAAAGTATTGCTTGGTGCAGTGCATTCTAATACAAAGTATTGCTTGGTGCATTGCATTCTAATATAACGTATCGCTTGGTGTATTGCATTATTATATAAAGTCTCGCTTGGTGTATTGCATTCTAATATAAAGTATTGTTTTGTGTTTTGCATTCGAATATTATAAAGTTTAACTAGTCATGTTGTTAACTATGTAACCTGACACCAATACAAGTAATTGTTGTTGTCTACTATAAAGTATCGTTGGTGTATTACATGATAATACGAATTCACGATTTCAACTTCATGAATTCACGATTTCAACTTTACGAATTCACGATTTCAACTTCATGAATTCACGATTTCAACTTCATGAATTCGCGATTTCAACTTCATGAATTCACGATTTCAACTTCATGAAGTTGAAATGATGAAATGATGAAATATCGTATGTGAGCATCCGTGTTCCGTATATTTCGGTTAATATTTAGATTACATTTCATCAGAATGCTTACACAAATCAAGTAATTACATACAATGGTATTTTATCCAAGTCGTTAGCCAGAATCACCTGCAGCCGCGTGTCCTTGGACATTGACGGTAACTCAAACTCGGCGAAAAAACTGAAAATAGACATGGTGAAACAATGTAAGATAAGATAAGGTAAGAAAATGTTTATTATAGTGGCATGTGCATTCAGTTTATAATTACAATATTACAACAAATGCACATTAATACAATAGCACCCGGCCCAGTGGGCCTATAAGTCACCTTAAACTAATAAAGCAATTATTTACAATGGTTAATATGATATTAAAGTATCTATATATATGACATGACAGACACTTTACATATATCAACATCTAAATGATGGAATCATAGCTCTAAGCAAATAATACTGTATACATGTGAACGATTGTAATGATTACGATTTTCATTCAAATATATACATGAATAAATTCAATTACCAGAGTATAGTGTACATCTAATATATACATGAATAAATTCAATTACCAGAGTATAGTGTACATCTCCTATGTAAATATGATGTCATGATAAATTTAGCAGCTTTCCTAGGATACATATTAAGAATAAGATTTAGTTTTTCTAACACAGTTATATTACAGAATTCATCACATGTTATTAAAGTTCCAAATGTTGCACTTCTGATGTCATTATATAAGTCACACTCTAGTAAGAAATGGGTTTCATTTTCTATTTCGTTTCTGTTACAGAGTCTACATAGTCTTTCCTCAGGAGTTTCGCCAACATAACGCCCAGTTTCAATACGTATTAGTAATATGCCAAAGCGAAATTGGCATAACATGGAACGTTCATACTTTGTTAGATTCAACCCAACGTATTCTTCTTGTTTAAAACTGTCTTTAAAAGTTCTATAAGTTCGAAGTTTTCTCACGTTTTGAATATCAAGGTCCAAAATCTGTGCGTAACCCTGTTTTATCGAAATATCTGCGACCTTAAGATCAATAGTGCTTATAGTATTAAAATTTTGACTGAGCCCAATGTCTTTCATAGTTTGCTTAACCCATTAACCCCAAGTAACTGACATGGACTGGTCCATGCTATTTTTAGACCAATAAATTAATAAGAAAATTACATTTGGACCAGTTCATTTATCAAAATGGGTAATTTTATCTAAAAATAGTAATAATTATTACTGGCAAAAAAGTGCAGATCCTGATGAGACGGCTCGTTACGAGCCGGCTCATCTGGATCTACACTTTTCATAAGCCTATTTAGAGGCCTGTGGGGTTGAAAGGGTTAATATCACTACTCCAGTTATTTGTACACATACGGTAATCGTGTAGAAACACTTTCTTTGTTAGTCTATTATCATCCATGTTTATAAGGGGATTCCAGTATCTCATAATGGATAATCGACGTCTGTATACGCTTGGTATCCAACCAGTGTCTCCATACAATGCTGTATGACTCATTGTTCGAATATATCACGCTTTATTTATAAATTATATATTAGATAATTAAAATAACAATGCACGTACGTATGTAGTAGGCACGTACAATATTACCTAATGCTATAAAACACATACATACCTACTTACCTGCCTACCGGCGACAACCGATCGACAAATAACACGCATATCTACAGACATACCGATCGACTTACCGACTTACCACCGATCGACAGATAACACGCATATCTACATACATGCCGATCGACATACCGACTTACCACCGATCGACAGATAACACGCATATCTACAGACATGCCGATCGACTTACCGACTTACCACCGATCGACAGATAACACGCATATCTACAGACATGCCGATCGACTTACCGACTTACCACCGATCAACCGACCGACTGGTAACATATACATAACGATATTGCATGAAAGGTTGCTGTTTGTATTTATTTAAATCACATGCTCGACGAATGCCATACTTCTTATTTGTTTCGTTTGAAATGGCAGATATATACAAACACTTACTAACAGCCTAGGACGGTGAACAGGGGGAAAATAGTATCGCCTTACATCCTTAAATAATCAACAACTCATTTTCTTCTCTTTTTTTAAAAGGTTAATTAACCATGCTACCGGTTGTCCATTTGAGCGACGGGCAGTTTACTGGCTTAACAACACCTTTCCTGGGCAGGCTCCAGCAGTTAACCAGTACATGTACTTGGTGCACCAACCTCCATAAGAAACTGCCAACGTTTTCATATAAATCGACACTGTCTGAGGGAGTCTCGAACAATGAATGATGATAGGTTACAGTGATATACAAGTCAGCGACCTTAACCACTCGACCACGAAGGCGCTCGGAGCGTTCAACAACTAGTGTGTGTGTGTTTTACGTTTATTTATCGTCGCTACCGGTTGCCCATATGAGTGACGTCTCCTGCAGAGATTAGTCATTTTAGATTTTGGAGGATAGTGCAATGATACAGGCAGAGACCCATTCCAGAGTCTCCTCTGGTTCTTTTACGTGCAAGGTGTAAACCGCCGACACGAGATCTCGGTTAAAGTCCCAATTGAAAGACTGTTAATTTTATTAGGGTCAGACGGGGGATTGTACCTGCGATCTCTGGATTACCAGTCCAGCGTGTTACTACTGGACTACAGATCAGTCTGTTCAACAACTAGCACTAGGACCCGAGGTTATAAAGCTTGTCTCCAATCCCAAGCTCAGTCTCAAGCTTTGATTGGTTCAACTGAGTGTAAATCTTTAACTCAACCAATCAGCTTTCTTGAGAAGAATTATAGAATAGTCTGTCTTTCATTCTACCCCTGTTTCTGTGTTTTGATTTATCACATAACTTTGCTTGTGTTAGGTGTAATACAGTCATTTCATAATGTCTTATATGTACACACGTACGGATTCTGATTGGTCGGAACATGACATCGACAGCTTACATTACACACTCTTTATTTGTTGAAGTCAACTGCTTAGATCAATATAATGCTAAATATGCACCAATGGAATACTAGTGGAAGTCGTGATGGCGCAGTGGATGCGCGTTCGCTTCGGGTGCGAAAGGTCCGGAGTTCGGGCCCCGCTGGAGCTGTTACGAGTGTGCCCTTAGCCAAAGCATTTAAATTCCACGTTGCCTCTTCTCTCTCCCTCGTGGCGATGGATTCCATCAGGAATGAGGTCTCGAGAGTAATTATTATAAGTTCTAAGAACTTGTTTCGCAATCGAGCTAAAATAAATTTGTATAAACTGAATACAGTTATTAAAACTATTGTGTCGATGAAGTTGTTGGATTATCAGGGACTATTTACTACTCCGTAGCCTGTGAACAGGCGTCGATATATTTTGCCTGGTCAGTCAAATAAATATATATTAACACCGAGACTATTAACTGGGCCGTATTGAGTTTCTGATCATATCAATGTCATTTTGCCAGAAGCTAAAAAGCGAAAAATCGACAGACTGGCACCCAGGCTACGAGAGACTGGAACCCAGGCTACGACAGACTGCCACCCAGGCTAACTACGGTACGTCGTACTGGTGCGTTAATGTGATAAGGATAAACAATATAATGGCAAACAGAAACGTATTTATTCTTCAAATAAACTCCTGTAGCTTTCAATTCAATCCACTTGTCTTGATTGTTGTATTGTATGGATGTTATATGTACAGATGTTATATGTCATGTTTATCTTGATAAATAAAATATGTTTAAACAAAATATAGGTTGTTGTTACTGTGGTAATGTGGTAAAAAATGATCTTACAAAAAAGTCTCGCTTAATAGCAAAATTCCAAAACTTGTTTGATAAAATATGGTATGAAATCACCACGAGTGCAAGAGCCTATATATGTGTAATGTTTGCATTGTTCAAATTGTATAGTTTATACAAATTTATTTAGCTCGATTGCGAAACAAGTTCTTACAACATATCACTCTCGAAACCTCATTCCTGGTGGAATCCATCGCCACGAGGGAGAGAGAAGAGAAAACGCGGAAATTAAATGCCTTGCCTAAGGGCACAATCGTAACGGCTCTAGCGCGGCTCGAACTCCGGACCTTTCGCACATGAAGCGACCGCTCATCCACTGCGCTATCACGACATCCACTGCGCTATCACGACTTCCACTGCGCTATCACGACTTCCACTGCGCTATCACGACTTCCACTGCGCTATCACGACATCCACTGCGCTATCACGACTTCCACTGCGCTATCACGACATCCACTGCGCTATCACGACTTCCACTGCGCTATCACGACATCCACTGCGCTATCACGACTTCCACTGCGCTATCACGACTTCCACTGCGCTATCACGAATTACACTGCGCTATCACGACATCCACTGCGCTATCACGACATCCACTGCGCTATCACGACATCCAACTATTGAGAAATACAATATGCCTAAACTAAATTTCTTGAGATCTGAGAATGGTTTTGGTACCCGGTCTTCTATACACACCTGCTCCTACTGTAAGCCGGTCTATCGGGATTGGTACCCGACACAATTATTTTCACAACACCTTCGGCCGAACGAGCAAACTGTAAAATAGTACACTGGTATGAAGATCGAACATTATTATGGTGTGCATGCATAGGTCTACGTGTATAAAATACATGGATATGTTTTTGAGGCAATGGAATCATTTCATATTTGAATTTAGACAACGACTAAGTCACATGATCCAATGAAAACGCCACATTTCTCGCTTCTAAATCGCATAGACGCGACCTACTTATGTACGTTGTCTAAGTCAGATAGATCAACTCATTGGCCCGTCTTAACGAAATATAGGCTACACATCGCTTCGCTTCGCTCGGTGTATATTTCGTTAAGACGGGCCAATTCGTGATCTATCCTATATTTATAATAATATCATCGATTGCACAAATAGGCTTAGCCAATATGGGCACGTTGTCAACTACCCGAGTATTTACACAACATAACCTCGTGCAAAAAGTGCAAGTAAGACATAGCACGTGTTTGAATATGCACGAGTGATAATCACTCGCCGTCGGCTTGTCAATTAAAGACATTGGGCCGACATAGATTACGGACAAGTCTGGCAGGTGAACTTACAGCAATGCATGGGTTTTACTGTTATATTACCTGACAATACTAGTAACAAATTAAGGCCCAGACAGAGTTATCGATAATCAATTAATTGTTAAAATCAATATGGTATATATAAACCCCCATAAAATTATGTTATCAAATTAATCTGTCGGGGCCTCAAAATATACACTGCGAATAGTATGTATGTATAGGATAGATCATGAATTGGCTCGTCTTAACGAAATATGGTGTAGATTTCGTTAAGATGGGCCAATGAGTTGATCTATCTGACTTAGACAACGTACATAAGTAGGTCGCGTCTATACGATTTAGAAGCGAGAAATGTGGCTTTTTCATTGGACGATGTGACTTAGTCGTTGTCTAAAGCCAATTAGAACAGTTACAAGTGAGTTTATCCTGTAGCACGAAAAACATAAGGCACGTCCCTTTAACTTACTGTGCACTTAAAACCCCGTATGCTATATTATGCATAACATCTATGATAGAAAAACTTGGGTTTAGCAAATTAGAACATAAGCTATGGATACCGTGCTCGAAGCTCCGCCCCAAAATGCTTGACTCGCGTCCTTTGGCAAGTCCGTAAAATTGGGGCATTCCACGTGATTGATTCCATCGCACGCGTCACAGACCATCCCACACCACGTGAGTCCATTAACCAAGTAGCCAATCAGCGAGTCTTCTAGTGTGACGTAACGACTGCCATCATTTGAATATTCATGAGCGAGTACGTATGTGCCCGACCATAGTAATATCTGATTTCGAAAAAAGGTATTCCATGGTTTATAATAACTGGGAGTTATATATTTAATTGTGTCGTCCAAGATATAAAAAAAGTTTAAACTTTATTTATTTTACAACGATTGCGAAGCAAGGTCTAACAACTTATATTAATCACTATCGTTGACGCGGATGTGTATATGTGGTCATTCGTGTGGGAGGAAACCGGTGTACCCGGAGATAACCCATCATGTCCGATCTGACGACCACCGTACCATCTCACCTACTTCCCCGGTCCGAGGATCGAACCCGAGTTGCATTGGTGAGAAGCGAGCGCGCTAACCACTGCACTAATCGGACAGCCTATACTATATATAGATATACTTATATCTGATCGCTGTTCGGTTTTCAATCCAGAGTTAAATGGTGCTTCGTTGTGGCAATGGCGAGAGCGGAGTCAACCAAATGTATATCCTAAACATATTATACATAGACGGGTCAGTGGTCAAGTGGTCAACATGTTGGACTGCTAATCCACGGATCGCGGGTTCGATCCCTCGTCCTACCGCAATAATATTAATAGTCTTTCAGATGAGACTATAAACCGAGGTCTCGTGTATCGGTGCAATACATCGAGCATGTAAATAAATATATATCGAAAGACAAACAAAACATGTAGCATCACCTTGTTTCCGGGGATACTGGTTTGTCGGGCCGATTCCAGAAACTCCTCGTAGTCTGCTCG
>CM026389.1:56862130-56867130 GCA_014843695.1 Archivesica marissinica | reverse complement strand
TCGATACAAGCTAATTAATAACATTATTGCAAATTGTCATAACCTATATAAATGGCAAATAAACGAAAATCCAAACTGCAGCTTTTGTAAAGTACCAGACGATTTAGACCACTTCTTTATTGAATGTCATTTAATCAAACCATTTTGGAACAGATTGACGAATACATTTAAATCACTTGGGATTCAGAAAAATATACACAACTTAAAGAGTGTTGTGCTAGGATACAATTTTGACAATAGTAATTATTGGGAATTTAACATGATTTTGACCATATCGAGCTTTTGCATTTACAAGTCATTCTTCCTAAGTAATCAACGTTCAAATGAATTGAACATTGTTTATACATTTCTTCATGAAATGAGTACATTTAAAGACCATCTAAAATACAAGCGAAAATCGTTTGCATTGATAGACACATTCATAGAGAAGTTTTAGTATTCTTACCATTCAAAGTTCTGAGCTTATTTTAATACAATTAGATTATAAAGAAAACTACATGCTCATCTGATTCAATGTATAATTTTGTTTAAATGCTTAAGAGATTGCTTATAAGAGATTCGTTGTTTTATTGAAATTGTCACACTGTAATTATGTTGATAAATGTTGTTATGTAAATGTTGTTATAATCTAAATAAAAGAAAAAAAAAACAAGTGGTAATTTGTGTGGGGGGAAACCGGAGTACCCGGAGAAAACCCACCTGTCCGATCTGGCAACCACCGTACCATCTCACATACTTCCCGGTCCGAGGATCGAACCTGGGTTACATTGGTGAGAAGCGAGCGCGCTAACCATTGCACTAATCGGACAGCTAAAACTTTAAAAATTACTATCAAGTATTTAATACACCAAATCTGATGAGACAGAATGGACAAATTTAAAAAAAATCGATTCAGTAGCTTATATATAATTAATATTTGATAATGCGGTTCACCAACCTCCGAGTCTGCATTCTTCCAACCATTTCTGCCATCTTCAACTACGTAAATGATACATGTGATTGTATTCGTACTAAATATCTATGTTGTCATTTAGTCCACTGTTTACATTTGTAGATAAAAAACCTACAACTTTGATAAACCTTAATCGTGTCAAATTGAAAAATATAAGCTGTGCGGTAACTCCTGGCGACTGGAACATGTCGGGGGGGGGGGGCTAATGAGTGTATTTATATCCTTGCTAGAAGAATATTAAAAGTTCTATCCCAACTATGCATATACCTCATTTGCCAAGTCCTCATATGAATACATGTTTTCTGGACGAATGGGAATTTATGTGATAAGAATTACTGATATGTATTCCTATTATAGGTATTACAATTGTCCAATCGTTTTCAGGGAACTAGTTCCAAGCTTTCACTGGTGTGCGCATAGAAATACAGGCTTGAGCGGGAATCCAGAAATGGTCAGGTCAATCTAATTACGTAGTTGAAATTCTGCAACAATATTTGGTTCCTATATGATTCGCGGATGTTCCAGCAGAGATGTGGTATATACTATTATGTTGGACAGGGTTTCGTGTTATTGTCAACATGTATGCATTTATTTACTAAATTACGCACGTTATAATCTATATACATTCACTTATTCCACTATCCGAGTGTGTATTATGCACTTTATAATCTATATACATTCACTCAATACACTATCCTAGTGTGTATTATGCACTTTATAATTTATATACATTCACTCAATCCACTATCCTAGTGTGTATTGCGCACTTTATAATGTATATACATTCACTCAATCCACTATCCTAGTGTGTATTATGCACTTTATAATATATATACATTCACTCAATACACTATCCTAGTGTGTATTATGCACTTTATAATATATATACATTCACTCAATACACTATCCTAGTGTGTATTACGCACTTTATAATATATATATACATTCACTCAATACACTATTCTAGTGTGTATTACGCACTTTATAATATATATAGATTCACTCAATACACTATCCTAGTGTGTATTACGCACTTTATAATATATATACATTCACTCAATACATTATCCTAGTGTGTATTATGCATTTTATAATATATATACATTCACTCAATCCACTATCCGAGTGTGTATTACGCACTTTATAATATATATACATTCACTCAATCCACTATCCTATCCGAGTGTGTATTATGCATTTTATAATATATATACATTCACTCAATCCACTATCCTAGTGTGTATTATGCACTTTATAATTTATATACATTCACTCAATACACTATCCTAGTGTGTATTATGCACTTTATAATTTATATACATTCACTCAACACAAACACAAAAAACACACAATACACTATCCTAGTGTGTATTATGCACTTTATAATGTATATACATTCACTCAATCCACTATCCTAGTGTGTATTATGCACTTTATAATT
Source organism: Archivesica marissinica (assembly GCA_014843695.1). Classification (NCBI taxonomy): domain Eukaryota; kingdom Metazoa; phylum Mollusca; class Bivalvia; order Venerida; family Vesicomyidae; genus Archivesica; species Archivesica marissinica. The sequence goes on along the minus strand of CM026389.1, from coordinate 56,864,737 downwards.
TATATACATTCACTCAATCCACTATCCGAGTGTGTATTATGCACTTTATAATTTATATAGATTCACTCAATCCACTATCCTAGTGTGTATTATGCACTTTATAATTTATATACATTCACTCAATCCACTATCCTAGTGTGTATTATGCACTTTATAATTATATAGATTCACTCAATCCACTATCCGAGTGTGTATTATGCACTTTATAATTTATATACATTCACTCAATCCACTATCCGAGTGTGTATTACGCACTTTATAATTTATATAGATTCACTCAATCCACTATCCTAGTGTGTATTATGCACTTTATAATTTATATACATTCACTCAATCCACTATCCTAGTGTGTATTATGCACTTTATAATTTATATAGATTCACTCAATCCACTATCCTAGTGTGTATTATGCACTTTATAATTTATATAGATTCACTCAATCCACTATCCTAGTGTGTATTATGCACTTTATAATTTATATAGATTCACTCAATCCACTATCCTAGTGTGTATTATGCACTTTATAATTTATATAGATTCACTCAATCCACTATCCTAGTGTGTATTATGCACTTTATAATTTATATAGATTCACTCAATCCACTATCCGAGTGTGTATTATGCACTTTATAATTTATATAGATTCACTCAATCCACTATCCGAGTGTGTATTATGCACTTTATAATTTATATACATTCACTCAATCCACTATCCGAGTGTGTATTATGCACTTTATAATTTATATACATTCACTCAATCCACTATCCTAGTGTGTATTATGAGTGAGTTTTCAATCGTCATATTACATATTTAATAGTTTTTCTTGTTATAAAAGGAAGAACAATAGCCGGGAACAAATGCATGGAAACATCAAATGTGTGTTTCCGTCCGCCTTCCGATATATCCTCGTGGAGGTAGTGTTCAATGTACCATTAATTATGTTATATGTTATATTTCGGGTTTTACGCCTACATCAGCACCATTTTGGCGGGCGGGCAGTTTACCTAACAACACCTTTCCTGGGCAGGCTCCAGCGGTTAACCAGTACTTGGGTGCACCAACCTCCGTAAGAAACTACCAACTGTTTCATATAAATGAGACACCGACTGAGCGGGGCTCGAACCTGTAACCATCAGTGATGATAGGTTACAGTGATATACAAGTCAGCGACGTTAACCACTCGACCACTGAGGCGGGTACCATTAATCCATATAAGGAATGAGGTTAGTATTGTATTGTTTACAACGTCATTGTATATTACTTTAAACACTTTATTTATTGTACGTCGATAAATAGCCATATGCTAATGTTATTCGCTTAGTTTATACAAATTTATTTTAGCTCGATTGCGAAACAAGTTCTTTCAACTTATATTAATCCCTCTTGAGACCTCATTCCTGATGGCATCCATCGTCATGAAGGAAAGAGAAGAGGCAATGTGGAATTTAAATGCCTTGCCTAAGGGCACAATCGTAACGGCTCCAGCGGGGTTCGAACTCCGGACCTTTCGCACCTGAAGCGAACGCGTATTGACTGCGCTATCAGGACCTCCATTATTATTCCATCTGTTATTCGTTTTATTAAAACTCCGACTGTTAATAAAGTTTGAATTTAATTGAATTGAAAGCAACAAGACGGATATAGATACAAACAGGGCGTATACAGTCATATGGGACGCCGTTTTGCTATTTTATTCAGCATTTATGGGTATCCATAATTCGATTTTTGGATATCCATAAATAGAATATTGGATATCCATATTTCCAGGCGCTCCGTTTTGCTATTTATTCAGAATTTATGGATATCTATAATTCGAATTATGGATATCCAAAACATGAATTATGGATATCATAAATGACCTTGGTGAGTATCGTCCGTTCTCCAAACCTGTTGTTGCTACTATTGCCGACAGAATATACACACTATCTACTCTCATTCCGTCTGCCGGCGGTTGCTACTACCTGTCTGCCGGCGGTTGCTCCCTGTCAGTCGTCTGTATTGTGTCAATCTTTCGCCTGCCGGCGGTTGCTACCTGTCAGTCATCTTTATATTGTCAATATTTCGTCTGCTGGCGGTTGCTACCTGTCAGTCGTCTGTATTGTGTCAATCTTTCGTCTGCTGGCGGTTGCTACCTGTCAGTCGTCTGTATGTTGTCAGTTTTTCGTCTGCCGACGGTTGCTACCTGTCAGTCGTCTGTTTTTGTCAGTCTTTCGTCTGCCGCCGGTTGCTACCTGTCAGTCGTCTGTATTTTGTCATTCTTCCGTCTGCCGGCGGTTGCTACCTGTCAGTCGTCTGTACTTTGTCAATCTTTCGTCTGCTGGCGGTTGCTACCTTTCAGTCGTCTGTATTGTGTCAATCTTGCGTCTGCTGGCGGTTGCTACCTGTCAGTCATCTGTACTTTGTCAATCTTTCGTCGGCCGGCGGTTGCTACCTGTCAGTCGTCTGTATTTTGTCAATATTTCGTCTGCCGGCGGTTGCTACCTGTCAGTCGTCTGTATTTTGTCAATATTTCGTTTGCCGGCGGTTGCTACCTGTCAGTCGTCTGTATTTTGTCAATCTTTCGTCTGCCGGTGGTGGCTACCTGTCAGTCGTCTGTATTTTGTCAA
>CM026389.1:56800940-56861130 GCA_014843695.1 Archivesica marissinica | reverse complement strand
CACAACACATAATGGGGCTTTAAATGATGACAATGGTTATTTCTAACATATGTGGGTGAAATATTTCAGTTTTGTTGTATGTTTCGGTATTTTGACATATACCTGTACAAAATATCAAACAAAAACACATTTTCTGTTTCTCTTTCATCATTTTGAAACGGTGGAAGATGACATTTTCTTCCCCACTGCTTGTTTCGTATTCTTCTGTGGTTGCATGTACTGTTGTATTTTAAGCTGTTTTCTGACAATCATAAACAGTGAATTATAAAATAATGTGTTTTAATGAATTTGTTTTGTCCGTCATTTTCAATATTGACAGCAGACAGCAACTAACTTGACAATTATAACGCACCTATTTTTTAAGTATAAGTGGTTGTGTGGTTGTGTATTGTAGTGAAATGAGGAATATGATTGGATAAGATATCATTGGAAATCCTAAAAGAAAACAAGTTGTGTAAGATATGATTTTATCTCTCATGATCACCAAAATGTATTTAGCCTCACTCGTGGAAATACATATTTCGGTGATCACTCGATGAAATAAAATCCAATCTTACACTAGGAAACACAAATATTCTTTAATATTCAGAAATTTCGCAAGATTTTCAAATTTCACACACACATTTTTAAGTTCGGAATATGTCACCAAATCATTTTGAGACATATAATCGTAAACTTTCTTTATCGTACGTCAATCCAATGAAATAAATATTATTTATGTCTGTTGTTTGCCTTTTGACGATATATTTTTTGGTCATAATCAAGTAAGCGAGGTTGCCTTGGCGCTGTGGATGTTTTAATTGGTGGATGTTGACTAGGTGGATTTCACTTGTACATTTTCCATGATTTATTTGCTATGTGTAACCTTATCGTAAATGGGCCTAATTTGTACATTTTGCAAATAAAAATATAATGAAAGCTTAAAATTTGGGTTTCGGGAGTCATCTGGTACCCTGTGTAGAAATGGTGCACGTAACTTGTTGGAAACCATGAGCTGATGCTACACCATACCCCCAGCACTGCTGCCAATCAAAATGCTGCATTTCTTTTGTGCACAGATACAGAGCTTTTGAAAATACAATGCATTTACGATTCTACAGGGGGGGGGGGGGGGGGGGGAAAGGGAGGAGATATTGGTTTTGTTCTTTCCGTCAGTCTGTCATTAATTTTTTCTGGGCAAAATATATTCTAAACCCGTGGTCACATTTTCACGAAACAACAAAGGAATGATGGGTACCAAGCAACAACAAAGGAATGATGGGTACCAAGCAACAACAAAGGAATGATGGGTACCAAGCAACAACAAAGGAATGATGGGTACCAAGCAACAACAAAGGAACGATGGGTACCAAGCAACAACAAAGGAATGATGGGTACCAAGCAACAACAAAGGAATGATGGGTACCAAGCAACAACAAAGGAACGATGGGTACCAAGCAACCAAAGGAATGATGGGACCAAGCAACAACAAAGGAATGATGGGTACCAAGCAACAACAAAGGAACGAGGTACCAAGCAACAACAAAGTAATGATGGTACCAACAACAACAAAGGAACGATGGGTACCAAGCAACAACAAAGGAATGATGGGTACCAAGCAACAACAAAGGAACGATGGGTACCAAGCAACAACAAAGGAACGATGGGTACCAAGCAACAACAAAGGAACGATGGGTACCAAGCAACAACAAAGGAACGATGGGTACCAAGCAACAACAAAGGAACGATGGGTACCAAGCAACAACAAAGGAACGATGGGTACCAAGCAACAACAAAGGAACGACAACAAAGGAACAATGGGTACCAAGCAACAACAAAGGAACGATGGGTACCAAGCAACAACAAAGGAACGATGGGTACCAAGCAACAACAAAGGAATGATGGGTACCAAGCAACAACAAAGGAATGATGGGTACCAAGCAACAACAAAGGAATGATGGGTACGAAGCCTAGTTGTGCATATCATCTTTGTGTTTTGCTTGGGATTTTTTTGAAGGTTGAATATTTAGAGGTTATTATGTGGCTAGTGTCATATCAGCCTAGGTATCCACCCAAGGTAACTTAATATCAGCCTAGGTATCCACCCAAGGTAACTTAATATCAGCCTAGGTATCGACCCAAGGTAACTTGATAGTCTGATATCAAGTTACCGTGGGTGGATACCTATGCTGATATCAAGTTACTGTGGGTGGAAACCTATGCTGATATCAAGTTACCGTGGGTGGATACCTATGCTGATATCAAGTTACTGTGGGTGGAAACCTATGCTGATATCAAGTTACCGTGGGTGGATACCTATGCTGATATTAAGTTACCTTGGGTGGATACCTATGCTGATATCAAGTTACTGTGGGTGGAAACCTATGCTGATATCAAGTTACCGTGGGTGGATACCTATGCTGATATCAAGTTACTGTGGGTGGAAACCTATGCTGATATCAAGTTACCGTTGGTGGATACCTATGCTGATATCAAGTTACTGTGGGTGGAAACCTATGCTGATATCAAGTTACCGTGGGTGGATACCTATGCTGATATTAAGTTACCTTGGGTGGATACCTATGCTGATATCAAGTTACCGTGGGTGGATACCTATGCTGATATCAAGTTACCGTGGGTGGATACCTATGCTGATATCAAGTTACCGTGGGTGGATACCTATGCTGATATTAAGTTACCTTGGGTGGATACCTATGCTGATATCAAGTTACCATGGGTGGATACCTATGCTGATATCAAGTTACCTTGGGTGGATACCTATGCTGATATTAAGTTACCTTGGGTGGATCCCTATGCTGATATCAAGTTACCTTGGGTGGATACCTATGCTGATATCAAGTTACCTGGGGGGTCGATACCTATGCTGATATCAAATTACCTGGGGGGTCGATACCTATGCTGATATCAAGTTACCTCGGGTGGATACCTATGCTGATATCAAGTTACCTCGGGTCGATACCTATGCTGATATCAAGTTACCTTGGGTGGATACCTATGCTGATATCAAGTTACCTGGGGGGTCGATACCTATGCTGATATGAAACTAGCCACGCAAAAATGTCTTTATTTCGTTGATATGAATTTTGAACATTTAATAATCGAAATCAGGCTCTCCATTATCCATTGCATTGTGCCTATCATCTTTGCATTGTGCCTATCATCTTTGCATTGTGCCTATCATCTGCATTGTGCCTATCATCTTTGCCTATCATCTTTACAATGTGCCTGTCATATTTGCCTATCATCTTTGCATTGTACCTATCATCTTTGCATTGTACCTATCATCTTTACATTGTACCTATCATCTTTGCATTGTACCTATCATCTTTACATTGTACCTATCATCTTTGCATTGTGCCTATCATCTTTGCATTGTATCTATCATCTTTGCCTATCATCTTTGCATTGTACCTATCATCTTTGCATTGTGCCTATCATCTTTGCATTGTACTTATCAGCTTTACATTGTGCCTATCATCTTTGCATTGTACCTATCATCTTTGCATTGTGCCTATCATCTTTGCCTATCATCTTTGCATTGTACCTATCATCTTTACATTGTGCCTATCATCTTTGCATTGTACCTACCATCTTTGTATTGTGCCTATCATCTTTGCCTATCATCTTTGCATTGTGCCTATCATCTGCCTATCATCTTTGCATTGTGCCTATCATCTTTGCCTATCATCTTTGCATTGTGCCTATCATCTTTGCCTATCATCTTTGCATTGTGCCTATCATCTTTGCATTGTACCTATCATCTTTGCATTTTGCCTATCATTTTTGCCTATCATCTGCATTGTACCTATCATCTTTGCATTGTGCCTATCATCTTTGCATTGTACCTATCAGCTTTACATTGTGCCTATCATCTTTGCATTGTGCCTATCATCTTTGCATTGTGCCTATCATCTTTACATTGTGCCTATCATCTTTGCATTGTACCTATCATCTTTACATTGTGCCTATCATCTTTGCATTGTACCTATCATCTTTGCATTGTGCCTATCATCTTTGCATTGTGCCTATCATCTGCATTGTGCCTATCATCTTTGCATTGTGCCTATCATCTTTGCCTATCATCTTTGCAGTGTGCCTATCATCTTTGCATTGTGCCTATCATCTTTGCATTGTGCCTATCATCTTTGCATTGTGCCTATCATCTTTGCATTGTGCCTATCATCTTACATTGTGCCTATCATCTTTGCATTGTGCCTATCATCTTTGCCTATCATCTTTGCATTGTGCCTATCATCTTTGCATTGTGCCTATCATCTTTGCATTGTGCCTATCATCTTTGCATTGTGCCTATCATCTTTACATTGTGCCTATCATCTTTGCCTATCATCTTTCATTGTGCCTATCATCTTTACATTGTGCCTATCATCTTTGCATTGTGCCTATCATCTTTACATTGTGCCTATCATCTTTGCCTATCATCTTTGCATTGTGCCTATCATCTTTGCATTGTACCTATCATCTTTGCATTGTGCCTATCATCTTTGCATTGTGCCTATCATCTTTGCATTGTGCCTATCATCTTTACATTGTGCCTATCATCTTTGCCTATCATCTTTGCATTGTGCCTATCATCTTTGCATTGTACCTATCATCTTTGCATTGTGCCTATCATCTTTGCATTGTGCCTATCATCTTTGCATTGTGCCTATCGTCTTTGCCTATCATCTTTGCATTGTGCCTATCATCTTTGCATTGTGCCTATCATCTTTGCCTATCATCTGCATTGTGCCTATCATCTTTGCATTGTGCCTATCATCTTTGCATTGTGCCTATCATATTTGCCTATCATCTTTGCATTGTGCCTATCATCTTTGCATTGTGCCTATCATCTTTGCCTATCATCTTTGCATTGTGCCTATCATCTTTGCATTGTGCCTATCATCTTTGCATTGTGCCTATCATCTTTGCATTGTGCCTATCATCTTTGCATTGTGCCTATCATCTTTGCATTGTGCCTATCATCTTTGCATTGTGCCTATCATCTTTGCATTGTGCCTATCATCTTTGCATTGTGCCTATCATCTTTGCATTGTGCCTATCATCTTTGCATTGTGCCTATCATCTTTGCATTGTGCCTATCATCTTTGCATTGTGCCTATCATCTTTGCATTGTGCCTATCATCTTTGCATTGTACCTATCATCTTTACATTGTGCCTATCATCTTTGCATTGTGCCCATCATCTTTGCATAATGATACTTGCACATCAGAACGACACCAAGTTCTGCATAACATTTTCCCATTTCGTTCGATTAACCCATTCAACACCAAGTAACTGACCTGGACTGGTCCATGATATTTTTAGACCAATAAATTAATAACAAAATTACATTTGGATCAGTTCATTTATCAAAATGGGTAATTTATTTTTTTTCTAAAAATAGTTATATTACTTGAAAAAAGTGCAGATCCTGATGAGACGGCTCGTCACGAGCCGGCTCATCTGGATCTACACTTTATTGTAAGCCAATTTAGAGGTCTGTGGTGTTGAAAGGGTTAATATGTTCACAGTTGTGACCCTTTACTTCTCTGCTGGGGACACATCTTTTTTGAAAGACAATTTCTAGTTTCATACTGAAATTCAGGGCTATGGAGATTTGGCTGCCGTACTTCTCTCATTTTGATCTTGTGGCAAGTTTTATCATATAGAATATAAGGGGACCAGTGGTTTCTGGCTTGTATGCCCAAAGCTTCACCCTAGTTTGAAGGCATAGCTATGAAATGCCTCGCATTAGTATACAGTCATTTAGTCGAGATCTTGTGGATATTGCCAAATATCTGGACAATAGACGTGGGATAGGCTCGTCGGTCGACTCCCAAATATCTGGACAATAGACGTGGGATAGAATCGTCGGTCGACTCCCAAATATCTGGACAATAGACGTGGGATAGACTCGTCAGTCGACTCCCAAATATCTGGACAATAGACGTGGGATAGACTCGTCGGTCGACTCCCAAATATCTGGACAATAGACGTGGGATAGACTCGTCGGTCGACTCCCAAATATCTGGACAATAGACGTGGGATAGACTCGTCAGTCGACTCCCAAATATCTGGACAATAGACGTGGGATAGGCTCGTCAGTCGACTCCCAAATATCTGGACAATAGACGTGGGATAGACTCGTCGGTCGACTCCCAAATATCTGGACAATAGACGTGCGATAGACTCGTCAGTCGACTCCCATAACGTCTATCGTCCACTTTCTTGAATTGCATTTAGGCTGTCCGATTAGCACAGTGGTTAGTACGCTCACTTCTCACCAATGCAACCAGGGTTCGATCCTCGGACCGGGAAGTATGCGAGATGGTACGGTGGTCGCCAGATCGGACAGGTTTCTCCGGTTTCCTCCCACACGAATGACCACATTTACGCTTTCATCCGCACCAACGAGAGTGATTAACATAAGTTGTTAGAACTTGCTTCGCAATCGTTGTAATATAAATAAAGTTTAAACTTTGAATTGCAAACCACTGCGCCGGTATTTGACACGATAATACATACTAGATTTCACATGGCCTTGATTGATCAACCTCAAGGAATGTGGCTTCTTTGAAAGGTCAGATGAGGGTGTTTCATTGGAACTCTATATCCATCATGCTTCGAGCATGGACAGTTTACTAGAAATCGACGGGAGTGGACACACTTCACTGACCGCCCTGACCACAGACCTTGACCGATATATCCCGAAAATCCATGAACAACCCTCTGTGTATCCACAAAGTTTCGTCGAGTGGTTAAGGTCGCTGACTTGTATCCCACTGTAACCTATCATCACTGATGGCCACGGGTTCAATCCCAGCTCAGACCGTGTCTCTTTATATGAAAAAGTTGGCAGTTTGCCCAGGAAATGTGTTGTTAGGTAAGATGTCCGTCGCACAAATGGGCAACTGGTAGAGACATTAAATAAACTTAATAAAAAAAAGAAAGAAAAGTTTCATCAAAATCCACCAACAACTGGTGTACGTACACACAGACAGACACGGCCAAAAACAACAACCACCATTCCTAGTGGCCGAGTTATCCTGTACACACTTACAAACATGGCCAAAAACAACAACCTACATTCCTAGTGGCCGAGGTTCGAGTTATCCTGTACACACAGACAGACACGGCCAAAAACAACAACCTACATTCCTAGTGGCCGAGGTTCGAGTTATCCTGTACACACAGACAGACACGGCCAAAAACAACAACCCCCATTCCTAGTGGCCGAGGTTAGAGTTATCCTGTACACACAGACAGACACGGCCAAAAACAACAACCCCCATTCCTAGTGGCCGAGGTTAGAGTTATCCTGTACACACAGACAGACACGGCCAAAAACAACAACCCCCATTCTTAGTGGCCGAGGTTAGAGTTATCCTGTACACACACAACACGCCCAAAACAACAACGCCCATTCCTAGTGGCCGAGGTTAGAGTTATCCTGTACACACAGACAGACACGCCCAAAAACAACAACGCCCATTCCTAGTGGCCGAGGTTAGAGTTATCCTGTACACACAGACAGACACGCCCAAAAACAACAACCCCCATTCCTAGTGGCCGAGTTATCCTGTACACACAGACAAACATGGCCAAAAACAACAACCCCCATTCCTAGTGGCCGAGTTATCCTGTACACACTGACAGACATGGCCAAAAACAACAACCCCCATTCTTAGTGGCCGAGGTTCGAGTTATCCTGTACAAACATGGCCAAAAACAACAACCTACATTTCTAGTGGCCGAGTTATCCTGTACACACAGACAGACACGGCCAAAAACAACAACCCCCATTCCTAGTGGCCGAGGTTCGAGTTATCCTGTACACACAGACAAACATGGCCAAAAACAACAACCTACATTCCTAGTGGCCGAGGTTAGAGTTATCCTGTACACACAGACAAACACGGCCAAAAACAACAACCCCCATTCCTAGTGGCCGAGGTTAACATAACAAACGACACGTTTCACTTTTTGATATTTTATTTGCATGCAATGAATAGCAAACATTTAAAGTACATGTAGGAGGATGAATCATGGATACAGTACTATACTGTGTAATATGTAGGCAAGCTATTGGCTCAAAATACATCGCCTGGTATTAAACTGCATTTCACTGAACTAGAGCCATTGCAGAAGGCGGTCAATACTTAACCCCCCTATCCCATGTGAGCCCAGACTATCGAGAGGCATCTGCTGGACTTAAGTCGCGTTTGCCATCTGATCAGGCTCTGCGTTTGCCATCTGATCAGGCTCTATGTTGTTTGCTATTTGGAGCTAAATCACTTGTCTGAATAGAAAACAACATAGATCCAGATCAGCGACAGAGGCTGATCTGGATCTATGTTGTTTGCATATTCCGCCCAATTTATTCGGCAGGTTAAGATATATATAGAGCCGGCATATACTGCAAGTGACCTTGACCTTGAACCAATGACCTTGCTGTACACTGCAAGTGACCTTGAACCAATGTCTGAGGGTTGCATTCCGAACATTCTTGATTATATGTTCAAGGTTTGGGCAAAATTAATTCAATAAATTTCCATCTAGTAGAGCTTTTGGCTTAAAATATATGACCTTGCTGTACACTGAATGATCACCCAGAGAAAACATACAATCATACTGTATCAGTTGCCATAAAAATCGTTCTATATATATTCCAGATTCATTCAATGAATTATACAAGTACTTGTGCATTCATGTTTATAGAAAAACTATCCAAAATATTCAAGAAATAATTGCAAAGTTCTCCTCCATCAATATTGCTGCAACAAAGTCACACCAAACAAAATTTAAAAAAAAAGCAAAACAACACATTCTTATGGAATAATTATTCAATTCAAATATAACAATTATTCTCAATCGGTAAACTTTGTTTTTGTGATCTGACTAAAGTGAAAGTAGGATGCAAATAGTTAGCCACACTCCAGAAGCGACATTTCTTTATATAATTAGATTCACCTCGTGGAAGTTGTGGATAGAGCAGTGGTTGTAGCGCGTTCACTTCAGGTGTGAAAGGCCCATAGATCGAGCCCCACAGGAGCCATTACGATTGTGCTCTTAGGCAAGGCATTTAAATTCCACATGCCTCTTCTGTCTCCGTTGTGGCTATGGATTCCATTAGGAATGAGGTCTCGAGTTGTAAGAACTTGTTTCGCAATCGAGCTAATATTAATTTGTATAAAAAACTAACTCTTCAATAGAGGAATCACTGATGTTTAAGGGTTAATTTTATTTCAGATTTCAGTCCAGAAGATTGAGAGAGAACAGTAAATATTTGCCAAAACTGATTTGTGATCATTGATTACATAGCTTTATGTAGTATTCACACATGACCCGTAGAAACATACACATGCAATCTGTTTGAAACCCTAATAAACAGAAACATACACATGCAATCTGTTTGAAACCCTAATAAACAGAAACACACATGCAATCTGTTTTGAAACCCTAATAAACAGAAACATACAATCTGTTTGAAACCCTAATAAACAGAAACATACAATCTGTTTGAAACCATAATAAACAGAAACATACACATACAATCTGTTTGAAACCATAATAAACAGAAACATACACATGCAATCTGTTTGAAACCCTAATAAACAGAAAAAAAACCAAAAAACAAACATACACATGCAATCTGTTTGAAACCCTAATAAACAGAAACATACACATGCAATCTGTTTGAAACCCTAATAAACAGAAACATACACATGCAATCTGTTTGAAACCCTAATAAACAGAAACACACATGCAATCTGTTTTGAAACCCTAATAAACAGAAACACACATGCAATCTGTTTTGAAACCCTAATAAACAGAAACACACATGCAATCTGTATTGAAACTCCAGTAAACAAACACACATGCTTTGAAAGCCCAGTAAACAAACACACATGCTTTGAAAGCCCAGTAAACAAACACACATGCTTTGAACCCCCCAATAAACAAACACACATGCTTTGAAAGCCCAGTAAACAAACACATGCTTTGAACCCCCAATAAACAAACACACACACTTTGAAACTCCAGTAAACAAACACACACACTTTGAAACTCCAGTAAACAAACACACACACTTTGAAACTCCAGTAAACAAACACACACACTTTGAACCCCCAATAAACAAACACACACACTTTGAAACTCCAGTAAACAAACACACACACTTTGAAACTCCAGTAAACAAACACACACACTTTGAAACTCCAGTAAACAAACACACACACTTTGAAACTCCAGTAAACAAATCTTGACCGTTGATGTATAAAAACGATTGTTGCATACAACACTTGTACATGCTTCGTGAAATTTCCTCCAGAAGCATAATTTTACCTCCGACCAACAGGTGCAATTTTACCTCCGACCAACAGGTGCAATTTTACCTCCCACCAACAGGTGCAATTTTACCTCCGACCAACAGGTGCAATTTTACCTCCAACCAACAGGTGCAATTTTACCTCCAATCAACAGGTGCAATTTTACCTCCCACCAACAGGTGCAATTTTAATTCCGACCAACAGGTGCAATTTTACCTCCGACCTACAGGTGCAATTTTACCTCCCACCAACAGGTGCAATTTTACCTCCCACCAACAGGTGCAATTTTACCTCCCACCAACAGGTGCAATTTTACCTCCCACCAACAGGTGCAATTTTACCTCTGTTACCTCTGTTACCCCCTTTAATCTGTTCAAGTATACACTTCCTCCTTGCACACAAGTTTCATGACTTTTTTCAGATATATAGCCATGCTATTTGAGGGAACACGATTTGACCCCACCATGACCTTGATCTTGCATTGACCCCCAATTGCACTGTCTTATTGAACTGAACAAGTATATGCATGATGTATCGTGAAGATTCTCCCCAATACATGGCAGTTTCTTACTGCAACAACGTTTGTTGGGTTTTTGGGGTCTAGAATGCACAAACAGCTTGGGTCATATGGTGACATCAGCTGTTATTGGTGGAGGAAGGCTCCTGCCGGGTGCCCCTCTGACCAGTAATTCAGGCATGGCCGGGAACTCGGATAGAACAAGACATTCCGGAAGCCATCTAGATATTCGATGCACTTGGTGAGATTTGAACCTGCAGTCTAGAACAGTTCTAAAATCTCCAGTATAAGGTAGTAAATATGAGTATTATTAGTTATTTTGAAATTTCTACTCTACAAAATATTGACGACTAGAGGTTTACTAAACATGATCTCATCAATGTCTATAAAAATCACCGACGCCTGGGGGTCTGGAAAAATGATCCCTAGCGTCAGGTTTATACATAAAATGTTTTATGTTCTAGGTCGGAATGTTCGGGAGAAGTGAGAAAGCGCAGGATCGCGTCCTTAAATGGTGTTATTTAATAAATGTCAACAAAATATGGTTCAGATGCACAGTATCATCATTACAACAATTGAATAGAATTGGAAAAACTTTTTTATGAAAATTGTAAAATATTTTTTTTTTTTTTTAGTATGAAGTGGGGTTCCAAGAGGGCAAAGTCAGGGTCCCTAGGGCAACTATTTCGCCCACATCGCCTTCTAAAATGATCCCTGCTTATAAGACAGGAAGCCACTATGAGGCAATGGTGGTATGAAAGATAGCATGTTTCATACCAATACAAGGAAAATAACCAATTTCTTACGCCTCCAAGGATTATACGGAGCATTTTGTTCCCAATTATGGAAAATGACCGTTGACAGTCTCTACCTGATTGGTGATGTCAGAAAACACCGATCGTGTGCAGTATTGTAAATACTTCCGGGGTAACGAAAACGAAGGTATCACGATTTGAGGACACTAGAGGATATTTTGGCTGAAAATTGTATAAAAAAACAACATATTTTAGGGAGAAGTGGTGCCCCCAGGGGCATTAAGTCAGGGTCCCAAGGGCAACTACTTCATCCATGTCACACTCTAGAATGAACCCTGTTTGTACTGTATGGTTTTGATAGTGGACGTGGTGTCATTTTAAAACTAATTTGTAAAACTAGTATAATAATATATCAAAAATATTTTGTTGTTTTGGTTTAACATTGCACAAACAGCTTAGGCCATATGGCGACTTTCCAGCTAAATATTTGGTGGAGGAAGATCCTGGACACCCCTTTGAGCAGTATTTTAGGTACGGGCAGGCATACAGGTAGAACCACCGACCTACCACAAGCCACATGGATAGCTTCCTCACTTGAAAGAATTCAACACTCCCAGTGGGATTCGAACCTACAGCGGGGCAATTTGAAGTCAACGACTAACTATCTGGCTGTCATGGTGTTGTGGCCATTTTGAATTATGGATTGGTACTGTAGTTTGGGAAGAGCCGTTTTCTAATGTTGGTTATAACTTGTGGCCCGACCCTTTTGCTATGTTACACAAATGTATATATGTGCCTTATAATATGTTAACTTATTTCACATCTGATTCATGCTCGTATGTAATATTGTATTGTCGAATGGATCTGTAGTCCAGTGGTAACACGTTGGACTGGTAACGCAGGTTCGATCCCCCGTCTGACCTTAATAAAATTAACAGTCTTTCAGATGGGACATTAAACCGAGGTCTCGTGTTGTTGATTTACACCGTACACGTAAAAGAACCAGTGGAGACTGGAATGGGTCTCTGTCTGTATCATTGCACTATCCTCCAAAAACCTAAAATGACTAATCTCTTCAGGAGGCATCACTCATATGGGCAACCGGTAGCGACGATAAATAAACGTAAAACACACACACACACATCCAGGTATGAATTTCATGAAAATAATTGTACTCATTGATATTTAAGTTGATAATTTGCATAAACTTCTGTCCAAACTAAATGCTGTACAAACATTGGATGAAAACCTATTTGCGAACACTAATGGAAACTAAATGCAATTACGTTATACCCCAAAGGGCCCAAGTATACTATATATCTGTTAAACAAATTGTCAGGTCTACAAACTTAAATTGGCATTGTTTACATTTTATATGCTGCAGTAAACAGTAAATATAAGGTATTTATACAATATTTGTAGCTAAAATACAAGCGCAACTAAATAGCGCGGTGAACAAGAGCACAGACTACAATAAAATCATTCTTTTGAGGTCATGGGTTTGAATCTTGTGGTGGTCATTTTTGGTTGTTTCTTTCCGTATTTTAGTTACCAGTTGGTTGTTCTGTCACAAAGTAAGTAACGAAACATACTTCTTGTTATACTATACATAATACATATAAAAACTAGGGATGGCAACGAATATTCGCTCAAACGTCCGAATATCCGAATACTATTCCAGTTGGAAAAAATATTATATTTGCAAAAATCAAATACATTGTTTTCTTTTGAAACCATCATAAAACCTTCCAATACAAAAGAAATCGCCCCAGGATGTGTGAATAAACCATGTTGTGGTCGCATCCATGGCAGGTGTTAATTGACACTGTGCCATGTAATCGGATAACTACAGTAGGTGCTAAGGTAGGTAGTATTTAATTATAATGTCAAAACTGTTCAGACGAGAACATTCCTTTGAAATATTACACTTTGCAACAACATCCACCCCCATGTATCTTAAATATTTAATTACCTGCTCAATATTACAAACAAGTACTATTTAAAGTACAATTTTTATGATATTGTCCTCAAAAATTCCGCGAATGAGTCATCGTCATATTTGTATGGCCTTACAGGAAGATGACATTTAAGTGTCAAACAGAAATTCGGTTAATTTAGCAAGTTTTATAAGAGTTTGAGTGATTTTGAGCTTTTGATAGAATTCTATCGAATATTAGGTATTCACGACCGAATATTCGAATAGCCAAATTGCTATTCGTTGCCACAAATAAAGACACATCTGTAAAATACATATGCTTGAATTTAATGTATATATATATCAAACAGGGCTCATTGTAGAGGGAGGGCTGACTTGGGTTAAATAGTCGCCCTAGGGACCCTGACTTTGACGCCTGGGGGGCCCCACTTCTCCCTAAGAAAAAAAGAATTTGTAAAAAACAATTTACTGGCCAATTATAAAGCACTCCTTCTATTCAAATGTTGTATTTAATGGTCATATTTTGTATTCTGGATCTACACTTTTCATAAGCCTATTTAGAGGCCTGTGGGGTTGAAAGGGTTAAGCTTGTTTTACTGTAGACCTTGTGGAAATAATTCAACAATATGTAAATAAAATGCATAATGTACTATTTACAATATTTGATTATATTAAATTGTGTACATAAAGCATTGAACTATATTTGTATCATGCTGTTTTGCAGTATAAACAAGCAAAAATAGAGGATAGATAGGTAGGAAACAATCTACATGTATATTACATAACGGTCAATGATTGGTCATGTTGCACAAGTATCCATTATCCAATCAAATTGCTTCTTACCCACTCCTATACACCTATCAAGCTGTATGATTGGCTGAGAATATTTCAATAGAAATTGATTTCAAACTGTTTTGATTGGTTTCTGCAGAACAGATTTCTCTACAAGAGTTTTGATTGGTTGCAGCTGATCATAATTTTCTACAAGTGTTTTGATTGGTTGTAGCTGATCATAATTTTCTACAAGTGTTTTGATTGGTTGTAGCTGGGCATACCACTCTCCATTATTTTGATTGGCTATTGATTTGTTGCAGTTAGGCATACTTTTCTGTAATCCTGTACCCTGTGTTTTAATTGGTTGAGGGCACAAACAGTCTGCTGAGGTTGTTGGACATATTATTTGTTAATTCTGTTTCAAATGATCTGATTGGCCAAAGCACAGAACAATGCTAATAACAAGCATTTTGAAGAGCTGATTGGTTGAAGCCTGAACTAATTTCATATTATTCATTACTTCTGTTTCAAATGTTTTGATTGGACAAAGCACAAAACAATCTTTAATGACAAGCAGTTTGATTGGTGGCAGCTTATCCTACCACTAATTTGAGTCTGAAGAGCTGATTGGTTGAAGCCAGAACCAATGTCAGGGTTCCCTCTGTCTGAATGTTTGTCTGCGCCACTTCAGTCGCCAATTGAAAAACACTGGAGCCAATTAGAAAAACACTGGAGCCAACTAAGAGCCATTATAGTTCACAAATAATTATTTGATGCAAATTTGACAAAAAATAAGTTGCAACAAATATTTTCGTCAATTCACAAAATTGATCGCCAATATTTGTTTTTTGTCGCCATTGGCGACCGACAGCGGGAACCCTGAATGTTAATGGCACTTTTCAATGATTGCAAAGTTGCATAATTCCCAGTATCAACCAAAGATATATGAGTTACATCTTCAGTTCATGATACATCTGTCAACTGTGATAGAGAACCAGCCTGTCATAAAACAGAATTGCAATTGTTTATATAAAGAAATTGTATTAAAAAAATAAATAAATAATAGACTAGAATACAAATACATGTATAGCATGAAATGTGGAAACACAAAATAAAATCTTAATATTAATAACAATCGACTAGCATTTCATTGCATGACCAGATATTATATATTTGCCAAGTGTATTCTATACCCAATATATTATAAGTGATTCTGTGCATACCCTGGGCTACCCTCTCTCCGTAGCATTCATACATGTATACAGACTGACATGCATCTGTTGATTGGCATAGCTTATCTGGTCCGGAGTTCGAGTCCCGCTGGAACCGTTACGATTGTGCCCTTAGGCAAGGCATTTAATTTCCTCGTTGCCTCTTCTCTCTCCCTCGTGGCGATGGATTCCATCAGGAATGAGGTCTCGAGAGTGATTAATATAAGTTGAAATAACTTGTTTCGCAATCGTGCTAAAATAAATTTGCATAAACTATAGCTTGTCTCAGCAATCAGCTACTAGGGCTACAGTACCGTAACAGCTGTGTCCCAATCCTCAAATTATAACCGACTTATACACACACAGTATTAATACCAAAATATTGACCTCCAAATATTATATTATATTTTAAATAGTGAAACTATGTCACTAAAACAGGCATAGACATAGACAGAAACATGTATATACATAAAAGGCATGAAAAACAATGAATAAAATGTAAACTATATAATTTTCAATTTTTGATTTTCTTCTTTTAACAAGTATTGTTAATTATATGCAAGTACATTATATTATTATGATTAACACATTTTTTTTTACAATCTCAGAATTTACAAATAAACAATTCCTTACTGAGCATTTTTACATAAGTATAACAAAGTAAGACTTTTGTGACTAGAAACCATAAAATATTTGACACAAGTTACTACAGAGATATTTGGTAACTTAACACATCAATTACTTCCATACTAATTATCGTGGAAGTCGTGATAGCGCAGTGGATGCGCATTCGCTTCAGGTGCGAAAGGTCCGGGGTTCGAGCCCCGCTGGAGTCATTACGATTGTGCCCTTAGGCAAGGCATTTAAATGCCACGTTGCCTCTTCTCTCTCCCTCGTGGCGATGGATTCCATCAGGAATGAGGTCTCGAGAGTGATTAACATAAGTTGTAAGAACTTCGCAATCGAGCTAAAATAAATTTGTATACTAATTATTACGTAGCTAATTTCATATCATGATAGGTATCGACCCAAGGTAACTCGAAATCAGCCTGAGACTGAAGTCTTTATTACTTTGATATGAATTTGAATATTTAACAATCAAAATCATGCTCTCCGTTATCCATTTATAAGGAATAAATCACAATTACTGAATTAGATACATGAAAACTATTGAAATATTACCACGAAACTACAAACATCTGTTATCTGTCAAATTAGAACAAGTAGACAAACTAGCACCGAGTGCACATGCGTTATTTTCTCAGGAACTAGTTATGATACGTTTTTTCTGGTTTGATACATGCTCGTGACAGTATCAAACAAGCAAATGTAATATCAGACTGGAAAACACAGCGTATCAACCTGGGTGCTAGACAGTATTGTGGTAGGCAAGTAAGGGCAAACAAATAGGCTAAAATCCATATCTAAGTAAGAAACGCATATAACCAGGATGTCTGACAATGGATCAATATCATTTCTTAAGGTGCCGCTAAAACCGAGTGTTCATACTTGATTAGTTACTTTCTGCGATCATACACGGGTAAGGCAGTGGTTTCGATATATCTTTAACCCGTAATTCCACTGCAGAAGAGGCCAATTACTCATTTTATCTCCATACTGCCGATATGCAATATGCACACTGTACTACATGCTCAATATCTACGAGAATACGTATCTAGAATGAGCCTTAATTAACCCATTCAACACCAAGTAACTCACATGGACTGGTCCATGATATTCTTAAACCAATAAATGAATCAGAAAATTACATTTGGACAAGTTCATTTATCAATATGGGTAATTATGTCTAAAAATAGTAATATTACTGGCAAAAAGTGCAGATCCTGATGAGACGGCTCGTTACGAGCCGGCTCATCTGGATCTACACTTTTTGTAAGCCTATTTAGAGGTCTGTGGTGTTGAAAGGGTTAAGATATATGTGGGAAGTGATAACGTTGTTGTATGGTGTTTATGTGGGAAGTGATAACGTTGTTGTATGGTGTTTATGTGGGAAGTGATAACGTTGTTGTATGGTGTTTATGTGGGAAGTGATAACATTGTTGTATGGTGTTTATGTGGGAAGTGATAACGTTGTTGTATGGTGTTTATGTGGGAAGTGATAACGTTGTTGTATGGTGTTTATGTGGGAAGTGATAACGTTGTTGTATGGTGTTTATGTGGGAAGTGATATGTTGTTGTATGGTGTTTATGTGGGAAGTGATAACGTTGTTGTATGGTGTTTATGTGGGAGGTGATAACGTTGTTGTATGGTGTTTATGTGGGAAGTGATAACGTTGTTGTATGGTGTTTATGTGGGAGGCTGTATGGTGTTTATGTGGGAAGCGATAACGTTGTTGTATGGTGTTTGTGTGGGAAGTGATAACGTTGTTGTATGGTGTTTATGTGGGAAGTGATAACGTTGTTGTATGGTGTTTATGTGGGAAGTGATAACGTTGTTGTATGGTGTTTATGTGGGAAGTGATAACGTTGTTGTATGGTGTTTATGTGGGAAGTGATAACGTTGTTGTATGGTGTTATGTGGGAAGTGATAACGTTGTTGTATGTGTTTATGTGGGAAGTGATAACGTTGTTGTATGGTGTTTATGTGGGAAGTGATAGTTGTTGTAGGGTTTATGTGTGGTTGTATGGTGTTTATGTGGGAAGTGATAACGTTGTTGTATGGTGTTTATGTGGGAAGTGATAACGTTGTTGTATGGTGTTTATGTGGGAAGTGATAACATTGTTGTATGGTGTTTATGTGGGAAGTGATAACTTTGTTGTATGGTGTTTATGTGGGAAGTGATAACGTTGTTGTATGGTGTTTATGTGGGAAGTGATAACGTTGTTGTATGGTGTTTATGTGGGAAGTGATAACGTTGTTGTATGGTGTTTATGTGGGAAGTGATAACGTTGTTGTATGGTGTTTATGTGGGAAGTGATAACGTTGTTGTATGGTGTTTATGTGGGAAGTGATAACGTTGTTGTATGGTGTTTATGTGGGAAGTGATAACGTTGTTGTATGGTGTTTATGTGGGAAGTGATAACATTGTTGTATGGTGTTTATGTGGGAAGTGATAACGTTGTTGTATGGTGTTTATGTGGAAGTGATAACGTTGTTGTATGGTGTTTATGGGGAAGTGATAACGTTGTTGTATGGTGTTTATGTGGGAAGTGATAACGTTGTTGTATGGTGTTTATGTGGGAAGTGATAACGTTGTTGTATGGTGTTTATGTGGGAGGTGATAACGTTGTTGTATGGTGTTTATGTGGGAAGTGATAACGTTGTTGTATGGTGTTTATGTGGGAAGTGATAACGTTGTTGTATGGTGTTTATGTGGGAAGTGATAACGTTGTTGTATGGTGTTTATGTGGGAAGTGATAATGTTGTTGTATGGTGTTTATGTGGGAAGTGATAATGTTGTTGTATGGTGTTTTGTGGGAAGTGATAACGTTGTTGTATGGTGTTATGTGGGAAGTGATAACGTTGTTGTATGGTGTTTATGTGGGAAGTGATAATGTTGTTGTATGGTGTTTATGTGGGATGATAACGTTGTTGTATGGTGTTTATGTGGGAAGTGATAACGTTGTTGTATGGTGTTTATGTGGGAAGCGATAACGTTGTTGTATGGTGTTTATGTGGGAAGTGATAACGTTGTTGTATGGTGTTTATGTGGGAAGTGATAATGTTGTTGTATGGTGTTTATGTGGGAAGTGATAATGTTGTTGTATGGTGTTTATGTGGGAAGTGATAACGTTGTTGTATGGTGTTTATGTGGGAAGTGATAACGTTGTTGTATGGTGTTTATGTCGAGTAAAGGGTTAATCAGAGATATCTCACTTTAAAGAAATCATTACAACTTCAAAACTACTCACATTATATGTACAGTACCATACATACCCGCCTATAAGATATAAACCGCCTATAAGATATAACCCGCCTATATCTAGTTTTTTACAACTAGATTATCACCTCAAAGTGGCTTCCCCGTTTAAAACAAAAAAATCGAATTTTGGTTTATAAATGTGTTAATGGTATTCATAATTACGTTTTAGAAAAGAAAGAACCCTGACACTGAATTTCTTCAATTTGCTCTGGCCAAACATTTAATTTATACTTTTTTCCCATTTTATCAACACGTCTTATATGCGAGTGCATGCCAAAACTACAGATTTCAGAGACACCAATTTAGGCGAGATCGCCTTATAGGCGAGAATGGACGGTACTTTTATTCCAAAAACTGCAACTATAAATATTTACAATAATCTACAATAAGCACCAACCAAAAAAATTCATTATGGCATGCAGTGGATCAATCTTTGGGAGGGGAAATACACTATACCCTAGTTTGTTTATTATGAGGTAGCACAGCCCATTTTTAAAGCACCAAATAAAATCATGCCAAGAAATGTCTGTTTCTAGTCAGCTGACCAACAGTCAAAATGTCTCCCCAACTGTGAACAAATTATGGTCAAAATGAAGAATAATGGTTACCGTAACTGATGGACAAAATTAAAGGATAATTAGTTTTAAAAATAAATTATCAAAAATAAAATGTTATATTTCATGGTTATTCTGATTAATAAGCAGGTCGTGTAGTGTCATGGTTTTTGAAAATAGAATACAATCTATATAGAGGACAATTGACAGAATCAACACATTTATTCCTTCCATCATATCCTAAATGATATAGTTTAAAGTCCTTTGGACAAACCTGGAAATACAATTTGTGAGTTGAAAACGAATATTTGGACAGTTTCCAAATAAATACAATAATTAGAAAATACATTAGTTAACTTGAAAACCAAAGAAATGGGACCTTCCACAAACAATAACCAATATTTGTATTACCATATGACTAGAAATAAACATCATTCTGGGCAGGAACATGACAGTAAGTGGCAGTAGAATAAGTACAGAGAAACGCAACCATAATATCTCAACACCAAAATTACCCTGAAAGTATCGGACATCTCAAATATACCCTGAACAGTTTAAGTTTAAACTTTATATATTTTACAACGATTGCGAAGCAAGTTTTAACAACTTATATTAATCACTCTTGTTGGCTCGGATGAAAGCGTAAATGTGGTCATTCGTATGGGAGGAAACCGGAGTATCCGGAGAAAACCCACCTGTCCGATCTAGCGACCACCATACCATCTCACATACCTCCCGGTCCGAGGATTGAACCCGGGTTGCATTGGTGAGAAGCGAGCACGCTAACCACTGCGCTAATCGGACAACCTGATCATATCTGAAGACCAAAGCTTGCACTGAAAGTATTTGAACACCAAAACTTATCCTCAAAGTATCCAAACCCCAAAACTTACCCTGAAAGTAACCAACCCCCAAAACTTACCCTGAAAGTAATAACCAAACCCCAAAACTTACCCTGAAAGTAATAACCAACCCCCAAAACTTACCCTGAAAGTAATAACCAAACCCCAAAACTTACCCTGAAAGTAACCAAACCCCAAAACTTACCCTGAAAGTATCCAAACCCCAAAATTTACCCTGAAAGTATCCAAACCCCAAAAATTACCCTGAAAGTATCCAAACCCCAAAACTTACCCTGAAAGTAACCAAACCCCATAACTTACCCTGAATGTATGTGAACCCCAAAACTTACCCTGAAAGTATCCAAACCCCAAAATTTACCCTGAAAGTAACCAAACCCAAAAATTTACTCTGAAAGTATCCAAACCCCAAAATTTACCCTGAAAGTATCCAAACCCCAAAACTTACCCTGAAAGCAACCAAACCCCAAAACTTACCCTGAAAGTATGTGAACCCCAAAATTTACCGTTAACGTAATTGAACCCCAAAACTTACCCTGAAAGTAACCAAACCCCAAAACTTATCCTGAAAGTAACCAAACCCCAAAATTTACCCTGGAAGTATCTGAACACCAAAACATTAACCCTGAATGTAACTGAACCCCAAAATTTACCCTGAAAGTATCGGAATCCCAAAACGTTAACCCTGAAAGTATCGGAACCACGATATTTGATATTAACTATTAACCCCTCATATGTGCAATAGCTACAAATAGAGAACAAAGAATGCTTCATCATGTAAAATAATCACTTATGACAAGTACCTAGGATACTTGTGCAGCAAACTATCACACGACCAAGTGTTTACTCTACAGTAATGGTTATCTATTCTCTCTGTGCACCCTTACTTAGAGGAGTTTAAATAAAACATTTCTAGAATGGAAGTTCTTTTAAATTTAGTAATCTCATTTTGAAGCAAAAAATCTTCAATTTTGTTATTGAATGCATTATTTTCCTACTTGACTTCAAGTATGTATAACAATAATATACACTATATATATTATATATCACATGTGTATTCTATCTGATTTTTTCTTAAAATGATGCACAAATATACAACATTGTGTGCATTTCTCCTAATTTATTCTACTGCCGAACTTACCCATGGAACATTTTTAAATTGCTAACACTACTCAATCCTAAATCTACAGCTAAATTACACACATAGTTCTATATCCCGCAATCTTTCCAGGGTTCCCTCTGTCTGAATGTTTTTCTGTGCCACTTCTGTCACCAATTGAAAAACACTGGAGCCAATTAAAAAAAATGTGGAGCCAATTAAGAGCCATATAGTTCACAAATAAATATTTGAAGCCATGTAGTGACAAAACATGTGCCCAAAAAAATTAAAAAACAAAAAAGTTGCGCCAAATATTTTCGCAAATTCACAGAATTTAGAGCCAATATTTGTTTTTTGTCGCAATTAGCGCCATTGGCGACCGACAGCGGGAACCCTGATTTCTTCATTGACTAGATTCAATTCAACAATCGACAGCGGGAACCCTGCTTTCTTCATTGACTAGATTCAATTCAACAATCGACAGCGGGAACCCTGCTTTCTTCATTGACTAGATTCAATTCAACAATCGACAGCGGGAACCCTGTTTTCTTCATTGACTAGATTCAATGCAACACTCGACAGTGGGAACCCTGCTTTCTTCATTGACTAGATTGAATTCAACAATCGACAGCGGGAACCCTGCTTTCTTCATTGACTAGATTCAATTCAACAATCGACAGCGGGAACCCTGCTTTCTTCATTGACTAGATTCAATTCAACAATCGACAGCGGGAACCCTGTTTTCTTCATTGACTAGATTCAATGCAACACTCGACAGTGGGAACCCTGCTTTCTTCATTGACTAGATTGAATTCAACAATTGACAGCGGGAACCCTGCTTTCTTCATTGAATAGATTCAATTCAACAATCGACAGCGGGAACCCTGCTTTCTTCATTGACTAGATTCAATTCAACAATTGACAGCGGGAACCCTGCTTTCTTCATTGACTAGATTCAATTCATCACTCGACAGCGGGAACTCTGCATTCTTCATTGACTAGATTCAATTCAACAATCGACAGCAGGAACCCTGCTTTCTTCATTGACTATATTCAATTCAACAATCGACAGCGGGAACCCTGCTTTCTTCATTGACTAGATTCAATTCAACAATCGACAGCGGGAACCTGCTTTCTTCATTGACTAGATCAATTCAACAATCGACAGCGGGAACCCTGCTTTCTTCATTGACTAGATTCAATTCAACAATCGACAGCGGGAACCCTGCTTTCTTCATTGACTAGATTCAATTCAACAATCGACAGCGGGAACCCTGCTTTCTTCATTGACTAGATTGAATTCAACAATCGACAGCGGGAACCCTGCTTTCTTCATTGACTAGATTCAATTCAACAATCGACAGCGGGAACCCTGCTTTCTTCATTGACTAGATTCAATTCAACAATCGACAGCGGGAACCCTGCTTTCTTCATTGACTAGATTCAATTCAACACTCGACAGCGGGAACCCTGCTTTCTTCATTGACTATATTCAATTCAACAATCGACAGCGGGAACCCTGCTTTCTTCATTGACTAGATTCAATTCAACAATCGACAGCAGGAACCCTGCTTTCTTCATTGACTAGATTCAATTCAACACTCGACAGCGGGAACTCTGCATTCTTCATTGACTAGATTCAATTCAACAATCGACAGCAGGAACCCTGCTTTCTTCATTGACTATATTCAATTCAACAATCGACAGCGGGAACCCTGCTTTCTTCATTGACTAGATTCAATTCAACAATCGACAGCGGGAACCCTGCTTTCTTCATTGACTAGATTCAATTCAACACTCGACAGCGGGAACCCTGCTTTCTTCATTGACTAGATTCAATGCAACAATCGACAGCAGGAACCCTGCTTTCTTCATTGACTAGATTCAATGCAACAATCGACAGCGGGAACCCTGCTTTCTTCATTGACTAGATTCAATGCAACAATCGACAGCGGGAACCCTGCTTTCTTCATTGACTAGATTCAATTCAACAATAAGGTATAAATTAATGAAAATACTATATCAAATTGCACAAGAAAAACAAATTAAAAAGTATAAAAACTGCACTTATGACATAAAATCTCCTGTGTAAATATATATATATTCGTAAATGAGATTCTGTGACTTGCTTCATGAATTATTTTCAAATAACGTGATTATATATACATGTATGAGCGGATTTTCATATATGTTCACTACTATATCTTCGTGAATTCTCGTAAAAAACAACAACAACACACCGAGGAATGTTCACTTTTATGGAAGATCTCGTGAAAGAAGTTAATTTAGGCAGGATTCTTCCAAGGTCAGAATTTTTGGGAGAAATGAGAAAGCGCACAAATGCGTCCTTAACCCTTTCCCCCATAGAGATGTAGTTTTATTTCATACATTTGGCTGTAATTTACCACTCAGACGCAGTGGATAAGCTATGAATTTAGGTTATGTTATATTTCGGGTTTTACGCCTGCATCAGCACCATTTTGGGCTATATCGCCGGCGGGCAGTTTACCTAACAACACCTTTCCTGGGCAGGCTCCAGCGGTTAACCAGTACTTGGGTGCACCAACCTCCGTAAGAAACTGCCAACTTTTTCATATAAATGAGATACGGTCTGAGCAGGGCTCGAACCCGTGATGATAGGTTACAGTGGTATACAAGTCAGCGACCATAACCACTCGACCACGGAGGCGGACATGAATTTAGGTAGGAATTATTAAGTGTTGTATACACTATGTTGTTCCGATCTTTATTATAGCTTGTTTGACTACTAATGTGTCGATCTATGTCAATAGGCATTGGCGTCGAGAGGCGCTTCTAAGGAGGAAAGGGTCTTTATTATAGCTTGTTTGACTACTAATGTGTCGATCTATGTCAATAGGCATTGGCGTCGAGAGGCGCTTCTAAGGAGGAAAGGGTCTTTATTATAGCTTGTTTGACTACTAATGTGTCGATCTATGTCAATAGGCATTGGCGTCGAGAGGCGCTTCTAAGGAGGAAAGGGTCTTTATTATAGCTTGTTTGACTACTAATGTGTCGATCTATGTCAATAGGCATTGGCGTCGAGAGGCGCTACTAAGGAGGAAAGGGTCTTTATTATAGCTTGTTTGACTACTAATGTGTCGATCTATGTCAATAGGCATTGGCGTCGAGAGGCGCTACTAAGGGGGAAAGGGTCTTTATTATAGCTTGTTTGACTACTAATGTGTCGATCTATGTCAATAGGCATTGGCGTCGAGAGGCGCTACTAAGGGGGAAAGGGTCTTTATTATAGCTTGTTTGACTACTAATGTGTCGATCTATGTCAATAGGCATTGGCGTCGAGAGGCGCTACTAAGGGGGAAAGGGTCTTTATTATAGCTTGTTTGACTACTAATGTGTCGATCTATGTCAATAGGCATTGGCGTCGAGAGGCGCTACTAAGGGGGAAAGGGTCTTTATTATAGCTTGTTTGACTACTAATGTGTCGATCTATGTCAATAGGCATTGGCGTCGAGAGGCGCTCTAAGGGGGAAAGGGTCTTTATTATAGCTTGTTTGACTACTAATGTGTCGATCTATGTCAATAGGCATTGGCGTCGAGAGGCGCTTCTAAGGGGGAAAGGGTCTTTATTATAGCTTGTTTGACTACTAATGTGTCGATCTATGTCAATAGGCATTGGCGTCGAGAGGCGCTTCTAAGGAGGAAAGGGTCTTTATTATAGCTTGTTTGACTACTAATGTGTCGATCTATGTCAGCAGGCATTGGCGTCGAGAGGCGCTTCTAAGGGGGAAAGGGTTAAATGGTATTATTTAATAAATTTCAACAAAATAGGGTTTAAGGACACATTATGACGATTAAATTCATTTTTTAATATGAGTGATTTGCAATGGCCAGCATATCTTACTGGACAACGTATTGTATGAGCAGGGCTCGAACCCGTGACCAGCAATGATAGGATACAGTGGTGTATACAAACTAGCGACCGTAACCACTCGACCACGGAGGCGGTCTCCCTATTTAAGAAATCTCATTTTACATATTACCGTAACACGAAATAATATACAAGGTAACTTGACTTCTGATTTGTGAAAAGGCAAACGAATAAAGTAGTCCACACACAGACACATGATGTGTATGCTACAACTGGGGTGTGGTCATTTTCGAGAAACACAGTTATCCACACACCCTACAACACTGTACCTTAGTATGCATTCAATTAGTTAGTACATCCGATACATAACATTCCCAACGTTGAAAATTCTTACGCTTTGACTTATTTTCCACAAAGACACATATGTAATGGAGGCCACTGTTTCAATCAAGACAGACGGATCTGTAGTCCAGTGGTAACACGCTGGACTGGTAATCCAGGGATTGCAGGTTCGATCCCCTGTCTGACCCTAATAAAATTAACAGTCTTTCAGATGGGACGTTAAACCAAGGTCTCGTGTCGGTGCTTTACACTGTGCACGTAAAAGAACCAGAGGAGATTCTGGAATTGGTCTCTAAAATTACTAATCTCTTCAGGAGGCGTCGCTCATATGGGCAACCGGTAGCGACGATAAATAAACGTAAAACACACACACAATCAAGACAGTGTCCCAAGGTATAGTGCCTTTATAAAAGTAAGCATACTGTATATAGACTCTATTCCAGAGTGGGAAAAAGGGCAAGGTGGGTCAGAAAAGGGACATGGTGGGTCAGAAATGGGGCAGGGTGCACTGTGAGCTGCAGGAGGGTGTATGTTGGGGTTAGACCATAGAAAAGTTTGATAAATTATGGTGATTGATCAGAGAGACAGTAAGGCAGTACATATTGGTGAGATGGGTAGACAAGTTCTGAGTTATATATGTCTGCCAGTTCTGAGTTATATATGTCTGCCAGTTCTGAGTTATATATGTCTGCCAGTTCTGAGTTATATATGTCTGCCAGTTCTGAGTTATATATGTCTGCCAGTTCCGAGTTATATATGTCTGCCAGTTCCGAGTTATATATGTCTGCCAGTTCTGAGTTATATATGTCTGCCAGTTCTGAGTTATATATGTCTGCCAGTTCTGAGTTATATATGTCTGCCAGTACGAAGGCACCTGTTGATGATTATATAAAAACTTTGTTTAAAAAGCAAGAGGGCAGCGCTAATGGGAGGAGCTAAAAAGGGCAGGGCGGCACTCTAGAAAACCCCCTAGTATATTTACCAAGAGATTGCATCAATATTCAATATGCAGCCTTTATATGCGTGGAACTTCTATTGTGTATACCGTATTTAACACGAAACTTCACCAATAAGCATTTTCGGCTATAATTTCATATTTAACAGACTTCTATTGTGTATACCGTATTTAACATGAAACTTCACCAATAAGCATTTTCGGCTATA
Source organism: Archivesica marissinica (assembly GCA_014843695.1). NCBI lineage: Eukaryota > Metazoa > Mollusca > Bivalvia > Venerida > Vesicomyidae > Archivesica > Archivesica marissinica. Next base: position 56,833,853 of record CM026389.1, on the reverse strand, counting down.
ACTTCATATTTAACCGGCTTCTATTGTGTATACCGTATTTAACATAAAACTTCACCAATAAGCATTTTCGGCTATAACATCATATTTAACCGGCTTCTATTGTGTATACCGTATTTAACATAAAACTTCACCAATAAGAATTTTCGGCTATAACTTCATATTTAACAGACTTCTATTGTGCATACCGTATTTACATATATAAACTATTTATTTTTGGCTCGTCGTACGTTTCATTATTTTGTCTTCTGTTTTTGCAAGCAATATTACACTATATCTCATCAATATTTTTATTTTACTGCATTTTGGTCCAATTTTATCTGATGCAGTCACGTTTTTACAATGGTTTAAAAAACACTGGTACAACTCATGGCAAGTCCCAGAAAACTCATTTACGAATTGGAAAACATAAATAATGTTGCATTAATGAACACATTTATGGTTAAATGACTACATGTGATAATGCTGTACATCTCCAATTAACCACATTTATTAAGGGATGCTCCAAATATTGCACCCGTTTTTTCGTGGTTTTGATTATTATACAATAACAAACAACATTATAATTCTCTGGATTAAGGATTTCTAACACCTTCATTCCACTTCTGTTAAAAAAATACTTGTTTCACTCCCGGTTCACAGCAATTCAGGTTGCCCTGGTAACTAAGCACTGTCATGGCAAACGCTCATGAAATATACAATGTATCAAGCCTTCTCATTGGCTCAAACTCTCAAGCCTCCTCATTAGTGGATTTCTCTAATTCCACCTCACTATCTGTAATCATTTTCTTCTTTTTTGATGATGACTTCAAATGAGCAACAATTGCTTTTATCCCTTCAGTGACCTCATACTTTCTAGCCAATGAGCTGCTCTCTTGCTTTCCTTGGAAGCTACTGATTGGCTGAAATTCTGACTCAATATCATCGGTGGCATTCAGCTCATCTGGATTTTCATTTTCCTTTCTACTGTTTTCAGATTCGGAACATTTGAAATTCACCTCCTCTGATTGGCTCATATTGGTATCTGCCTCTTCTGATTGCTTGTTTATCTTCATATCAGAAACTGACTTGTCGCTAATCTCTGTTCCTGCTTGGTCACGAATCTGAGCCTTCTGAGCAGATTTGGCCAGCTCTGTGAGCATGCTGGAAGCCGATTGGTCAATGCTGGTATTCAGTGATTGGTCAGCCTCTTCAATGGTTTGATCCAGGGTATAATTATACTCACCTGGTGAAATGCTGAGCGAGTCGGAATACCCTGTCGCATCGTCTAAACCCTTCATGCTACCTCGTATCGTTAGTGTATCATGATCAAATTCCACGCCTTTGTGATGCTTATTGAGGTGATCTATGCAATGGTACTTTCGTATAAACCCTTTGGAGCAGACTGGACACTTGTGTGGACGGTCCATCGTGTGGAGCTTCATGTGTCGTCGGTAGCTTGTCAGGTGCGACAATTCTCTCTTACAGACATCACAGGCGTAGACCAGTCTACCACCAGATTCGAACATCTTCATTTTCATCTCTGAATTGCCCGGACTAGCTAAGGAGTCTACGTAACTGGCACTACCGGTCGCGACATTTCCGTTGCTAGCTTTCTCTTTATTCTTGGATTTCTTTGCGCTGATTTGAACTGGATGTCTTTTATTGTGTCGGTAACTTGGATAATTTTCCGAGTCATAGTACCCAGAGAGTACGAGATTTTCAGTGGTGGATGGAAACTGTTCGAGACTTTCACTCAAATCTTGTGGCAAATTTATCGCAACCTGACTACAGCTATCCAAATCATTTGTACCACTACTATAGTCCTCCATTCCGTATAGAGGCGTTTCGTACAATGATCTCAAGATACTCTTTTCCGATGGCAAGTTGTCAGACATGTTCTCCAAGTTCTCTTTATCGTGCGGTTCAACGACAGGCTCTGGCGTGATAATCCGATCATTCTTCGTAGATTTCATGCCATATTTCTTGAAAATATTGGCTAAAGGTATCAAAGAAGTAGGCCGGTTGACTATACTGTTCTTCGATGAATCTTCGACTGGAGAGACATTGGCATCATGTGATATTGAACTGTCTGGTGAAGTACCGTTAGGTATAATGGATGTGTATTCCTCGACCGGTTCTGGTTTAATCCATGGTATATTTGTAACAAATACCTTATTCTCATTTTCAAACTGACTAGAACTTTTCTCTAAAGGTTGACTAGAGTGACTTCCCTCTAATTGACTAGAATAACCTCCCTTGGTCGGACTGGTACTTAGATTTGTCTGATTCTGGTATGGACTTCTGTTGTATTGACTAGAACAAGTCTCCACTGTAAACTGATCAAGCTTTCTCTTGATAGGGAGTAAATCATTGTTTGGAGTCAATGCACGTTTCCTTGGGGTCTTCCTTCTTGGAGTAGGCAGAGAAGTATGGACAGATTCTGAAATAATGAAATTAGTCAATGAAAAAAGAACAGGACACAAGGTGACCAACTAATCCATATCTGCTTTAGTGTTTAACGTCACACTTTCAGCTTACCAGTGTATATATGGCAACATTCCATATTTTACCATCGGAGCGAAGACAGCAAATGTTCCTCTGGTCAATATTTCAGGCACAAGTGGGAATCCGGGATAAACAACGATCTGCTAAATGTAATGTTGTACTCAAATTCTTGTAAACCTATATATCTGCCATATATTATTTTGGAAACAAGGACAGTTACTAAAACTCTGCAATCTCCAAACCGGTACTTCAGGTTATATCATAAATGTTGGATCACCCCCAGTAAGCCAGGTACCGGGCCAGTTGCTTATAATGCTATGATGTTCGAGTGAATGCACAATGCTTATAGAATCCTATACATGTAAATTACTACCAGTTCAACCAAAACACAAAATATTTACTACGAGCTTGATGACATTTAACATTCAATGCCATAACCGGTTTTCTACCATATTTACTTGCCTATAAGACGATCTTGACAATAAGACGACCACAACTTTGGTCTTAAATCAGTGGTATTTTGCATAGACCCGCATATAAGACGTTCTCAACTATAAGACGACCCCCCCAACTTTCATCAGTTGTACTTTGCATCAACCTGCATATAAGACGTTCTCAACTATAAGACACCCCCCCGAACTGTGGTCTTTCATCAGTTGTATTTTGCACCAACCCGCATATAAGACATTCTCAACTATAAGACAACCCCCCCACTGTGGTCTTTCATCAGTTGTACTTTGCATCAACCCGCATATAAGACATATGTGGGGTTTGTCATGTACTCGCATATAAGATGATCTTGTATATAAGACGGGGATCCCCCCACATTAGTAATGAAATATGTGGGGTTTGGCATGTACTCACATATAAGGCGATCTTGTCTATAAGACGGGGACCCCCCTACTTGTCATGAAATATGTGGGGTTTGGCATGTACTCACATATAAGGCGATCTTGTCTATAAGACGGGGACCCCCCTACTTGTCATGAAATATGTGGGGTTTGGCATGTACTTGCATATAAGACGACCCCCCTACTTTAGTCATGAAATATGTGGACTTTGGCATGTACTCGCATATAAGACGACCCCCCAAACTTAGTCATAAAATATGTGGGGTTGCATGTACTCGCATATAAGACGACCCCCCCCCCCTACTTTAGTCATGGAAATATGTGGGGTTTGGCATGTACTCGCATATAAGACGAACCCCCCCTTTAGTCATGAAATCTGTGTGGCCTTTGGCATGCCCTCCCATATAAGACGATCTCCCACTTTAGTCATGAAATATGTGGGGTTTTGGCATGCACTCGCATATAAGACGACCCCCCCTACTTTAGTCATGAAATATGTGGGCTTTGGCATGCCCTCGCATATAAGACGATCTCCCACTTTAGTCATGAAATATGTGGGGTTTTGGCATGCACTCGCATATAAGACGACCCCTCCTACTTTAGTCATGAAATATGTGGGGTTTGGCATGTACTTGCATATAAGACGACCTCCCCTACTTTAGTCATGAAATATGTGGGGTTTGGCATGTACTCGCATATAAGACGATCTTGCCTATAAGACGACCACCCCTACTGCCCACAAACATCGAACATTTCTCCCTCAGAACAGAACAATAACATTATTGCGTCACAAGTTTGTTTGTTAGATTATATTAGCCTGGGTTCCAGTCTGTCGATTTTTCACGTTTTAACTTCTGGCAAAATGACAGCCTGGGGAAAATGGATTTCTGATTGTAGCGCCATCTACTTACACCCACTTTTATGAGGGTGTAGATTTGAAGAACGACAACTCTTCTCTACAAGATAATATCGCTAAATATAGAAACGGAATTCTATCGGATATTGCCGAACAGGCACGATTATACACGATCATTTCCGAATATACACGAATGCTCCCGTAGACTCATTTACATTGCAAACATATAATGTCCTGTTTCTGTGTTATATCGACGAGATGGCGGATTTTAAATATATACATTTAGATTCGGCGTAATTGAACCAAGGATGACTTAAATATTGAGTAAATATGTCAAATCAGACGCACATTGTACTTTTTAAAACTATTTATCATTACGTTGACGCGTAATCAATGGCGGCCAATTATAAAGTTTTATCAACATTGCAGTGCCTCGCTTTCGATTCAAGTACGTCATTAATTAAGTCACATGCTAATAGGATTAATGCGAGTCAATAATTACACAGACAAACCCCCATTTTCCCCCAGGCGTTGATATGATCAGAAACTCAATACGGCCCAATTAATAGTCTCGGTGTTAAAATATATTTATTTGACTGACCAGGCAAAATATATCGACGCCTGTTCCCAGGCTAAGATCATATGGCAATTCTCCAGCTTTTGGTGGAGAAAGACCACACATGAACCTCTGAACAGTATTTCAGGCACCTGGGTAGAACCACAGAACTTCCACAAGCCAGCTGGATAGTTTCTTCACAAGAAAGAATTTGACACCTCCAGTGGGATTCGAACTTACAACAATGAGAGGCAAGTGATTTGAAATCAATAACCGTAACCACTTGCCCCGCCCCCCCACAAGTCCTGAACACAACTTGTACAGAAATACTAACCAGCATGTACATCCTCTGGGTTTATGGCGCAGTGGTCCTGGGAAGCACTTATACGTACAAATCCGAGATTCTGTTTCTCTACAAAGCAAATAGAAAAATTGATCAGGGTTCCTACAGACAAGACTTGTTGAAAATTCAAGCAATCTTTTTTTAAAAGTTTATTTAACGTCGCTACCGGTTGCCCATTTGCGCGAGCGACGCCTCCTGAAGAGATTAGTAATTTTAGATTTTTGGAGGATAGTGCAATGATACAGGCAGAGATCCATTCCAGAGTCTCCTCTGGTTCTTTTACGTGCACGGTGTAAAGCACCGTCACGAGACCTCGGTTTAACGTCCCATCTGAAAGACTGTTAATTTCATTAGGGTCAGACGGGGGATCGAACCTGCGATCCCTGGATTACCAGTCCAGCATGTTACCACTCGACTACATATCCGCCTGTAGAAAACATTTTACGATTTTATTGATATCTGCTTTGACGCACCGAATCCCTGTGAACAATACTAGTAATAATGACAGGGCTGTCGGCGCTTAAAGAATCTTTGTCTACAGAATGATGCGATACCTTTTGATCATATCTGAAACAGCTCCAGGGTCTACACTTGCAACAACAATATATTCATGTTTTGTTGATAATTTCTCAAGTTTGTACGACATTTCTAGTTGAAATTTGTTAAAAACATTATGTCTGTATCGCATAAAAATAATGATTAAACAAGGCAAATACCGGGATCATTCTGTACATCTGCTGCACCTGTGTTACAGCAAAGTCCCCTTTGCATATCCACCATCCCACACCCAGTCCAACCCACCCACCATCCCACACCCAGTCCAACCCACACCTCATCCCACCCACCATCCCCACATCCCACACCCAATCCAACCCACACCCCATCCACCATCGTCACCCACCCACCCCTTCCCACCTACCCCCACCACCCCATCCCACACCCATCATACCCACCACCCCATCACACCCACCCCACCACCCCATCACACCCACCACCCCCACCAAAACTAGGGTAACCATTTCAAGAGAAATATAAAAAAATGTGTTTTTACAGATTTTGTAAATAAAAGCACCTGTGACCAGTCGAATGATAGTTGTAATTTAATTACATACACTACCTGTGGAGTATCCCTAATCTAGGGGGCTGTCCCCTTTGAGAGGTTCAAATTAAAGAGTGAAGTTTTATCATGATCTTATTGATCATCTATGTTCCTGATTTTAAGTAATTTGTACTTTTGAAAATATACAACTCTAGCAAATATATCTAGTTCATATTATATTTATATTATACCTGTGAACTATATGGCTCTTAGTTGGCTCCCAATTTATTTCTATTGGCGACATAAGTGGCGCAGGAAAAAATTCAGACATAGGTGTGTGTTTTATGTTTATTTATCGTCGCTACCGGTTGCCCATATGAGCGACGTCTCCTGAAGAGATTAGTAATTTTAGATGTTTGGAGGAGAGTGCAATGATACAGACAGAGACCCGTTCCAGAGTCTCCTCTGGTTCTTTTATGTGCACGGTGTAAAGCACCGACACGAGACCTTGGTTTACCGTTCCATCTGAAAGACTGTTAATTTTATTAGGGTCAGAAGGGGGATCGAACCTGCGATCCCTGGATTACCAGTCCAGCGTGTTACCACTCGACTACAGATCCGTCCTCAGACAGAGGGAACCCTGCATGAAAGCCCCATTGAGCAGAATATACACTGTATACAATGTACATAATACTACTGTTGTATTTATCATTTTAAGAGTACACGCGTATCTGTAATGTTGCATTTTTCGAATTTTTAGGAGAAGTGAGAAAGCACGCAATATAGGAGTGCTTTATAATGGGCCAGTGCATCTTACTGGACAGCATTTTTTAAAGGGAGAAGTGGTGCTCCCAGGGTGTGAAGTCAGGGTCTCTTTTTATATTATATAGAAAGGAGAGGACAATCATAAGCTATACAGCTTTCTGTCCAATTCCTTATATCAGTTGTTGTAAATAATCATGTATTGACAGAAAATAAATATGTTTAAACTAAGTCAGGGTCTCTAGGGCCAAAATCACCCTCCAGAATGAGTCCTAGTCACGAGTACACACGTATCAGTAATGATTTTTTTTGCGCTTTTTCATAAGAGCTAATTTACTTTGTTCAATCTCAAATAAACACTTTATAACCCATTTCATTCTGGATACATTTAAAGGCTTTTGCAAACAACATAGATCCAGATCAGCCGCAACGTGACGCTGCGTGCTGATCAGGATCTATGTTGTTTGCTACATAGCCAAGTATCTTAGCAAGATCATCTGAATAGCAAACAGCATAGACCTTGATAAGACGGTACGTTCCATGGCGGCTGATCGGGCTCTATGTTCTTTGCAAATACTGTTTGAACGGTATCCAGAGTGAAATGGGTTAATAGCATAATTCAATAGGATTTTTTTAAATTACCTGCACAGAAGTCATTAAATCCCACACCAATGGATTGCACAAAGCCGTCTTTCTCTTCGAGGTATTCCTGGCCCATAAACGATCCAAACTGACTATACGTCCCCGCAGTTACATTCGTGCTGAACACAATAGTTTCTTCGCCCGTTTCTGTAGCTAGTTTTCGTAACTGTACCAAAAACAAATAAATGGAAAGCGTGATAGTGCATTGGGAGTGTGTTCGCTTCAAGGAATTCAAATTCCACCTTGCCTCTTCTCTCTACCTCATGGCCATGGATTTCATCAGGAATGCTGTCTCGAGAGTGATTAATATAAAATGTAAGAACTTGTTTCGCAATCGAGCCAAAATAAATGGATGTTTATGTAATGAACATTAGTTTATACAAATTTATTGCGAAACAAGTTATTTCAACTTATATAAATCACTCTCGAGACCTCATTCCTGATGGAATCCATCACCATGAGGGAGAGAGAAGAGGCAACGTGGAATTTAAATGCCTTGCCTAAGGGCACAATCGTAACAGTGGGGTTTGAACTCCGGACCTATCGCACCTGAAGAGAACGCGCATCCACTGCGCTATCACGACATACTGAACATTAGTAAGGTGATAGTGGAAATGATGAGTATGTTTTCAGCCACTACCAAGCTTTGCAGTAAGCTGAATTTCATGCGACTGTATTCGTTCTACGCACCAGTTTTGACGGAGCCAGGTCAAAGTTATGATGTACTGATCCTAAATTGGTTGCTTACATATTCGTGACTCAAAAAATGTCCTGGAGATTACTGGGTAGTAGGTGGAAATGAATGTGCTGTAATGCAAATTACTGAGTATTAGGTGGAAGTGAATGTGCTGTAATGCAAATTACTGGGTATTAGGTGGAAGTGAATGTGCTGTAATGTAAATGACTGGGTATTAGGTGGAAGTGAATATGCTGTAATGTAAATGACTGGGTATTAGGTGGAAGTGAATGTGCTGTAATGTAAATGACTGGGTATTAGGTGGAAGTGAATGTGCTGTAATGCAAATTACTGGGTATTAGGTGGAAATGAATGTGCTGTAATGCAAATTACTGAGTATTAGGTGGAAGTGAATGTGCTGTAATGCAAATTACTGGGTATTAGGTGGAAGTGAATGTGCTGTAATGTAAATGACTGGGTATTAGGTGGAAGTGAATATGCTGTAATGTAAATGACTGGGTATTAGGTGGAAGTGAATGTGCTGTAATGTAAATGACTGGGTATTAGGTGGAAGTGAATGTGCTGTAATGTAAATGACTGGGTATTAGATGGAAGTGAATGTGCTGTAATGTAAATTAATGGGTATTAGGTGGAAGTGAATGTGCTGTAATGTAAATGACTGGGTATTAGGTGGAAGTAAGTGTGCTGTAATGTAAATTACTGGATAATGGGTAGAAATAAATCTGTAATGTAAATTACTGATTTGTTAACATTTTATTGCTCTATATAAATGTATGTAAAACAATAACAATCGTATAACCGATAAATAACTAGCAAAAGGGTTGAACCACAAGTACTGACAACATTAGTGATTGGCCCTCCCCATAAAAATGATTTGAACACTACAGAATGAAAGAGGCTTTATATGCAATCAAAACCTTAAAACATGTACAGTACAGATCCCGCAGATTTTGCTACTTCCACTCTACCACGGTGGGAAGAATTATCTCAGAGCGGAAAAACGCAGTGGATGGATCATTTTTTGTCCACGGGGGAGATGAAATTCTCGCGGTAATTACACCGCGGACAACAAATATCGAATATCCCTGTGGTCCACGGTGGAAGAATACGGTACAAGGGGGAACACCGCATACTGGTTGTTGCCGATAATTACCGGGATGGTGAAAAACGTGCATTTTAAAACAATAATGCACATGCAGTTTTGCATGCATAACGTGCAAAACATTTTGGATGTAATATTCTTAACGCCACACGTGTGCGGTACATTGTACATGTCTGCTATTGTTTAGTTACAATATTTTAATATATATAACTAAATGTATGATGTTCACCCTAGGTAGCCACAAGCTGTTAGAATTTATAATTAGCATTGAACTGATCTCCCGTCGAACATTGTTACGAAAATTGACGTGTGAATAAATGAGTGAGTGCCGTCGCAACATTGAGTGAGAACCGTCAATTATAGAGCAAAGCAGAAAAAAGTACATATGTTATGGAATATGGGCAAGCTCCAGCGGTTAACCAGGGCTTGTATTGTAAATTACTGGGGATTGGATGGAAATGATTGTGCTGCAATGTACATTACTGGGGATTGGATGGAAATGAATGTGCTGCAATGTACATTACTGGGGATTGGATGGAAATGAATGTGCTGCAATGTTCATTACTGGGGATTGGGTGGAAATGAATGTGCTGCAATGTACATTACTGGGGATTGGATGGAAATGAATGTGCTGCAATGTACATTACTGGGGATTGGGTGGAAATGAATGTGCTGCAATGTTCATTACTGGGGATTGGGTGAAAATGAATGTGTCACAATGTACATTACTGGGGATTGGATGAAAATGAATGTACTGCAATGTATATTACTGGGGATTGGATGAAAATGAATGTGTCACAATGTACATTGCTGGGGATTTGGTCGAAATGAATGTAAACAAATTATGTACAGATTCAAGATGTGAACTGGGTACAACATGCACAGAGCCACATATTTATTAAAATTTAAAATAATGACTTCATTTTTCTGCTATTTAAAATGAAAATAATTTGTTATTGAAAAACACCCAGCATTCATTAACCTCATACACCATACATACAACTATTGATGCTTCTAGGTGGGAATGGGTTAAAATAATTATAATGTATACGAACAATTTGCTCTTGTAGTTGGGGAGTATATTTTTTATATTTTTGTTGTTTAAAGTCCCAACAACCACTTAGATCACAGCTACCTGTATTTTTGGTGGAAGGCTCTGTGTGCCCCTCTGAGCAGTAATTAAGGCACGGACAGACACCAAGGTTTGAAGTCAACAACAGTAACCCCGAGGCCCAGGAGTTGGAGAGACGTCCTATTTCTTACCAGTCCTTGTACTTGGCATTGTATCACAGACTTGATGACACGTTTGTATTCTGTTGATTCATCATGTGGTTCATCAATGCTCTCTCGGCGTACCAGTCGCATCTTGGCAAGATCGAGGCTACCAGAACACCTTCTGGCCGACACGAAACAAACGCTCCGTCGATGTCAGTCATTCATCGACATCATAACTGCAATGATACATCAATAATGCTTCTCAATAAAGGGTGCTGCACCCTATCTGTCGGACATGGAGCTCCCTGTCAAGGGTACCTCCCCGCCCAAAAAATGCTTCTCAATAAAGGGTGCTGCGCCCTATCTGTCGGACACGGAGCTCCCTGTCAAGGGTACCTCCCCACCCAAAAATGCTTCTCAATAAAAGGGTGCTGCGCCCTATCTGTCGGACACGGAGCTCCCTGTCAAGGGTACCTTGCCACCCAAAAAAATCTCATGAATGCATATTATATGTCAATCAAGACTTCAAGTGTTTGTCATAAAAGATGTACAAATCACACTTCTGGTGTATAATTAAATATTGGTCAAGTTTAAACGTTATTTACTTTTATGATTGGTTTAAGCATATTTTAACAACTTATATTAATCACTCTTGTTGGCATGGATGAAGGCATAAATGTGGTCATTCGTGTGAGAGGAAACCAGAGTACCCAGAGAAAACCCACCTGTCCGATCTGGTGATCATCGTACACATTCATATACTTCCCGGGTTGCATTGGTGAGAAGCGAGCGCGCTAACCCCTGCACTAATCGGACAGCCTCAATACTTTAAATGTTGCTCCAAGATTTCTATGTGCCGGTACAGCAAATCAAAACAAGGAAAACAAACATGATCTAAAAACAAAAATGCTGATCTAAGCAACTTAACTCTTGACACACTAGCGGTGAAAATAATTGGTCATGAGATGACCTGGCATTTGTCTGGGTGGAAGGCCATTTCCCACTCTGATAACTTATCAAGATATTTTTGTATGTATGCATGTTCCATTAATGTCAAACCGAGACACATGTTCCTGGGCAGGCTTAGCCTTAGATCTAAGCGGTTAACCAGTACTAAGCATAATGTGAGAGGTGCCTTGCTCAATGACACTACATACATAGCCTGACCGAATACCGCACCCGGGACCCTATCGATTCCAAATCTGATGCTCTACCACTGGACGCCAAACTTTTTGTAAGTTACTGCAGTCTACAATTTGTTATTCCTTACAAATCTCTTATCTAGTCTAGACCACAGCATAATTTTAATTGTGGTTGCATAACAACTGGAGTTTCTTCCTAATACAAACACAGAATTTGCAGGAATAACACATTTCCGGAAGAAGTCCAATTAGACCGGAGTTAGAACGAGGGCAGTGAACTTCTTGAACCCTGGCCCTGGGGGCATTTAGTCTAGCCCAACATTCCGGCTCAGCGTTTGCACAAGAATCGATACAAAATAACATGGACAAAAGTGAATGATAATTACAGTATATGTTTCTTTTACTAGTTTGAGAAAGAAATTACCGTGAAAGTGGGCAAAATCTCGGGCTTTATTTGACGTTTTGTTCATTTTTTTCAGGAAATGGTGCAGAGTGAGAAGTTAACTCTGTGACATTCGCAAACGTAGAAATTATCCAAAATGGCCGCTTTTCCAAGCCAGGACAAGCGGCCTCTGAAAAAGGCCAGACTGGGCCCTCCAGACGTTTACCCACAAGATGCCAAGCAGAAAGAGGTAAGAAAAGAGCTTATCTATAATACTCTATGTAATGCTGCATCCGTTTTTGTTTATATCTGCCGAAATCATAATCGGTAAATTTTAGACAAAAAACTGTAGTGGTACACGGACAGTATCATGAGTATGTGTATGCTCGTGTACGTAATGCGACAACTGCTGTTATGTATCGTGCGTAGACAATTTTTTAGTAGTGCTGAGGGAGAACATACACGAAGCTCTCGACTGTCTGTATACTGTCATCAAGATGGTTCCAGTCAACCACATAAAAAGTAAATAAACTATTTAAGTAGACTAGTGTATTAGTATGTATCTACTCTAGTCGTTTCTTAACATACCGCTGGTATGTATGTATGTTCCATTAATGTCAAACCCCTTGCGGGGACCTAGATATGTTTTCCTGGGCCGGCTTAGCCGACCTAAGTGGTTATCCAGTACTAAGCAATGTGTGTGAGGTGCCTTGCTCAATGACACTACATATGTGACCTGACCGAGTATCGAACCGGGACCGTACGATTCCAAATCCGACGCTTTACCACTGGACCACAGTCTTGACATACCGAGGCATCCACAATTTTTCGGAACGAGGTAAAATAACGCTACCTATCATTCTTTCCATTGGATCATTGTTGACCCAGAAAGGTACCTTTAAAAACATGTGTTGATAAACAAGAAATTATAAACAGTTTAAAACTGTCAATGACTCAACGTAAGTGGTGAGTAAACTACTGATGAAAGATGCTTACATGAGTATGTATGTATGACTTGTATGTTCCATTAATGTCAAACCCCTTACGGGGACGTAGACATGTTTTCCTGGGCAAGCTTAGCCGACCTAAGTGGTTCACCAGTACTAAGCAATGTGTGTGAGGTGCTTGCTCAATGACACTACATACTTGGCTTGACCGAGTATCGAACCGGGACCGATAGATTCCAAATCCGACACTCTACCACGGATGCCACACTTGCGTATACTTGGAACTAATGATTACGTAACTGCTGACACGATGGCGCCAAAAACATGATAAACACAAGTGATTCCCAATAGTATTTCTTCTTTGTGTATTTGTAATGTTGAAGTGGAGTCATAGAATGAAGCAAAATGAGGTTTAAATTCAGGTACATAATAGATATCTGTATTTTGGTTTTTTAATAGCTAGTACCGCGATATACCCATAATGCATCCTATGTCACATTAATGACAAACCCCTTGCGGGGACCTATACATGTTTTCCTGGGCAAGCTTAGCTGACCTAAGTTGTTAACCAGTACTATGCAATGTGTGTGAGGTGCCTTGCTCAATGACACTACATACATGGCCTGACCGAGTATCGAACCCTGGACCGCTCTATTCCAAATCTGACGCTCTACCACTGGAATCCAATCACTCACCTATATATACTGTAACGGTGTAGATATTATGATATAATATGTTATTAGCCAATTACTAGAATCCTAGTTATATACCAATATATATGTACATGTACATTTTTATTTCAATATATTATTGTCATACATTTGTAAATGTTTAAAATTGCACCTGTAATTGTGAAGCACAATCTATATAAATGCTATGTATTTGACCATGGACAAACAGTATATTATATATGGAGACTTGTACTTTCTCTGTGTGTGCTTTATGTTTATTTATTGTCGCTGCCGGTTGCCCATATGAGCGACGCCTCCTGAAGAATTAGTAATTTTACATTTTTGGAGGATAGTGCAATGATACAGACAGTGAAATTTGATTTCCTTTTCGTGACGTGACATGAACATATTAAAACAATTTCAACAGTCCGCTCAGTCTGGGTCTCACAAAGCTGAATGAAAATAGTGTGTGCTTTACGTTTATTTATCGTCGCTACAGGTTGCCCATATGAGCGACGCCTCCTGAAGAGATTAATCATTTTAGATTTTAGAGGATAGTGCAATGATACAGACAGAGACCCATTCCAGAGTCTCCTCTGGTTCTTTTACGTGCACAGTGTAAAGCACTGACACAAGACCTCGGTTTAAAGTTCCATCTGAAAGACTGTTAATTTATTAGGGTCAGACAGGGGATCGTACCTGATTGTATTTTCTCACTGTAGAGCTAGATTTCACAGGGATTCGGTAGAGTGTTCACCTCCATTAAAGAACGCAATCGCGCGCTTTGTCACTTCTCCCAAACTTTCTGAACTAGAATGAGTCCTGAACAGGGTTCATTCTAGGTCAGAATTTTTGGGAGAAGTGAGAAAGCTCGTGATCGCTTCCTTAAATGGTGTTCTTTAATATAATTCTGCAAAATAGGGTTAAAATGCACAGTACAACCATTAAATACAACATTTGAATAGAAGGAGTGCTTTATAATGGGCCAGTGTATCTTACTAGACAATTTTATTTGAAAATCAAAAATATATATAATTTTTTTAAAATATTTTTTAGGGAGAAGTGGGGCCCCCCAGAGGGCGAAGTCAGGGTCCCTAGGGTGACAATTTCGCCCACATCGCCCTCTAGAATGATCCCTGTCCTGAATGATATAAATTACTGTGCTTTCAAAGTAAAGTAATAAAACAGAATATTACACTACTGTATAAGTACGGTAATATACGATATCTTACAGTAATAGTAAAGTAAAGCGACATACTGTTTAATGCTAACAACCTGGGTTATCGCTGTTTGGTTGCCAATGGCGCCTATTGCTACAAATAACAAATACTGGCGCTAAATTTTGTGAATTGGCGAAAATATTTATCGCAACTTACTAATTTTTTTGAAATATTTATCTGGCTCTCAGTTGGTTGATAGTTTTTCACAGTGGCGCCAGTTTTTTTTGTTGATCAACGACAGAAGTGGCTCAGACAGGGAAACATGAACCTGACTAATCTGTATTGGGAATATTGTATCGAATGTTTGTTTATAACCGTTATTGCTCTATTTTGAAAGCACAATACATATTCATTGTTATGTACATTATTTCAGGATGAACTGACGTCGACCAGCGTGAAACTTGGGTTCAGCAATCTGCCTCACTTCAATGATGAAGTAAGTAGAAGACTAACATAACATCTAATACATCAACTGTAGCCGTACACCGTTAAACTGCAGACAGTACTGTAGCCTTACACCGTTAAACTGCAGACAGTACTGTAGCCTTACACCGTTAAACTGCAGACAGTACTGTAGCCGTACACCGTTAAACTGCAGACAGTACTGTAGCCGTACACCGTTAAACTGCAGACAGTACTGTAGCCGTACACTGTTAAACTGCAGACAGTACTGTAGCCTTACACCGTTAAACTGCAGACAGTACTGTAGCCTTACACCGTTAAACTGCAGACAGTACTGTAGCCTTACACCGTTAAACTGCAGACAGTACTGTAGCCTTACACCGTTAAACTGCAGACAGTACTGTAGCCTTACACCGTTAAACTGCAGACAGTACTGTAGCCTTACACCGTTACACCGTTAAACTGCAGACAGTACTGTAGCCTTACACAGTTAAACTGCAGACAGTACTGTAGCCTTACACCGTTAAACTGCAGACAGTACTGTAGCCTTACACCGTTAAACTGCAGACAGTACTGTAGCCTTACACCGTTAAACTGCAGACAGTACTGTAGCCTTACACCGTTAAACTGCAGACAGTACTGTAGCCTTACACCGTTAAACTGCAGACAGTACTGTAGCCTTACACCGTTAAACTGCAGACAGTACTGTAGCCTTACACCGTTAAACTGCAGACAGTACTGTAGCCTTACACCGTTAAACTGCAGACAGTACTGTAGCCTTACACCGTTAAACTGCAGACAGTACTGTAGCCTTACACCGTTAAACTGCAGACAGTACTGTAGCCTTACACCGTTAAACTGCAGACAGTACTGTAGCCTTACACCGTTAAACTGCAGACAGTACTGTAGCCTTACACCGTTAAACTGCAGACAGTACTGTAGCCTTACACCGTTAAACTGCAGACAGTACTGTAGCCTTACACCGTTAAACTGCAGACAGTACTGTAGCCTTACACCGTTAAACTGCAGACAGTACTGTAGCCTTACACCGTTAAACTGCAGACAGTACTGTAGCCTTACACCGTTAAACTGCAGACAGTACTGTAGCCTTACACCGTTAAAACTGCAGACAGTACTGTAGCCTTACACCGTTAAACTGCAGACAGTACTGTAGCCGTACACCGTTAAACTGCAGACAGTACTGTAGCCTTACACCGTTAAACTGCAGACAGTACTGTAGCCTTACACCGTTAAACTGCAGACAGTACTGTAGCCTTACACCGTTAAACTGCAGACAGTACTGTAGCCTTACACCGTTAAACTGCAGACAGTACTGTAGCCTACACCGTTAAACTGCAGACAGTACTGTAGCCTTACACCGTTAAACTGCAGACAGTACTGTAGCCTTACACCGTTAAACTGCAGACAGTACTGTAGCCTTACACCGTTAAACTGCAGACAGTACTGTAGCCTTACACCGTTAAACTGCAGACAGTACTGTAGCCTTACACCGTTAAACTGCAGACAGTACTGTAGCCTTACACCGTTAAACTGCAGACAGTACTGTAGCCTTACACCGTTAAACTGCAGACAGTACTGTAGCCTTACACCGTTAAACTGCAGACAGTACTGTAGCCTTACACCGTTAAACTGCAGACAGTACTGTAGCCTTACACCGTTAAACTGCAGACAGTACTGTAGCCTTACACCGTTAAACTGCAGACAGTACTGTAGCCTTACACCGTTAAACTGCAGACAGTACTGTAGCCTTACACCGTTAAACTGCAGACAGTACTGTAGCCTTACACCGTTAAACTGCAGACAGTACTGTAGCCTTACACCGTTAAACTGCAGACAGTACTGTAGCCTTACACCGTTAAACTGCAGACAGTACTGTAGCCTTACACCGTTAAACTGCAGACAGTACTGTAGCCTTACACCGTTAAACTGCAGACAGTACTGTAGCCTTACACCGTTAAACTGCAGACAGTACTGTAGCCTTACACCGTTAAACTGCAGACAGTACTGTAGCCTTACACCGTTAAACTGCAGACAGTACTGTAGCCTTACACCGTTAAACTGCAGACAGTACTGTAGCCTTACACCGTTAAACTGCAGACAGTACTGTAGCCTTACACCGTTAAACTGCAGACAGTACTGTAGCCTTACACCGTTAAACTGCAGACAGTACTGTAGCCTTACACCGTTAAACTGCAGACAGTACTGTAGCCTTACACCGTTAAACTGCAGACAGTACTGTAGCCTTACACCGTTAAACTGCAGACAGTACTGTAGCCTTACACCGTTAAACTGCAGACAGTACTGTAGCCTTACACCGTTAAACTGCAGACAGTACTGTAGCCTTACACCGTTAAGCTGCAGACAGTACTGTAGCCTTACACCGTTAAACTGCAGACAGTACTGTAGCCTTACACCGTTAAACTGCAGACAGTACTGTAGCCTTACACCGTTAAACTGCAGACAGTACTGTAGCCTTACACCGTTAAACTGCAGACAGTACTGTAGCCTTACACCGTTAAGCTGCAGACAGTACTGTAGCCTTACACCGTTAAGCTGCAGACAGTACTGTAGCCTTACACCGTTAAGCTGCAGACAGTACTGTAGCCTTACACCGTTAAGCTGCAGACAATACTGTAGCCTTACACCGTTAAGCTGCAGACAGTACTGTAGCCTTACACCGTTAAGCTGCAGACAGTACTGTAGCCTTACACCGTTAAACTGCAGACAGTACTGTAGCCGTACACCGTTAAAACTGCAGACAGTACTGTAGCCTTACACCGTTAAACTGCAGACAGTACTGTAGCCGTACACCGTTAAACTGCAGACAGTACTGTAGCCTTACACCGTTAAACTGCAGACAGTACTGTAGCCTTACACCGTTAAACTGCAGACAGTACTGTAGCCTTACACCGTTAAACTGCAGACAGTACTGTAGCCTTACACCGTTAAACTGCAGACAGTACTGTAGCCGTACACCGTTAAACTGCAGACAGTACTGTAGCCTTACACCGTTAAGCTGCAGACAGTACTGTAGCCTTACACCGTTAAGCTGCAGACAGTACTGTAGCCTTACACCGTTAAACTGCAGACAGTACTGTAGCCGTACACCGTTAAACTGCAGACAGTACTGTAGCCTTACACCGTTAAAACTGGTTGCGAACTCACGTTGGCACGGA
Source organism: Archivesica marissinica (assembly GCA_014843695.1). NCBI lineage: Eukaryota > Metazoa > Mollusca > Bivalvia > Venerida > Vesicomyidae > Archivesica > Archivesica marissinica. The sequence goes on along the minus strand of CM026389.1, from coordinate 56,815,345 downwards.
TGAAAGCGTATACAGTCAAACCTGTCTTAAGTAGCCAGCCAAGGGAGTCAAAGAAAGTGGCTGCTTAGCGCAGGTGACTGCTTAATAGAGGTCAAATATATATTAAAACAACCGATTGGAAAGCAGGAAACTGGCTGCTTAATACAGGTTGGCTGCTTAATAGAGGTGACCACTAACACAGGTTTAACTGTATATGGTCATTTGTGTAGGAGGAAACCGGAGTACCTGGAGAAAACCCACCTGTCCGATCTGGCGATCACCGTAACATTTCACATACTTCCTGGTCCAAGGATCGTGAGAAGCGAGAGAGCGCGCTAACCACTGTGTTAATCAGACAGCTATTACACCTTTGTGGGTTTGAATTCCAGGGCTTGAATTTGGAGGCATTTTGTAAATTGGGAGAAATTGTCGCATTGACCTGCCTTACTTGCTGTTTACTTGCAGGTGGGTAGGTAATGTTTACTTGCAGGTGGGTAGGTAATGTTTACTTGCAGTTTGGTAGTATGTTTACTTGATGGTGGGTAGGTAATGTTTACTTGCAGGTGGGTATGTAATGTTTGCTTGCAGTTGCGTAGGTAATGTTTACTTGCAATTTGTTAAGTAATGTTTACTTGCAGTTTGGTAGGTAATGTTTACTTGCATGTGGGTAGGTAATGTTTACTTGAAGGTGGGTAGGTAATGTTTACTTGCAGGTGGGTAGGTAATGTTTACTTGCAGGTGGGTAGGTTTACTTGAAGGTGGATAGGTAATGTTTACTTGCAGGTGGGTAGGTAATGTTTACTTGCAGGTGGGTAGGTAATGTTTACTTGCAGTTTGGTAGTATGTTTACTTGATGGTGGGTAGGTAATGTTTACTTGCAGGTGGGTATGTAATGTTTGCTTGCAGTTGCGTAGGTAATGTTTACTTGCAATTTGTTAAGTAATGTTTACTTGCAGTTTGGTAGGTAATGTTTACTTGCATGTGGGTAGGTAATGTTTACTTGAAGGTGGGTAGGTAATGTTTACTTGCAGGTGGGTAGGTAATGTTTACTTGCAGGTGGGTAGGTTTACTTGAAGGTGGATAGGTAATGTTTACTTGAAGGTGGGTAGGTAATGTTTACTTGAAGGTGGGTAGGTAATGTTTACTTGCAGGTGGGTAGGTAATGTTTACTTGCAGGTGGGTAGGTAATGTTTACTTGCATGTGAGTAGGTAATGTTTACTTGAAGGTGGATAGGTAATGTTTACTTGAAGGTGGGTAGGTAATGTTTACTTGAAGGTGGGTAGGTAATGTTTACTTGCATGTGGGTAGGTAATGTTTACTTGCAGGTGGGTAGGTAATGTTTACTTGCAGGTGGGTAGGTAATGTTTACTTGCATGTGGGTAGGTAATGTTTACTTGAAGATGGGTAGGTAATGTTTACTTGCATGTGGGTAGGTAATGTTTACTTGAAGGTGGGTAGGTAATGTTTACTTGAAGGTGGGTAGATAATGTTTACTTGAAGGTGGGTAGGTAATGTTTACTTGAAGGTCGGTAGGTAATGTTTACTTGCATGTGGGTAGGTAATGTTTACTTGCATGTGGGTAGGTAATGTTTACTTGAAGGTGGGTAGGTAATGTTTACTTGCATGTGGGTAGGTAATGTTTACTTGAAGGTGGATAGGTAATGTTTACTTGAAGGTGGGTAGGTAATGTTTACTTGAAGGTGGGTAGGTAATGTTTACTTGAAGGTCGGTAGGTAATGTTTACTTGCATGTTGGTAGGTAATGTTTACTTGAAGGTGGGTAGGTAATGTTTACTTGAAGGTCGGTAGGTAATGTTTACTTGCATGTTGGTAGGTAATGTTTACTTGAAGGTGGGTAGGTAATGTTTACTTGAAGGTGGGTAGGTAATGTTTGCTTGCAGTTGTAGTGGTTCTCACATTAATTAGGTAGTAACTTTAATATTATTTACTCAGTGTAGCATGTTGAAATCTCACAAACCAGGAATTTCTAACATTGTACCCGCCAGTAACCAGGAATTTCTAACATTGTACCTGCCAGTAACCAGGAATTTCTAACATTGTACCTGCCAGTAACCAGGAATTTCTAACATTGTACCTGCCAGTAATTATTTACATTTATATGTTATTTATTTCAGTATGGTTCTGCGAAAAATGCCAATATTAGTCAAGAAAAGGTAAGTAGCTCATGATATATTCCTGAAGGAGCAATAAAGCTACTGTTGACCCATTGGCTATGCAGAAAACAGATAGTTAGCAGCATCTCTGGCTCAGAAGTGCTCCAGATGTTAACCCATTTCATTCTGGATACATTTAAAGGCTTTTGCAAACAACATAGATCCAGATCAGCCGCAGCGTGACACTGCATGCTGATCAGGATCTATGTTGTTTGCTACATAGCCCAGTGTCTCGGCAAGATCATCAAGCAAACAGTATAGAGCCTGATCATACGTCATTAGTGGAAGTCGTGATAGCGCAGAGGATGCACGTTTGCTTCAGGTGCGAATGGTCCGGAGTTCGAGTCCTGCTGGAGCCGTTACGATTGTGCCCTTAGGCAAGACATTTAAATTCCACGTTGCCTCTTCTCTCTCCCTAGTGGCGATGGATTCCATCAGGAATGACGTCTCGAGAGTGATTAATATAAGTTGTAAGAACTTGTTTCGCAATCGAGCTAAAATAAATTTGTATAATCAGACGGCTGATATGGCTATGGCTCTATGTTCTTTGCAAATACTGTATGAACGGTATCCAGAATCAAATGGGTTAAAGGCATGCAGATTAGCACCCCCTCATTGGTTGTTTCCACCATGGTCCATACAATTTATATAAAAAATACTCATTTACAAATTACATCCAATTACTTTCATTTTTGTAATTAATTACAGGTAATTACAATTACTTTGTTCAATTACCCCAGGTCTGCATGGGAATTAACAACCATTACAATTTTCATAATAAATGTTTTCCAGTAAGCTTCATCGGCCATGTTAAAGCACTCCTACGTAAATGTTGTATTTAATGGTAATAATGTGTAACCTTATTTCGTTGACATTTGTTAAATAAGAACATTTAAAGCGACATTACATCCAAAAAGCAAATAAAATGCATTTTTTCACGTATAAATGCATTGCTACTACAAATTCTTTCGAATACATTCGAATATTAACATTGAATCAATAAACAGTGTTTTTTGTGGATTGAAAGTATGATTTTATATAAAGGTCATCCATGCTCCTGAATTGACGTTTGTTTTGTCATCGAGATAATGTCGTTTAGAGATAATTTAACTAAGAATAGTCTACACATATATAGGCACAAATGTGAGATATAACGGTAAATTTGTACCATAAATAGTGTTATTCAGGATACACTAGTTGTATTACGCATGGATGTTTACATTGTTTTGTTATGTCAACAAACCACATATACGACCGACGTTTGTTTATTAGTTGAAATACTCAGTACTTGAGGCATCTATTTGGAGAAAAAAATTATACGATATAATAGGAAAATACATTCTGTAGAAATTTGTGTTTTCACCGATGTAGTGTCGCTTTAAGGGTGCGATCGCTTGATTTCTCACTTCTCCCAAACATTCTGGATGCAAATTAGTTTAAACAATATTGTTTATTTCTGTGACATCACAGTTGTGCATATTATTCATATGATATACACGACAAATTACAGATTGGATTAGAAACTAAGTTTAAGAGTTATATGAATTCCTCTCATATGAGTGGCCTCCGTAGCCTAGCAGTTACGGTTGTTGACCTCCAATCACCTGCCCCTCGCTGCTGTAGGCTCGAATCCCACTTAGGGTGTCAAATGATTTCATGTGAGGAAGCTACATGTATCCGGCATGCTTGTGGAAGGTCGGTGGTTCTATCTGAGTGACTGCTTGTTCGTTAAATACTGCTCGGAGGGGCAACTGGGTTTTTCTGGGAAGCCACCATATGACCTAAGTGATGTAACTATTTTTAGAAAAAAAATTACCCATTTTGATAAATGAACTGATCCAAATGTAATTTTGTTATTAATTTATTGGTCTAAAAATATCATGGACCAGTCCATGTCAGTTACTTGGTGTTGAATGGGTTAAGCAGCCAGTTTCCAGATTCCCAATATGTTTTATTATACATTTAACCTCTATTAAGCAGCCACCTGTTCTAAGCAGCCACATTCTGTGATTCCCTTGGCTGGCTGCTTAAGACAGGTTTGACTGTAGATGCTTTTACCTTGTTCCATGTAAATTAGCATTCCCCATATATGGATGTTTCTACCTTGTTCCATGTAAATTAGCATTCCCCATATATGGATGTTTCTACCTTGTTCCATGTAAATTAGCATTCCCCATATATGGATGTTTCTACCTTGTTCCATGTAAATTAGCATTCCCCATATATGGATGTTTCTACCTTGTTCCATGTAAATTAGCATTCCCCATATATGGATGTTTCTACCTTGTTCCATGTAAATTAGCATTCCCCATATATGGATGTTTCTACCTTGTTCCATGTAAATTAGCATTCCCCATATATGGATGTTTCTACCTTGTTCCATGTAAATTAGCATTCCCCATATATGGATGTTTCTACCTTGTTCCATGTAAATTAGCATTCCCCATATATGGATGTTTCTACCTTGTTCCATGTAAATTAGCATTCCCCATATATGGATGTTTCTACCTTGTTCCATGTAAATTAACATTCCCCATATATGGATGCTTCTACCTTGTTCCATGTAAATTAGCATTCCCCATATATGGATGTTTCTACCTTGTTCCATGTAAATTAGCATTCCCCATATATGGATGTTTCTACCTTGTTCCATGTAAATTAACATTCCCCATATATGGATGCTTCTACCTTGTTCCGTGTAAATTAACATTCCCCATATATGGATGCTTCTACCTTGTTCCATGTAAATTAGCATTCCCCATATATGGATGTGTCTACCTTGTTCCATGTAAATTAGCATTCCCCATATATGGATGTTTCTACCTTGTTCCATGTAAATTAGCATTCTCCATATATGGATGTGTTTACCTTGTTCCATGTAAATTAGCATTCCCCATATATGGATGCTTCTACCTTGTTCCGTGTAAATCAACATTCCCCATATATGGATGCTTCTACCTTGTTCCATGTAAATCAGCATTCCCCATATATGGATGTGTCTACCTTGTTCCATATAAATTAGCATTCCCCATATATGTATGTGTTTACCTTGTTCCATGTAAATTAGCATTCCCCATATATGGATGTGTCTACCTTGTTCCGTGTAAATCAGCATTCCCCATATATGTATATGGATGCTTTTACCTTGTTCCGTGTAAATCAGCATTCCCCATATATGTATGTGGATGTTTTTACCTTGTTCCGTGTAAATCAGCATTCCCCATATATGTATGTGGATGTTTTTACCTTGTTCCGTGTAAATCAGCATTCCCCATATATGGATATTTCTACCTTGTTCCATGTAAATCAGCATTCCCCATATATGGATATTTCTACCTTGTTCCATGTAAATCAGCTTTCTCCATACATTCATTGTTCCCCTCACCAGGCCCTAGTAAGAAAACAAGTTGCATTTTTAATCTTTATGAGAATGAGAGCTGATCCCATGTATAATATTATTATGATTAAATTCGTTAGCTGGTCATATACAAGACACCAGTCCTGTATAGTAAAATAACAGTGAAATGATAACAATATAAGTGTGTAGATTTTGTGTTTATGAGGGCCTCCATAGCTGAGTTGTTACGGTTGTTGATTTCAAGTCACTAGACTATCACCGATGCAGTTTCGAATCCTACTGGACATGTCAAATTCGTTCAAATAAGGAAGCTATCCAGCTTGCGGAAGGTCGGTGGTTCTACTCGAGTACCCACTCGTACTGCTCGGACAGGCACTCAGGGTCTTCCTTCACCAGTAATATCTGGAGAGTCGCCATATGACCTAAGCTGTTTGTGCGAATTTGACCCCCCCAAAAACAAAGAATGATTTTGTGTTTCAGTTTGGAGCGTTCTTCAGTGCGGTAATGACCAAGAAGATAGAGCTCAGCACATGGAACGACAGTAGCAAGAAGAAGCCCCAGATAATGAAGGACAATTTTTGGCCGGTAACACATTTACACGTAGCAAATTACCCGCTCCATGGTAACACATTTACACGTACAGCCTCGTAGCATATTACCCGCGCCATGGTAACACATTTACACGTAACAGCTCATAGCATATTACCCATGCCATAGTAACACATTTAAATGTAACGGCTCGTAGCATATTACCCATGCCATGGTAACACATTTACATGTAACGGCTCGTAGCATATTACCCATGCCATGGTAACACATTTACATGTAACAGCTCGTAGCATATTACCCATGCCATGGTAACACATTTACATGTAACGGCTCGTAGCATATTACCCATGCCATGGTAACACATTTACATGTAACGGCTCATAGCATATTACCCATGCCATGGTAACACATTTACACGTACAACCTCGTAGCATATTACCCACGCCATGGTAACACATTTACACGTACAGCCTCGTAGCATATTACCCGCGCCATGGTAACCCATTTACATGTAACGGCTCATAGCATATTACCCGCACCATGGTAACCCATTTACACGTACAGCCTCGTAGCATATTACCCACGCCATGGTAACACATTTACACGTACAGCCTCGTAGCATATTACCCGCGCCATGGTAACACATTTACACGTACAGCCTCGTAGCATATTACCCGCACCATGGTAACCCATTTACACGTACAGCCTCGTAGCATATTACCCACGTCATGGTAACACATTTACACGTACAGCCTTGTAGCATATTACCCGCACCATGGTAACCCATTTACATGTAAAACCTTGTAGCATATTACCTGCACCATGGTAACACATTTACATGTAAAACCTTGTAGCATATTACCCACGTCATGGTAACACATTTACACATACAGCCTTGTAGCATATTACCCGCACCATGATAACACATTTACACGTACAGCCTTGTAGCATATTACCCGCACCATGGTAACCCATTTACATGTAAAACCTTGTAGCATATTACCCGCGCCATGGTAACACATTTACACGTACAGCCTTGTAGCATATTACCCGCGTCATTGTAACACATTTACATGTAAAACCTTGTAGCATATTACCCGCGCCATGGTAACACATTTACATGTAAAGCATCGTAGCATATTACCCGCACCATGGTAACACATTTACATGTAAAACCTTGTAGCATATTACCCGCACCATGGTAACACATTTACACGTACAGCCTTGTAGCATATTACCCGCACCATGGTAACACATTTACACGTACAGCCTTGTAGCATATTATCCACGCCATGTGAAAATGTTCAGATTAAGCTAAAATTACACATTTCCCCACCTTTACTTTACTGTTAGGGTTTACACGTGTAAACGGAGCCGTGTCGTGTAATGGCAATACACGTGTACTAATTGAGTACCCGTGTACACTATCTAACTGCGCAATATGCATACTTGAACAACGTGTAAATGGCGCCGTGTCATGTATTAAGGATCGTGTACACGTTTACAAAAATCTGTACACATGACAGCCCTAATTATTGTATGATTTCAAGGGTTTATAAATTAAAGCTATTTTGATATCAAATTGTGTAAAAATATCGAAACTGTTGCCATAGGAACAATGTTTACAAGCCCATCACTTAGTTAAAACAAGATAATGGCATGATATTTGGTCAGATCATGATATAAACTAAAGTCCAGTCTGTCACCATTTGAGATATTTGGTTGACGTTATTCCATTTCCAATCATAAAAACATGGCAACATTCCAACAAGTAAATACATGTATCTTAATAGCATGTTATTGTAGGCCTGTATCATACAGACGGATCTATAGTTCAGTGGTAACACGCTGGACTGGTAATCCAGGGATCGCAGGTTCGATCCCTCGTCTGACCCTAATAAAATGAGCAGTCTTTCAGATGGGACGTTAACCGAGGTCTCGTGTTGGTGCTTTATACCGTGCATGTAAACGAACCAGAGGAGACTGTGTGGGTTTTATCTGTAATGTATTTCTGCTATAACTGTTCGGTAGAAATTGAGTTGGTTTTATCTGTAATGTATTTCTGCTAACTGTTAGGTAGAAATTGAGTGGGTTTTATCTGTAATGTATTTCTGCTAACTGTTAGGTAGAAATTTAGTGGGTTTTATCTGTAATGTATTTCTGCTAACTGTTAAGGTAGAAATTGAGTGGGTTTTATCTGTAATGTATTTCTGCTAACTGTTAGGTAGAAATTGAGTGGGTTTTATCTGTAATGTATTTCTGCTATAACTGTTAGGTAGAAATTGAGTGGGTTTTATCTGTAATGTATTTCTGCTATAACTGTTAGGTAGAAATTGAGTGGGTTTTTATCTGTAATGTATTTCTGCTATAACTGTTAGGTAGAAAATGAGTGGGTTTTATCGGTAGTCTATGAATGCTATTAACCTATACTTACAGGCTACCACACAGAAGAAACACCTAGTAGAGAGCTGGTTCAAAGATCTGGCATCAGGAGCCAAGCCGCTGGCACAGTTGAGCAAGCGTGTTCCGTCGTTCTTCTACAGCAAGAAGGAGGAGATATTCGCTAACCTCAGCGAATTTAGCATGCCGATGATTAAAGCCGCATTGTTCATCAAGATGACAGCTGCTTACTATCTGGCCATGCAAGAAAACAAACCAAAGAAGAGACAAATAGTGGATCAATCCCTGGGTGAGAAGGCGGATGAAAGCAGTAGTTGTGTAGCAAAATACGTGTCTCCCCATCTATTATTCAGAGGGGCATACAGGGATCATTCTAGAGGGCGATGTGGGCGAAATTGTCGCCCTAGGGACCCTGGCTTCGCCCTCTGGGGGGCCCCACTTCTTCCTTAATTTTTTTAGTTTTTATGATTTTCAAACAAAATTGTGTCTAGTAAGATACACTGGCCCATTATAAAGCACTCCTTCTATTCAAATGTTGTATTTAATGGTTGTACTGTGCATTTTAACTCTATTTTGCAGAAGTATATCAGAACACCATTTAAGGAAGCGATCACGCGCTTTCTCACTTCTCCCAAAAATTCTGAACTAGAATGAATCCTGGGCATATATCTGTTTGTATTATAGGTATCAAAGTCGTGATAGCGTAGTTGTAGCGTTCGCTGAAGGCCTGAAGATCGAGCCCCACTGGAGCCATTACGTGTGCCCTTAGGCAAGGTTATGTTAAATTCCATGTTACCTCTTCTCTCCTCGTGGCGATGGATTCCATCAGGAATGAGGTTTCGAGAGTGATTAATATAAGTTATAAGAACTTATTTCGCAATCGAGCTAACATAAATTTGTATAAACTATCGATACCAATGTATAGATATTCGATAATGAATTGATGGAATATAATTTTATTTGGTACAAATATGTGTCCCCATAATGGCTATGTCCATCCAACTATTGCCCAATAGTTCATACAAATTTATTTATTAGCTCGATTGCGAAACAAGTTCTTATAACTTATATTAATCACTCTCGAGACCTCATTCCTGATGGAATCCATCACCACGAGGGAGAGAGAAGAGGCAATGTGGAAATTAAATGCCTTGCATAAGGGCACAATCGTAGCGGCTCCAGCAGGGTTCGAACTCCGGACCTTTCGCACCTGAAGTGAACGCTCATCCACTGCGCTATCACGACCTCCACTTGCCTAATATGTATAGAAAAGTATAGATTTGTAAGTTTAAAGCCCCTTGATGCATTTACTGCTGCACAACGAGATATTGTAAGGAGCGGATGATTAAATAGTCATACCTGTGTTAAGCAGCCAGGCAAAGGAGTCAGAGAAAGTGGCTGCTTAGCACAGGTGGCTGCTTAATATAGGTCAAATGTATAGTAAAACAACATATTTGGAATCTTGAAACGGCTGCTTAATACAGATTGGCTGCTTAATGGAGGTGACCACTAACACAGGTTTGACTGTATAATGGAGGTGACCACTAACACAGGTTTGACTGTATAATGGAGGTGGCCACTAACACAGGTTTGACTGTATAATGGAGGTGACCACTAACACGTGTTTGACTGTATAATGGAAGTGACCACTAACACACGTTTGGCTGTATAATGGAGGTGACCACTAACACAGGTTTGACTGTATAATGGAGGTGACCACTAACACAGGTTTGACTGTATAATGGAGGTGACCACTAACACAGGTTTGACTGTATAATGGAGGTGACCACTAACACAGGTTTGACTGTATAATGGAGGTGACCACTAACACAGGTTTGACTGTATAATGGAGGTGACCACTAACACAGGTTAGACTGTATTGTGATTATTTTCTTCTGTTGCAGAGTGGACAATAGGGCTCACCAAGTTTATGAGGGAACAGTTGAACAAAGTGCAGGAGCATTACCACGGTAGCTCGTCCGGTCCTGTGATGAGCTTTCTCACTGCCACCCAGGCTCCGTCTCAGGTGGACCTCGACCTGGCCCTCAAGCAGTGGCACTACTGTTGCAGGCTTGCCAGACATATGTATGACGTGAGTATTTAATGTTTGTGGTAGAGTTGGGGAGGTAGACCTCGACCTGGCCTGGCCCTCTAGCTGTGGCACTACTGCTGCAGACATATGTATGATGTGAGTATTTAATGTTTGTGGTAGAGTTGGGGAGGTAGACCTCGACCTGGCCCTCTAGCTGTGGCACTACTGCTGCAGACATATGTATGACGTGAGTAATTCCTGTTTGTGGTAGAGTTGGTGAGGTAGACCTCGACCTGGCCCTCTAGCTGTGGCACTACTGCTGCAGGCATATGTATGGTGTGAGTATTTCCTGTGTGTGGTAGAGTTGAGGTGGTAGACCTCGACCTGGCCCTCTAGCTGTGGCACTACTGCTGCAGGCATATGTATGGTGTGAGTATTTCCTGTTTGTGGTAGAGTTGGGGAGGTAGACCTCGATCTGGCCCTCTAGCTGTGGCACTACTGCTGTAGACATATGTATGGTGTGAGTATTTCCTGTTTGTGGTAGAGTTGGGGAGGTAGACCTCGACCTGGCCCTCTAGCTGTGGCACTACTGCTGCAGGCATATGTATGGTGTGAGTATTTCCTGTGTGTGGTAGAGTTGAGGTGGTAGACCTCGACCTGGCCCTCTAGCTGTGGCACTACTGCTGCAGGCATATGTATGGTGTGAGTATTTCCTGTTTGTGGTAGAGTTGGGGAGGTAGACCTCGATCTGGCCCTCTAGCTGTGGCACTACTGCTGTAGACATATGTATGGTGTGAGTATTTCCTGTTTGTGGTAGAGTTGGGGAGGTAGACCTCGATCTGGCCCTCTAGCTGTGGCACTACTGTTGCAGGTTGATGTATGATGTGAGTATTTCATGTTTGTGGTAGAGTTGGGGAGGTAGACCTCGATCTGGCCCTCTAGCTGTAGCACTGCTGCTGCAGAATGATGTATGGTGTGAGTATTTCCTGTTTGTGGTAGAGTTGGGGAGGTAGACCTCGATCTGGCCCTCTAGCTGTGGCACTACTGCTGCAGGCATATGTATGGTGCGAGTATTCCTGTTTGTGGTAGAGTTGGGGAGGTAGACCTCGATCTGGCCCTCTAGCTGTGGCACTACTGTTGCATGCAGATGTATGGTGTGAGTATTTTCTGTTTGTGGTAGAGTTGGGGAGGTAGACCTCGATCTGGCCCTCTAGCTGTGGCACTACTGCTGCAGACATATGTATGGTGTGAGTATTTCCTGTTTGTGGTAGAGTTGGGGATGTAGACCTCGATCTGGCCCTCTAGCTGTGGCACTACTGCTGTAGACATATGTATGGTGTGAGTATTTCCTGTTTGTGGTAGAGTTGGAGAGGTAGACCTCGATCTGGCCCTCTAGCTGTGGCACTACTGCTGCAGGCATATGTATGGTGTGAGTATTTCCTGTTTGTGGTAGAGTTGGGGAGGTAGACCTCGACCTGGCCCTCTAGCTGTGGCACTACTGCTGCAGGCATATGTATGGTGTGAGTATTTCATGTTTGTGGTAGAGTTGGGGAGGTAGACCTCGACCTGGCCCTCTAGCTGTGGCACTACTGCTGCAGGCATATGTATGGTGTGAGTATTTCCTGTTTGTGGTAGAGTTGGGGAGGTAGACCTCGATCTGGCCCTCTAGCTGTAGCACTACTGCTGCAGAATGATGTATGGTGTGAGTATTTCCTGTTTGTGGTAGAGTTGGGGAGGTAGACCTCGATCTGGCCCTCTAGCTGTGGCACTGCTGCTGCAGGCATATGTATGGTGTGAGTATTTCATGTTTGTGGTAGAGTTGGGGAGGTAGACCTCGATCTGGCCCTCTAGCTGTAGCACTGCTGCTGCAGAATGATGTATGGTGTGAGTATTTCCTGTTTGTGGTAGAGTTGGGGAGGTAGACCTCGATCTGGCCCTCTAGCTGTGGCACTACTGCTGCAGGCATATGTATGGTGTGAGTATTTCCTGTTTGTGGTAGAGTTGAGGAGGTAGACCTCGATCTGGCCCCTCTAGCTGTGGCACTACTGTTGCAGGTTGATGTATGATGTGAGTATTTCATGTTTGTGGTAGAGTTGGGGAGGTAGACCTCGATCTGGCCCTCTAGCTGTGGCACTACTGCTGCAGACATATGTATGGTGTGAGTATTTCCTGTTTGTGGTAGAGTTGGGGAGGTAGACCTCGATCTGGCCCTCTAGCTGTGGCACTACTGCTGCAGACATATGTATGGTGTGAGTATTTCCTGTTTGTGGTAGAGTTGGGGAGGTAGACCTCGATCTGGCCCTCTAGCTGTGGCACTACTGCTGCAGACATATGTATGGTGTGAGTATTTCCTGTTTGTGGTAGAGTTGGAGAGGTAGACCTCGATCTGGCCCTCTAGCTGTGGCACTACTGCTGCAGGCATATGTATGGTGTGAGTATTTCCTGTTTGTGGTAGAGTTGGAGAGGTAGACCTCGATCTGGCCCTCTAGCTGTGGCACTACTGCTGCAGACATATGTATGGTGTGAGTATTTCCTGTTTGTGGTAGAGTTGGGGAGGTAGACCTCGATCTGGCCCTCTAGCTGTGGCACTACTGCTGCAGACATATGTATGGTGTGAGTATTTCCTGTTTGTGGTAGAGTTGGAGAGGTAGACCTCGATCTGGCCCTCTAGCTGTGGCACTACTGCTGCAGACATATGTATGGTGTGAGTATTTCCTGTTTGTGGTAGAGTTGGGGAGGTAGACCTCGATCTGGCCCTCTAGCTGTGGCACTACTGCTGCAGACATATGTATGGTGTGAGTATTTCCTGTTTGTGGTAGAGTTGGAGAGGTAGACCTCGATCTGGCCCTCTAGCTGTGGCACTACTGCTGCAGGCTGATGTATGGTGTGAGTATTTCATGTTTGTGGTAGAGTTGGGGAGGTAGACCTCGATCTGGCCCTCTAGCTGTGGCACTACTGCTGCAGGCTGATGTATGGTGTGAGTATTTCCTGTTTGTGGTAGAGTTGGAGAGGTAGACCTCGATCTGGCCCTCTAGCTGTGGCACTACTGCTGCAGGCATATGTATGGTGTGAGTATTTCCTGTTTGTGGTAGAGTTGGAGAGGTAGACCTCGATCTGGCCCTCTAGCTGTGGCACTACTGCTGCAGGCTGATGTATGGTGTGAGTATTTCCTGTTTGTGGTAGAGTTGGAGAGGTAGACCTCGATCTGGCCCTCTAGCTGTGGCACTACTGCTGCAGACTGATGTATGGTGTGAGTATTTCCTGTTTGTGGTAGAGTTGGGGAGGTAGACCTCGATCTGGCCCTCTAGCTGTGGCACTACTGCTGCAGGCATATGTATGGTGTGAGTATTTCCTGTTTGTGGTAGAGTTGGAGAGGTAGACCTCGATCTGGCCCTCTAGCTGTGGCACTACTGCTGCAGGCTGATGTATGGTGTGAGTATTTCCTGTTTGTGGTAGAGTTGGAGAGGTAGACCTCGATCTGGCCCTCTAGCTGTGGCACTACTGCTGCAGACATATGTATGGTGTGAGTATTTCCTGTTTGTGGTAGAGTTGGAGAGGTAGACCTCGATCTGGCCCTCTAGCTGTGGCACTACTGCTGCAGACATATGTATGGTGTGAGTATTTCCTGTTTGTGGTAGAGTTGGAGAGGTAGACCTCGATCTGGCCCTCTAGCTGTGGCACTACTGCTGCAGACATATGTATGGTGTGAGTATTTCCTGTTTGTGGTAGAGTTGGAGAGGTAGACCTCGATCTGGCCCTCTAGCTGTGGCACTACTGCTGCAGGCTGATGTATGGTGTGAGTATTTCCTGTTTGTGGTAGAGTTGGAGAGGTAGACCTCGATCTGGCCCTCTAGCTGTGGCACTACTGCTGCAGACATATGTATGGTGTGAGTATTTCCTGTTTGTGGTAGAG
>CM026389.1:56743529-56799940 GCA_014843695.1 Archivesica marissinica | reverse complement strand
ACCTCGATCTGGCCCTCTAGCTGTGGCACTACTGCTGCAGACATATGTATGGTGTGAGTATTTCCTGTTTGTGGTAGAGTTGGAGAGGTAGACCTCGATCTGGCCCTCTAGCTGTGGCACTACTGCTGCAGACATATGTATGGTGTGAGTATTCTTGTTCATGGTAGAGTTGTTGGGCCATGTCTTTTGACCAATACCTGCTGTTTACGGTTTATTTTAAATGTTTGTATTACTTTCCATACAGGAGGGTTTATTGGACAGACACGAATTCCTAACGTGGATCGTGGAAATAGTGGAGAAGATGAAGCAGACGGACGATACCATTCTAAAACTGGTGCTAAAGGAACTTTTACAGGTAGAACAAGATAAATGATTGTGAAACAAGATTTAAAACTTATATTGGCGGGGATGAAGGCGTATATGTCATCTTTCCTGTATACTTTGATAAAGAAATAATAGTTTTCTTTTTATATTTTATTGGCGAATAAAACATGGTTTGGAGTTCTGGCGAATTAACCACTTAGGGCGTATGGTTTGGAGTTCTGACGCGTAGGAATTAACCACTTAGGGCATATGGTTTGGAGTTCTGACGCGTAGGAATTAACCACTTAGGGCGTATGGTTTGGAGTTCTGGTGAATTAACCACTTAGGGCATATGGTTTGGAGTTCTGGTGAATTAACCACTTAGGGCGTATGGTTTGGAGTTCTGGTGAATTAACCACTTAGGGCATATGGTTTGGAGTTCTGGTGAATTAACCACTTAGGGCGTATGGTTTGGAGTTCTGGCGAATTAACCACTTAGGGCATATGGTTTGGAGTTCTGGTGAATTAACCACTTAGGCGTATGGTTTGGAGTTCTGGCGTTAACCACTTGGGCGTATGGTTTGGAGTTCTGGTGATTAACCATTAGGGCGTATGGTTTGGAGTTCTGGTGATTAACCACTTAGGGCGTATGGTTTGGAGTTCTGACGCGTAGGAATTAACCACTTAGGGCGTATGGTTTGGAGTTCTGGTGAATTAACCACTTAGGGCGTATGGTTTGGAGTTCTGGTGAATTAACCACTTAGGGCGTATGGTTTGGAGTTCTGGTGAATTAACCACTTAGGGCATATGGTTTGGAGTTCTGGTGAATTAACCACTTAGGGCGTATGGTTTGGAGTTCTGGCGAATTAACCACTTAGGGCATATGGTTTGGAGTTCTGGTGAATTAACCACTTAGGACGTATGGTTTGGAGTTCTGGCGAATTAACCACTTTGGGCGTATGGTTTGGAGTTCTGGTGAATTAACCATTTAGGGCGTATGGTTTGGAGTTCTGGTGAATTAACCACTTAGGGCGTATGGTTTGGAGTTCTGGCAAATTAACCACTTTGGGCGTATGGTTTGGAGTTCTGGTGAATTAACCACTTAGGGCGTATGGTTTGGAGTTCTGGCGAATTAACCACTTAGGGCGTATGGTTTGGAGTTCTGGCGAATTAACCACTGGGCATATGGTTTGGAGTTCTGACGCGTAGGAATTAACCACTTAGGGCGTATGGTTTGGAGTTCTGGCGAATTAACCACTTAGGGCGTATGGTTTGGAGTTCTGGCGAATTAACCACTTAGGGCGTATGGTTTGGAGTTCTGGCGAATTAACCACTTAAGGCGTATGGTTTGGAGTTCTGACGCGTAGGAATTAACCACTTAGGGCATATGGTTTGGAGTTCTGGCGAATTAACCACTTAGGGCGTATGGTTTGGAGTTCTGGCGAATTAACCACTTTGGGCGTATGGTTTGGAGTTCTGATGCGTAGGAATTAACCACGTAGGCCTAAATGGTTAATTCCGACGCTCAGAACGACAAACCATGTTTTATTCGACTATAAATAACGCAAATACAAATATTATTTCAATTCTAACATAACTGAAATCAGAGCAATTGATAAGCTTTTGAAATTAATTGGGTATTACCCCATCATTTGACATTGGGTATTCACTAAACTGGATTGTGTATTCAAAAATACGGTACGATTTTTTTCTCATTTTGTATTCAGGTTTATTATTAATAATCAATAAGTAACTGTAACGTATGTGACTTACAAGCAGCACTGTGTTCGGAACTTGTATTATGCCGAACAATACTAGACATGTTTGGAGTGCCATCATGCGCCCACACACTGGATCATTTTAACTTGGTTTTCAACGCTTGGCAATTAGTGCATGTCAACCTCATCTTTCCAGAGTAATTAATTACCAGCCATAGAAATTTGTTTCATAAATGATGTCACAAAGCTACAAAACTGACACCATGTTCTGACATCACACGCTAAACCATGTTTTATTGCAGATTTAGCAATTCCTTCTTTACATACACAGACAAAATGCCGAACCTAGTTAGAATATAGCATCGTATAACATATTGACATCGTATTACCTTCTTGTAATGTTTGTATCCATGAACCTAGTTAGAATATAGCATCGTATAACAGTCTTCTACCTTCTTGTAATGTTTGTATCCATGAACCTAGTTAGAATATAGCATCGTATAACAGTCTTCTACCTTCTTGTAATGTTTGTATCCATGTAACAGTCTTCTACCTTCTTGTAATGTTTGTATCCATGAACCTAGTTAGAATATAGCATCGTATAACAGTCTTCTACCTTCTTGTAATGTTTGTATCCATGAACCTAGTTAGAATATAGCATCGTATAACAGTCTTCTACCTTCTTGTAATGTTTGTATCCATGCTTTGCTTTTATATCTGTCAACATACTAGTTCTAGTGTTATTTTTATCTTCTGTTATCTGTGTTGCATACCAGGAAATATTTGTATCTAGTGTATTGTATGTTATGTTATTTGTATCTTGTGTATTTGTATCTTCTGTTATCTGTGTTACATATCTTACGTTATTTGTATCTTGTGTATTTGTATGTTATGTTATTTGTATCTTGTGTATTTGTATCTTCTGTTTTCTGTGTTGCATACCAGGAGTTATTTGTATCTGGTGTATTTGATTCTTCTGTTATCTGTGTTACATATCTTACATTATTTGTATCTGGTGTATTTGTATATTATGTTATTTGTATCCAGTGTAGTGTATTTGTATATTAAGTTATTTGTATCCAGTGTAGTGTATTTGTATATTATGTTATTTGTATCGTGTAGTGTATTTGTATATTATGTTATTTGTATCCAATGTAGGGTATTTGTATATAAGTTATTTGTATCTGGTGTAGTGTATTTGTATATTATGTTATTTGTATCCAATGTAGGGTATTTGTATATGAAGTTATTTGTATCTGGTGTAGTGTATTTGTATATTATGTTATTTGTATCCAATGTAGGGTATTTGTATATGAAGTTATTTGTATCCAGTGTAGTGTATTTGTATATTAAGTTATTTGTATCTGGTGTAGTGTATTTGTATATTATGTTATTTGTATCCAGTGTAGGGTATTTGTATATTAAGTTATTTGTATCCAGTGTAGTGTATTTGTATATTAAGTTATTTGTATCCCATGTAGTGTATTTGTATATTAAGTTATTTGTATCCCATGTAGTGTATTTGTATATTAAGTTATTTGTATCCAGTGTAGTGTATTTGTATATTATGTTATTTGTATCCAGTGTAGTTGTATATTAAGTTATTTGTATCTGGTGTAGTGTATTTGTATATTATGTTATTTGTATCCAATGTAGTGTATTTGTATATTAAGTTATTTGTATCCAGTGTAGTGTATTTGTATATTAAGTTATTTGTATCCAGTGTAGTGTATTTGTATATTAAGTTATTTGTATCTGGTGTAGTGTATTTGTTATTAAGTTATTTGTATCCAGTGTAGTGTATTTGTATATTAAGTTATTTGTATCTGGTGTAGTGTATTTGTATATTATGTTATTTGTATCCAATGTAGTGTATTTGTATATTATGTTATTTGTATCCAGTGTAGTGTATTTGTATATTATGTTATTTGTATCTGGTGTAGTGTATTTGTATATTAAGTTATTTGTATCTGGTGTAGTGTATTTGTATATTATGTTATTTGTATCCAATGTAGGGTATTTGTATATTAAGTTATTTGTATCCAGTGTAGTGTATTTGTATATTAAGTTATTTGTATCTGGTGTAGTGTATTTGTATATTATGTTATTTGTATCCAATGTAGGGTATTTGTATATGAAGTTATTTGTATCCAGTGTAGTGTATTTGTATATTAAGTTATTTGTATATTAAGTTATTTGTATCCAGTGTAGTGTATTTGTATATTATGTTATTTGTATCTTGTGTAGTGTATTTGTATATTAAGTTATTTGTATCCAGTGTAGTGTATTTGTATATTAAGTTATTTGTATCCAGTGTAGTGTATTTGTATATTAAGTTATTTGTATCTGGTGTAGTGTATTTGTATATTATGTTATTTGTATCCAGTGTAGTGTATTTGTATATTAAGTTATTTGTATCCCATGTAGTGTATTTGTATATTAAGTTATTTGTATCCCATGTAGTGTATTTGTATATTAAGTTATTTGTATCCAGTGTAGTGTATTTGTATATTATGTTATTTGTATCTGGTGTAGTGTATTTGTATATTATGTTATTTGTATCCAGTGTAGTGTATTTGTATATTATGTTATTTGTATCCAGTGTAGTGTATTTGTATATTAAGTTATTTGTATCCCATGTAGTGTATTTGTATATTAAGTTATTTGTATCCCATGTAGTGTATTTGTATATTAAGTTATTTGTATCCAGTGTAGTGTATTTGTATATTATGTTATTTGTATCCAGTGTAGTGTATTTGTATATTAAGTTATTTGTATCTGGTGTAGTGTATTTGTTATTAAGTTATTTGTATCCAGTGTAGTGTATTTGTATATTAAGTTATTTGTATCCAGTGTAGTGTATTTGTATATTAAGTTATTTGTATCCCATGTAGTGTATTTGTATATTAAGTTATTTGTATCCATGTAGTGTATTTGTATATTAAGTTATTTGTATCCAGTGTAGTGTATTTGTATATTATGTTATTTGTATCTGGTGTAGTGTATTTGTATATTATGTTATTTGTATCCAGTGTAGTGTATTTGTATATTATGTTATTTGTATCCAGTGTAGTGTATTTGTATATTAAGTTATTTGTATCCCATGTAGTGTATTTGTATATTAAGTTATTTGTATCCCATGTAGTGTATTTGTATATTAAGTTATTTGTATCCAGTGTAGTGTATTTGTATATTATGTTATTTGTATCCAGTGTAGTGTATTTGTATATTAAGTTATTTGTATCTGGTGTAGTGTATTTGTTATTAAGTTATTTGTATCCAGTGTAGTGTATTTGTATATTAAGTTATTTGTATCCAGTGTAGTGTATTTGTATATTAAGTTATTTGTATCTGGTGTAGTGTATTTGTTATTAAGTTATTTGTATCCAGTGTAGTGTATTTGTATATTAAGTTATTTGTATCCAGTGTAGTGTATTTGTATATTAAGTTATTTGTATCTGGTGTAGTGTATTTGTATATTAAGTTATTTGTATCCAGTGTAGTGTATTTGTATATTAAGTTATTTGTATCCAGTGTAGTGTATTTGTATATTAAGTTATTTGTATCTGGTGTAGTGTATTTGTATATTATGTTATTTGTATCCAATGTAGGGTATTTGTATATGAAGTTATTTGTATCTGGTGTAGTGTATTTGTATATTATGTTATTTGTATCCAATGTAGTGTATTTGTATATGAAGTTATTTGTATCCAGTGTAGTGTATTTGTATATTAAGTTATTTGTATCTGGTGTAGTGTATTTGTATATTATGTTATTTGTATCCAGTGTAGTGTATTTGTATATTAAGTTATTTGTATCCGATGTAGTGTATTTGTATATTAAGTTATTTGTATCCCATGTAGTGTATTTGTATATTAAGTTATTTGTATCCAGTGTAGTGTATTTGTATATTATGTTATTTGTATCCAGTGTAGTGTATTTGTATATTAAGTTATTTGTATCTGGTGTAGTGTATTTGTATATTATGTTATTTGTATCCAATGTAGGGTATTTGTATATGAAGTTATTTGTATCCAGTGTAGTGTATTTGTATATTAAGTTATTTGTATCTGGTGTAGTGTATTTGTATATTATGTTATTTGTATCCAATGTAGGGTATTTGTATATGAAGTTATTTGTATCTGGTGTAGTGTATTTGTATATTATGTTATTTGTATCCAATGTAGGGTATTTGTATATGAAGTTATTTGTATCCAGTGTAGTGTATTTGTATATTAAGTTATTTGTATCTGGTGTAGTGTATTTGTATATTATGTTATTTGTATCTTGTGTAGTGTATTTGTATATTATGTTATTTGTATCCAGTGTAGTGTATTTGTATATTATGTTATTTGTATCCAGTGTAGTGTATTTGTATATTAAGTTATTTGTATCCAGTGTAGTGTATTTGTATATTATGTTATTTGTATCCAGTGTAGTGTATTTGTATATTAAGTTATTTGTATCCAGTGTAGTGTATTTGTATATTAAGTTATTTGTATCTGGTGTAGTGTATTTGTATATTATGTTATTTGTATCCAGTGTAGTGTATTTGTATATTAAGTTATTTGTATCCAGTGTAGTGTATTTGTATATTATGTTATTTGTATTACAGTATTTGGATGAGGTTACGCTGTCTGCCCAGCTGTCCCGACGCCTGGCGTACGCGGCCTCTCGGAGGATCAGCCAGCTGTGTAATGACTCTGGGTGTACGTCACCGCGGACACAGTCACCCATGCTGAATAACAGCAATAACAAGTATGTAGCTCACTGAAGCATTGAAATATCCCCCCACCCACATGTCCTTCCTTCAGGCTGTATCAACAAGGTGTCTTGTAATGTAGTACTACAGCCGCAAGATACTATTAACATCGTTAGGGAGTTTCTGGTAACTGGACTCCTCCCCAAAGTTAGAACCGGGCTCACAATACAGATTAGTTTAGTTTATACAAATTTATTTTAGCTCTATTGCGAAACAAATTCTTACAACTTATATTAATCACTGTCGAGACCTCATTCCTGATGGAATCCATCACCACGAGGGAGAGAGAATAGGCAACGTGGAATTTAAACGCATATCGATCTTAGACTGGAAACAGATATGAATAAATGTATACACCTTATTGAGAGATTATATTTACCAATTTAGGTTTGTTAGAAAAATGTATGACCGATTTCTTGGCTTTTTCAACATTTCTGGACCGATTTGTTATGACTTTTTGTTGCTACAACCTGTCGGCAAGTTTAAAATTTGGTCGTGGACCAGGAGACCGGCGTTTTTAGAAAGCCCCGACTTCGATATCTATTGACAAAGCTGCGAAAATGTTCACAACTACTTTTCCCCCCGAAGCGCTCTCTAGCTTGAGCCCAGATTGTTGCTATTTTAGCCTCTACATGTATATCGATACTCAAGCCATCATTGACGATTGTATTATATAACATGTGTGTCGTAAATAAGAGATTCTTGTGTTTTGCTTTCAGCAACAGTAACCAGCAGCTTGTGACCCAGAATCCACTTGCTAGCGTGTTCGCTGAATTTAACAACTGTCCACAGCATAGAGGGATCATTCTGAGCCTCAGTGCATGTATACAGGTAATACATCATCTACTACAGCATGTATACAGGTAATACATCATCTACTACAGTGTATAAACACACGGTTAAACAATTTATAAACTCTCCACAGCATAGAGGGATCATTCTGAGCCTCAGTGCATGTATACAGGTAATACATCATCTACTACAGCATGTATACAGGTAATACATCATCTACTACAGCATAGAGGGATCATTCTGCATGTGTTGTATTTAACCGCGGCTCTACCTAGGCGTTGGATAATGGGGTATAAAAGTGTGGTTAACATGACATGCTCCAGCTATCATTCTGTCACAGTCACGGGTGGTGACGGTGTTTATTTTGTGCTGCAAACAATTAGGGATATATTGGTGATTTATATAGGCTGTGAGTGCTGCCAGGCTGAGGGTTGTAGATGGCTGTTAGGGATACCACCCTGAGGGGAACAGGGTATGAGGTACACCAAGGGGCTGGTTACCAGGCTGTTAGGGATGCCATCCTGAGGGGAACAGGGTATGAGATATACCAAGGGGATGGGTACCAGGCCGATAGGGATGCCATCCTGAGGGGAACAGGGTATGAGGTACACCAAGGGGCTGGGCATCAGGCTGTTAGGGATACCACCCTGAGGGGAACAGGGTATGAGATATACCAAGGGGATGGGATCAGGCTGTTAGGGATACCACCCTGAGGGGAACAGGGTATGAGGTATAACTTGTGCTCAAGTAATGTGATTGGTTGAGTCTGAGATTTGCACTCGGTTCAACCAATCAGATAGCTTGAGACTTGAGTTTGAGACTGAAGAAAGGTTTGATAACCTTGGTGCCCAGTTATGCATCGATTTTGTAAACAATGAAATCTTTTAAAACAACAACTCAACTAAGTAAATGTGCTAAGAATGATTTCATTCAACCCCAAGTAACTGACATGGACTGGTGCATTCAACCCCAAATAACTGACATGGACTGGTGCATTCAACCCCAAATAACTGACATGGACTGGTGCATTCAACACCAAGTAACTGACATGGACTGGTGCATTCAACCCCAAATAACTGACATGGACTGGTGCATTCAACCCCAAGTAACTGACATGGACTGGAGCATTCAACCCCAAGTAACTGACATGGACTGGTGCATTCAACCCCAAGTAACTGACATGGACTGGTGCATTCAACCCCAAGTAACCGACATGGACTGGTGCATTCAACCCCAAGTAACTGACATGGACTGGTGCATTCAACCAAGTAACTGACATGGACTGGTGCATTCAACCCCAAGTAACTGACATGGACTGGTGCATTCAACCCCAAGTAACTGACATGGACTGGTGCATTCAACCCCAAGTAACTGACATGGACTTGTGCATTCAACCCCAAGTAACTGACATGGACTGGTGCATTCAACCCCAAGTAACTGACATGGACTGGTGCATTCAACCCCAAGTAAGCGACATGGACTGGTGCATTCAACCCCAAGTAACTGACATGGACTGGTGCATTCAACCCCAAGTAACTGACATGGACTGGTGCATTCAACCCCAAGTAACTGACATGGACTGGTGCATTCAACCCCAAGTAACTGACATGGACTGGTGCATTCAACCCCAAGTAACTGACATGGACTGGAGCATTCAACCCCAAGTAACTGACATGGACTGGTGCATTCAACCCCAAGTAACTGACATGGACTTGTGCATTCAACCCCAAGTAACTGACATGGACTGGTGCATTCAACCCCAAGTAACTGACATGGACTGGTGCATTCAACCCCAAGTAACTGACATGGACTGGTGCATGATATTTTTAGACCAATAAATTAATAAGAAAATTATCTTTGGACCAGTTCATTTATTTTATCTAAAAATAGTAAATAATTATTACTGGCAAAAAGTGCAGATCCTGAGGAGACGGCTCTTCACAAGCCGGCTCATCTGGATCTACACTTTTTTGTAAGTCTATTTAGAGGCCTGTAGTGTTGAAAGGGTTAACTAATCGAAATCTTTTAAAACAACAGCTGAAACTAAGTAAATGTGCTAAGAATGATTTCATTAACTAATCGTTGAAATAAACAATCAACGCGTGGTTTTCATTATTCTTCAGGTGATCACGATGACCAGTCCGTCGGCGCTGATCTGGAATAACTTGAGCGAGGGACGGAGTAGTTCCCCTTACTGCTCATCTCCTCTTGACATTCTCCCTTGTCCACCATCTTGTTTGCCCATGCCACCTAGTGAGCAGAATCAACTGGTAATATGTGCTTCTATTTTGTAGTTGTGAAGAATGTCACTCTGTCTTCTGTTTCTTGTATAAGTTATCTCCCCTATGTTTTGAGTGGCCTTCATGGCAGAGTGGTTACGGTCGTTTACTTCAAATCACTTGCGCATAACCCAGGTTCGAAACCCACTGGGGGTGTCAAATTATTTCATGTTAGGAAGCTATCCAGCGGGCTTGCGGAAGGTCGGTTGTTCTACCCGGGTGCCCATCTGTGCCTGAAATACTGCTCGGAAAAGCACGCAGGGACGTAGGCTGTTAGTGCGATATTAAAAACTCCAAACCAATCAATCAATTGCGAAGCAAGTTTTAACAACTTATATTAATCACTGTCGTTGGCGCAGATGAAAGCGTATATGTGGTCATTCGTGTGGGAGGAAACTGGAGTACCCAGAGAAAACCCATCTGTCCGATCTGGCGACCACCGTACCATCTCACATACCTCCCGGTCCGAGGATCGAACTCAGGTTGCATTGGTGAGAAGCGAGCGCGCTAACCACTGCGCTAATCGGACAGCCCTTTGAATTGTTGAAAGAGTACAGAAATGTGGTACTCTGAAAACAGTCGATATTCTGAACGTATTCTTCCAAGATTAAAACGTACTTTCAAGTAGCAGCTACAGTATCAAGTTTAGTTTGCAGTTCCTTGGTTTCTCGACTTCAGGTTCGCTCACAGATTCGGACAATGGAGCAACAGATTAGGTTACGAAGTCGTGCTGCCGAAGTTAGATGGTCCTCGGATAAATGTCAGCAGTCGACGACGGGTAAGTCTGGTAGTTATCCGTGCCCACTGTTCATGTGAGGAAGCTATCCAGCTGGCTTACGGAAGTTTGGTGGTTCTACCTGGGTGTCCCCGTCTGTGCCTGAAATACTGCTCAAAGAGGTCTTCCTCCACCAAGAATAGCTGTAGATTTGCCATATGACCTAAGCGGTCGGCGCGACTAAACCCCCAAAACAAAAAAACTGTTCGTGGGGCAGGGGCATCCCATGTGATTGTCTGTGTGACATCCTATGAGGTGTAGGACATCCCTTATTTGTTTCAGGACATCCCATGTTGGTGCGAGCATATGGTTCCAATCCAGCCCATGTGGTCTTGGGATACTCTTTGTTGTTCCGGGCATTTCATGTGTTTCCTTGGCATTTAGGGACCATTTCACTTGTATGATTTTAGCACGAGACTAATAATGTCCGAAACAATTGATTAGTAGGAATCTTGATAGGGCAGTGGTATCGCGCTGTAGGTGTGAGAGGCTTGGGGTTCGAGCCCAGCTGTAGTCGTTACGATTGTGCCCTTAGACAAGGCCCATTGTCTCTCCCCTCTCCACCAGGAATCAGATCTCGAGAGCGATTTAACTAATGTTGTATTAACTTCGCAATCAAACTTAATATACATTAGTCTAGGCTTACAGTTGAATTTGTTGCATTGACCAAATGTCTCTCTTACATACCTCATATTTTCATTCTACAGACCCTGTAACATTCGATTGGAAACCAAGATTATTGGTCCTGTTATGTTTCATGAAATCCAACTCGACTGTAGCAACAATTAAGAAATTGATGCATTTGTACAGATGTTTGCAAGCATGATTGCATTCAAGTTGATCTAATATGTCAAAACGTGATTACTATGAAAGATTTAAATCAATGGTACAGATGGACAAAGTAGAATATGTATAGCTTTCTGTCCAATACATTAATACAATTGTTGTAAATAATCATGTATATGATAGAAAATAAATAATGTTTGAATTAATATGTTAACAATGTAATATGAATGCTGTAGAAGCCGAGTACTATTTAAAAATGACATTGAACACACTCGTTATTTATGTGTTCTATGTCTATGCTGAATATTTACATTGTTATTGCTCTCGCCATGCTGAGCACCTTCCAGTCCACCTTCCAGTCCACTACGTTTACATTAAGGTAAATGCTCTCGCCATGCTGAGCACCTTCCAGTCCACCTTCCAGTCCACTACATTTACATTAAGGTAAATGCTCTCCGCCATGTTGAGCACCTTCCAGTCCACTACGTTTACATTAAGGTAAATGCAGTTAACCTTGTTGCCGATTTGTTAAAATTGTTTCTTGTCGTCACAAATTGCACGTATTTCTATATCGTTGTTAATACCTCGCTGCATTTCTATACGTACCTGTTGAAACGAAATGACGTATGTACATGTGTACCATTTGTAGTCATTTTTTTAAAACTTTATTTATTTTACAACGATTGCCAATCAAGTTTTAACCACTTATATTAATCACTCTTGTTGGCGCGGGTGAAAGCGTAAATGTGGTCATTTGTGTGGGATGAAACCTGAGTACCCGGAGAAAACCCACCTGTCCGATCTGGCGACCATCGTACCATCTCACATACTTCCCGGTCCGAGGATCGAACCCGGGTTGCATTGGTGAGAAGGTTTTGAAAGCCTTTGAAAATTCCATGTTAATATAAGGAATAATATCAACCGTTTATTGGTGTATGCAATATGTTTGTTCTGTTTAAAGTATATGTGGAGGCCTTCATGTCCCCCACACAACTTCATCCTCCCCCACAACTTCCCCCTCCCCCACAACTTCCCCCTCCCCACAACTTCACCCTCCCCCAACTTCACCCTCCCCCAATTTCACCCTCCCCCACAACTTCCCCTCCCCATTTCACCCTCCCCCACAACTTCACCCTCCCCCACAACTACCGCCTCCCCAATTTCACCCTCCCCACAACTTCACCCTCCCCAATTTCACCATCACCAATTTCACCCTCACCCACAACGTCACCCTCCCCACGCAACATCACCCTCCCTCCATAACTTATAACGGAAACATCGGCCTACATAATCCAAATACATTTCAGGCGACTTGGGACTAGGGACCCTGACTTTGCCCCCTGTTATCCAGTAAGATACACTGGCCCAGTAGAAAGCACTCCTATTCAAATGTTGTATTGAATGGTCTGAGATTTCTTCCTTTATTTCAGGATATACGATGGGTAAAGTATTGAACGTGCTCGACATATTGGATCGACATAACTTTGATAAGGTGGAGAGCAATAACTGCCTGGAATCCCTCCATAACAAAATATTCACGCTTACACAGAACAAAGATAGCGCCGAGGTATCATCATTTTAATGCAATAATGACATTTCTACCAACGTGCCAACCATGGGGCCTCTGTGTCCGAGTGGTTACGGTCGTTTTGACTTCAAATCACTTGCTCCACACCGCTGTTGGTTCGAATCCCACTGGGGGTGTCAAATTGATAATTAAGGTATCCAGCTGGCTTGTGGGAGGTTGGTGGTTCTACCTGGGTGCCTGTAATACTGCTCGGACCTGCATGTATGGTCTTCCTCCACCAATAATAGTCGACGTATGACCTAAGCTGTTGGTGCGACTTTAAACCCCAAAAACAAACCAATGAACAAACCATGAAACATGTGGTGTTAAGCAGCTGTGCCAGATTTACTGCATAATTTGAAAGGCCCAGAGTTTGCGCTCAGCTGGAGCCGTTACGATTGTGCCCTTAAGCAAGGCACTTAAATTCAACAGTGCCTCTTCTCTCTCCCTCATGGCATTGAATTCCATCAGGAATGAGGTCTCGGGAGTGATTAATATAAGTTGTAAGAACTTGTGTAGCACATTAGTTTCAGGTGCGAAAGGCCCGGGGTTTGCGCTCAGCTGTAGCCATTACGATTATGCCCTTAAGCAAAGCACTTAAATTCCACATTGCCTCTCTCTCCCTCATGGCGATGGATTCCATCAGGAATGAGGTCTCAAAGCATCTATTTGAATCTAACATTGTAAAAACTTGTTTCGCAATTGAGTTAAAATAAATTTGTAGAAAGGTATAAAGAAAGTGACATTTTGTCCATAGCATGGACATTCCTACAGACAAATTGTATGATCTTCTACAGTATGAGTGTGACGAAAGCTCTTAACAACCTGCGTTGGCTCGCTTCAAAGTGTACTACTATATTACCGGAGACAGCCATCTTCATTTGTCCGGCGGCCACTGTATAGTCTGACAGACTTCCTAGACCGGGGTTCAGTGAGTAGTAAGAGTCGTTCTAACACTTCCATAATTTAAAGATCTTCAGCCAGTCAGTGATCAAGCAATCATGGCCTTGTTTATGAATCCTAAAACTGTTGTAAATTGTTTGATTTCTTTTCAGCCATTTGTGAGTGTCACATGTTTGTTATCTTTTCAGCCATTTGTGAGTGTCACATGTTTGTTATCTTTTCAGCCATTTGTGAGTGTCACATGTTTGTTATCTTTTCAGCCATTGGTCAGTGTTGCATGTTTGTAATCTTGGCAGCCATTGGTCAATAATGAACCAATCATGGCCTTTTGAGTTTTAAAACTATTTTAACTTGTTTGTTATCTTTTCAGCCATTGGTCAGTGATGATCCAATCATTACCCTCCTTATAGATTGGGCAGTCAGTATTAAAAGACAAGGTGCCCACAGAGCGGTTGTTGTAGCCAAACTGTTGGAGAAACGACAAAATGATATCAGGCTTGAGGTATTGACCTAGATTATTTCAGTTATCCTTTAACATTTTCATTCTCCTTGAGACCTCGTTGTTGACTTAAATGAACTTGACCTTCATTGCTGTATGTTTGAATCCCATTGGGAGTGTGAAATTCTTTCTTGGCTTGTGGAAGGTCGGTGGTTCTACCTAGATGCATATTCGTGCCTGAAATGCTTAGAGAGGCACCAGGGGTCTTCCTCTACCAATAATAGCTGGAGTGTGGTTTTTTTTTGGGTTTTTTTTCAGCTACGAGGAGTAGCCCGTTTATTTTTTTCATGTTGTAATTATCAATTACAGTTGTTTTACAATAATCTATCGATACTATATATTAGTATAGTATATGTACAAATGCATTTATTAATTGTTATAAAGAGAGAAGACATTATGTTTGAAAGTAAGATAGCAGGAGAAGAGTTGAAAGAATTCCGATCCAGAATACAAACGTCTTTTCAATATCAGTTGCTAATACGATTGCTGTTACATGCTTGTGATATATTTATATCAGTCAATATCAATTTGTTCCGCTTTCTATTGTGAGCTTCTAGTTTATTTTTCATAAAGGCTATATGTTCTTCGATGTGTTGTCTTTCTTTTAAATATCTGATAAAGGTAATGCAGTTTGGAACACATTTTTCTATTTTGCTTTTAAAAATATAATATTTTGCTGAAAGAATTATGAAATCTATCATAATATGGGGATGTTCTATACTTTGATTACCAAATGAAACCATTTTATAATCTATATTAAACTCTATTTGTTTGTCTATCAAATATGTTTTTAATCGCGACCAAAAATGTTGAACATGAGAACAGTCCCAGAATAAATATTTTAATGTCTCTGTATGCATATTGCAAAGTTCACATAGAGTTGAGTTTGTTATTTTTAATTTATAGAGTAGTTCATTAGTTGGTAATATTCGTGTCACATATTTATATTGGAATGTTCGTAATTTTGTATCGATAGTACATACAAATGGCATGTTGTATATTTTCTTCCATTCCAGGTATTCAAATATAGCTTTCCATTTTGTTTCGGCTTTATTTTGTGGAGTTTTATTGTACGTTTTTAGGAATGTTTTGTATAGGAATTGTGTTGGTCTTTTAATATTTTTTATTTCCTCTAGCAACGTTTTTGAATTTCTATCCATTTGATTATTCTCTTTTATTTCTTCGTTCCATTTTTTAGAAATATTTGACACTAGCGTGTGGTATTTTAAAAAATCTGAACGGTCTATTTCATAGATGTTTTGTAGTTCTGTAAAAGTATGAAATTTTCTTGTTATTCGATTATATATATGTCCTACATATTTAATTCCCTTTTGAAACGAGTTCTTATAAAATAACGTATTTTCTCCGACCCGTATAAACGAGTTGTTCCATAATATTTCGTTTGCATAACAATCTATTTGTGTCTTGAAATTGACTTTTGTCCAACTGGTAACAACATCTCTCAAAAAGCTATTTTCAAGTTTCGAAGCAATGTGCTTAGCAGATATATTTGATTCAAATAGAAGTTGTCCTCCAAATTTATTCAATTGTTTTAGATATGTGTCTTTCCAATGACCTTCATTTTCGGGGTTTATTAATCGTTTTACCCACGCAGCTTTTATAGAATTAACATATGCGTTTATATCAACCATTTTTAGCCCCCCATCTTGATAGTCACGCTTAATAATCGATCTTGCGACTTTATCTGGCTTCCCATCCCATAAGAAAGAGTACATATTTTTAGTAATTTCAGCTAACACATTTTCACTAGGACTTTCGAGTACAGTTAATGGATAGATAATTTTGGGCAATGCAAATGTTTTTATGACTGTGATTTTACCCATTAGTGTCAGTTTGTGCTTTCTCCATTTATATAAACACGAGTACATTTCTTGATTTCTTGTATTTTATTATTTATGTTGATCGAGATTCTGTCTCTTTTATTATTCGTAAACAGTATGCCCAATGCTTTTACTTCGTTCGATGTCCATATAGTGGTTTTATTTTTTAGAGAAATTGGTCATGACTTGCAGTCAGGCCTGTCAGTGAAGTGTCCACTTTGCTATAGAAATCAATGGCAATAGACCAAAATTTAATTTGCCAATTTCCACCTAGACCAACCCTCTATAGATGTACACAAATACCATCACATGAAGTCTGTATCTCTGTGAGTGTTTTTATGTTTTATATTGTTTTTTATTTTACAATCCAGAAATATGGGGATTCGGATATACCGGATGATAAGGATTCGGCCGGCTCAGATATGATGATACCAGCTAGCGTGCCGGTGTTCCAGAATCTGCTTCTCAACTTCCTTGACACCAAAGCTCCCGTCCTAGGTAGTAGCCATATTATATTCAGAATTATTGGCGATTTATGAAAAGGCGTTTTCAGCGACTGAATCATTATCGTCACTTATGCTGTAGGTTTGGAAACCAACCATGGGTGTGAAATTGTGTCATTTGAAAGAGAAACTATCTAGTTGGCATGCAAATGGTTGGTGGTTCTGCTGAAAATAATACTGGGATTGTAATTTTGGGGCTTTTCTCGACCCCATGAAAGCGGAATAGTCAACATAGTTCCTAAGTGGTTATTGGGACATCAAAAATTGTCTATCTTTCTCTCCATTATTTCTTTGCTCATTCATCTTTCTCTTCGTTCTTCTATCTTGATATGGTTTGGTTCTTCATTCTCTCAATTCCATCTGTGTTGATCTATCTTTCTCTCAATTCTGTGTTGATCTATCTTTCTCTCAATTCTTTGTTGATCTATCTTTCTCTCAATTCTTTGTTGATCTATCTTTCTCTCAATTCTTTGTTGATCTATCTTTCTCTCAATTCTTTGTTGATCTATCTTTCTCTCAATTCTTTGTTGATCTATCTTTCTCTCAATTCTTTGTTGATCTATCTTTCTCTCAATTCTTTGTTGATCTATCTTTCTCTCAATTCTTTGATTATCTATCTTTCCCTCAATTCGTTGTTGATCTATCTTTCTATCAATTCTTTGTTCATCTATCTTTCTCTCAATTCTTTGATTATCTATCTTTCTCTCCATGTTTTGTTCATATATATATCTGTTTCTCTAGTGTTGTTTCTTCTATCTTTCTCCGCATTCTTTGCTCATCTATCTGTATCTCTGTTCTTCACCTCTCTCTGTTTTCTTTCATTGTCTATCTTACTTCCCATCTATTCTGTGTCTATTCATTCTTCTCTCTCTTGCAGATGATAACGCTAATTCCAGTGAGGACAGTCATCAAGCGTTTGCAAACCTCATCCATCTGTTCTCAGAACTCATCCGCCATGAAGTGTTCTCGCATGACGCATACATGTGCATTTTGATATCGCGCGGAGATCTGATGTCGGCACCTATTGTGGCCTCCATGGCTGCAGACAGCGTGGACTTGTCCAGTATGAAGAGTGAGGTGGAAAGCATTAAACACGAGGTTCGTTGGTAGTTACCGTAATCAGGCTTAGTACTCATCCGGTAAAATTGTTTAAAACAGGTGGATTTTTTGGGGCGGTTTTTCAATATTGAGCTGACAAGTTTTAGCCCGTTTAGTTTTCAAACAGGTGTCTCGTAACATGTAATATGGTATCAAAACCATTGGAAGTAATGTTAAATTAGCCACGCCCTCGGCATATTGAAATCTGTGTAACATATACATAGTAATTTCGCGTGCCTGATTGTTACTGCGTTCAGTGCGCGACATGTTGTGAAAGCTGTCACAGCTTGCGAATCAGTTCCATTCTGTATTGAGAAAAGTAAAACTGGACATGTTTCAAATGTTGTCTTGTGTAATGAATACATAGAGGATATTTGTTTGTTTTGAGTGAATATGGAATATATCTCGCTGAGAAGTGAGAAAATTTCAAATTTTCTCACTTCGAGGTGAGACATATTCATATTCAATATAAAATAGCTGGCCGCCGTGTTTTTGCGTGGATGAATACATTGACGACTATACGTCGTGAGTCGAAACACAAATCTGCCGCCATCTTGAATTTAAAGTTGAATCAAGGAAAAATAAATGAAAACATTTATTGGATTTATTGTTACAATTTGCAGTGACAAAATTCGAGACATTGTCAGTTGTATTTCGCTTTTGATTTGTTTCATAACAAAAACAATAATACAGGTAAATAGTGTCATTGAAGCCAGGTAAATGGTGAAAATTAAATGACACGTGTGACACGGTGCAAGCTGGTGTGTTCGGAAAGGAGATAATAAAAAAAGTAGTCCGGCAAAATACAGTGAGTGATATGCAGTTAGTGATATGGATTATATCTCACTGATAGAACACTGTATTTCATCAATTAGCATAAAATAAATAATATCACTCATTCGTTTAAGCATGGAAGTCATAATAGCGCAATGGATGCGCGTTCGCTTCAGGTGCGAAAGGTCTGGAGTTCGAGACCCGCTGAAGCCGTTACGATTGTGCCCTTAGGCAAGGCATTTAATTTCCACGTTGCCTCTTCTCTCTCCCTTGTGGCGATGGATTCCATCAGGAATGAGGTCTCGAGAGTGATTTTAAATGCCTTGCCTAAGGACACAATCGTAACTGCTACAGCTATTCATATTAATGTCTGTTTTACAAACTTCATAAAGACATTGTACAGTAAAATCTCCCTTAAGCAGCCAGTGAGGGGAAAGGCCATTTTTGGCTGCTTACTGGAGGTGACCAGTTAATGGAGGGAACTCACGTTTGATAACCCAACCCAACTTGACTAAATCTTTATATTTATGGTGTATAGATGTATGTTTGTGTTATTTATAGTTTATTCACAGGTTATTGTCGTAGTCCTCTATGATCTCATGTTTCCTCAGTCCTCCATGATATCATGTTTCCTCAGTCCTCCATGATATCATGTTTCCTCAGTCCTCCATGATATCATGTTTCCTCAGTCCTCCATGATCTCATGTTTCCTCAGTCCTCCATGATCTCATGTTTCCTCAGTCCTCCATGATCTCATGTTTCTTCAGTCCTCCATGATCTCGTGTTTCTTCAGTCCTCCATGATATCGTGTTTCCTCAGTCCTCCATGATATCGTGTTTCCTCAGTCCTCCATGATATCGTGTTTCCTCAGTCCTCCATGATATCGTGTTTCCTCAGTCCTCCATGATCTCATGTTTCCTCAGTCCTCCATGATATCGTGTTTCCTCAGTCCTCCATGATATCATGTTTCCTCAGTCCCCATGATATCATGTTTCCTCAGTCCTCCATGATCTCATGTTTCCTCTTTAACAGTTTAATGTCTCCTGATTGTATCTGAGTTTTTACCAGAATCGGGGCTATATACATTACCCGATCATTAAAGTGTCTGCACTTTCCGTATAGACATGTGTGCAATAACAAACAATATTTTATAATGTCTGGATTTGCAGAAGCTAATAATAAATAGAAACGAATCAAATGAAGCCTGGAACCAACAATTTTTAAAGCTAAGACAGAATAATTACTCGTATTACTCAATAATTTAAATCCCTGAAACATGAATAAAATAAAAGAATCGATTAAAGAAGGCGATAATGACACCGTTTTTCCTAAAAACCTTCAAACAAGCCATTTCCTTCTCATAAACAAACATTTGTTTATATAATTATACATGTGCATCAGGTGTTACAAATTTTACCACACTTACTATACAAAGTCGAATTGATTTAGGAACCAGCGAATCAACATGTGAAAATATATGTTATCCATATGTTATCTTCAATGGATCAAAATATCTCAGGGTTAAAGTAAACTGACTAATTGGCCGTTGATCCAGTAATTGAGAATATAATCTGCCAATCACGAGTCCTGATTTCTTGCAAAATAAAACGTTAGGGTAATTTGCATAATCTACTTTCGTTTTCAACAGTTTTCGGTGTACTGTCTTCTAGTTGTTTTCTAGTGGAAAATGACCGTTTCTCAGAGGTTATTGATCGGAAATTGGCCGTTTTAGACTGACCGTTGACTGGGTGAGAGAGGTGACCGTCAAATAGAGGTCAAATATATAGGAAAATCTCTCGGGAGGAAATTAACTGACTCGTTCATTGGAGGTGGCCGTTTATTAGAGTTGACTGTTATAGGAGGTTATTCTCTATTTTCATTAGCAAAATGTCAGGTTTTGTGTACCTATGACATCATTACAGATTCAACATGTATTTATGAGGAAATATTATTCGATCATAGACTTAAATAGACAAAGTGTCTTTTTATTTTAAATGTGTATTTTATGGAAAAAAATAAAATGCAACCGTACACTAAATGGCGCTAGAACGTGATGTTTCAGCGACAATAAATGACATCAAAAAGGCGTCGACAGCTTGAGTCCGAAAACCTTTCAATACTCAGCGGCCAGGTACCACACAATTGTGGAGCGTTGAGAAAGTAAAATGTGTTATTCCACTGCTTTCAACCAAAAAGTTGTAGGCGAATTTTGATGAACTTTGTAGATATATAGCGGTCCAGTCATCTGGTCATTGTGGTCAGAGAAATCGGTCCAGTCATCTGGTCATTGTGGTCAGAGAAATCGGTCCAGTCATCTGGTCATTGTGGTCAGAGAAATTGGTCAAGTCATCTGGTTATTGTTGTCAGAGAAATCAGTAAAGTCATCTGGTCATTGTGGTCAGAGAAATCGGTAAAGTCATCTGGTCATTGTGGTCAGAGCTTGGGTTTGTATATCTCGTGAATGTGTTTGTACAATTTCAGCACCAGGACGATATTAAAGTGGATATGGACATTCACACGATGGAGACAGACTTCGGAAGTTTCTTTGATGTGAAGGACGAACCTAGACTCAGCCCTATAGCTCCAGGTGTGTATCATAGTACAGGGAATGTATGGGTGGCATTGAGGGGTAGACTCTGTCCTATAGCTCCAGGTGTGTATCATAGTACAGGGAATGTATGGGTGGCATTGAGGGGTAGACTGTCCTATAGCTCCAGGTGTGTATCATAGTACAGGGAATGTATGGGTGGCATTGAGGGGTAGACACAGCCCTATAGCTCCAGGTGTGTATCATATACAGGGAATGTATGGGTGGCATTGAGGGGTAGACTCAGCCTATAGCTCCAGGTGTGTATCATAGTACAGGGAATTGGGGCATTGAGGGGTAACACAGCCCTATAGCTCCAGGTGTGTATCATAGTACAGGGAATGTATGGGTGGCATTGAGGGGTAGACACAGCCCTATAGCTCCAGGTGTGTATCATAGTACAGGGAATGTATGGGTGGCATTGAGGGGTAGACACAGCCCTATAGCTCCAGGTGTGTATCATAGTACAGGGAATGTATGGGTGGCATTGAGGGGTAGACTCTGTCCTATAGCTCCAGGTGTGTATCATAGTACAGGGAATGTATGGGTGGCATTGAGGGGTAGACACAGCCCTATAGCTCCAGGTGTGTATCATAGTACAGGGAATGTATGAGTGGCATTGAGGGGTAGACTCTGTCCTATAGCCCCAGGTGTGTATCATAGTACAGGGAATGTATGGGTGGCATTGAGGGGTAGACACAGCCCTATAGCTCCAGGTGTGTATCATAGTACAGGGAATGTATGAGTGGCATTGAGGGGTAGACTCTGTCCTATAGCTCCAGGTGTGTATCATAGTACAGGGAATGTATGGGTGGCATTGAGGGGTAGACACAGCCCTATAGCTCCAGGTGTGTATCATAGTACAGGGAATGTATGGGTGGCATTGAGGGGTAGACTCTGTCCTATAGCTCCAGGTGTGTATCATAGTACAGGGAATGTATGGGTGGCATTGAGGGGTAGACACAGCCCTATAGCTCCAGGTGTGTATCATAGTACAGGGAATGTATGGGTGGCATTGAGGGGTAGACTCTGTCCTATAGCTCCAGGTGTGTATCATAGTACAGGGAATGTATGGGTGGCATTGAGGGGTAGACTCAGTCCTATAGCTCCAGGTGTGTATCATAGTACAGGGAATGTATGGGTGGCATTGAGGGGTAGACACAGCCCTATAGCTCCAGGTGTGTATCATAGTACAGGGAATGTATGGGTGGCATTGAGGGGTAGACACAGCCCTATAGCTCCAGGTGTGTATCATAGTACAGGGAATGTATGGGTGGCATTGAGGGGTAGACTCAGCCCTATAGCTCCAGGTGTGTATCATAGTACAGGGATGTATGGGTGGCATTGAGGGGTAGACACAGCCCTATAGCTCCAGGTGTGTATCATAGTACAGGGAATGTATGGGTGGCATTGAGGGGTAGACTCAGCCCTATAGCTCCAGGTGTGTATCATAGTACAGGGAATGTATGGGTGGCATTGAGGGGTAGACACAGCCCTATAGCTCCAGGTGTGTATAGTACAGGGAATGTATGGGTGGCATTGAGGGGTAGACTCTGTAGCCAGTTTATTGTGCAAAAATCGCCAATTAGCCATTGTCGAAAATATGTGTGAATATTTGACTAATAAAAAATAAATTCTCTGGATATTGTAAAGTCCTAAAGCTATAAAAAAATTACTCGGGTCAAGGTTACGTTCTGTGGTCGTGACTAAGTTTATCAGATTGGTTTACCAATTCTTTCAGTGCACACATGTATGCAGTGTATATAAAAATAGATAGCCAGTCTTACAATCATGCAATATTGTTTACAAAACATGCACCATGCTCGACTGACAATCATTATGAACAGATGCTATTATAAAGTGCAAATCAAAGAAATTCGATACTAAATGTTCTACAAACTTCCGATGGTACATGTATCTAAACCGGAAGTTGTCCGGAGCCAAGATTGTGATCAAAGAAATAATAGATATCTATATTTATGATTATTCTTAACACCAATGCACACATTTATAACGGTTCATGTCCGGAAAACTTCAAAATATTGTCAGTAATCCTGCCATCGGATTAGGGCAGAAAGTGCTATGCGAAAATGAGCTTTAACGATAAGACCTCGAAATAACAGAAACATTTATGTAGATGTCTTTCATATAGAACTAGCATGCCGTCAACTCATCAAAGTTTTACACCAGTAACCTGTCAATCAAATAAATCTTGTTTACACCAAGAACCCAAAAGATCAAAGGTCTTATGTGATGTAATACATTTGCACAGTTGACATGCAGCACTAGTAAAAACATTCACATGTGCTTGTAATTTTATCTATAACTCTCTAACCCTGTGAATGCATTTTAAAATGATTCTGAAAATAAAAGTTGACACAACTTGTCAAGTAATGTATCACTGCAAATGTAACCCTTACATCAGTTGTAGTTTATGGGAATACACAGGGATCATTCTAGAGAGCGATGTGGGCGAAATTGTCGCCCTAGGGACCCTGACTTCGCCCTCTGGGGGCCCCACTTCTCCCTAAAAAACAAAAAAAACAAAAACAAACAATTTTCAAAACAAAATTGTGTCTAGTAAGATACACTGATGATACAGCATTGAAGTGGTACAATTGCAAGATACATTTAAATATATTATGATAAATATACTATCAAAACACTGTTTAGGAAAAGTTGCGCACGGCAGAATTGGCTTAAGGAAGTACAGATTTGGCTTTAAAAAATGGCTACAAAAAAATAAGAGCCAGAGCAGGCCCTGCTATTAATTCAGTAGCACACTTATTTGCATTTCTAAATAGATGTGTGTGATCCGTGTCTCATTTATATGAAAAAGTTGGCAGTTTCTTACGGAGGTTGGTGCACCCAAGTACTGGTTAACCGCTGGAGCCTGCCCAGGAAAGGTGTTGTTAAGTAAACTTCCCGCCGGCGATATAGCCCAAAATGGTGCTGATGCAGGCGTAAAACCCGAACTATAACATATAAATAGATGTGTAATTTGTGTTGCAGCATCGGAGAAATGCCCCAAATCCGAGAAAGATCAGCCTATGCCGAGTGTAAGCAAGCCAGACCAGCCACAAATGGCGGAGCTGAAGGGCCCGTCCAGACACATGCAGTATGCAACACACTTCCCACTGCCGCAGGATGAACTGTCTAACCATGAATGTAATCAGAGACTTGTTGTTCTCTTTGGTGTCGGTAAAGCTCGCGACGCAGCCAGGCATATACTGAAAAAAGTCAGCAAAGAAATTCTCCGACTGTTTAGCCGGAAAAGCTGTATAGATATGAGTAGTGGCGATCTCGGAAAACCGAAGAAACGGAAGGAGAAGGATGAACCGGGATCGGTCTCGGTGGTTGGGAACTTAGAAGTACTGTTTGGAAAGTTTCATAAGTTGTCATATTACGACCAGCACGTAGTGACGTCACAGTGCGCCATGGCGGTGCACGAACAGATAAACTGCTTCACTGCGATGACGTCGACCTGCCTGCCACAGGTGGAGAACATCTCGTATCTCTTCGACTTGATGGAGCTGTCAATGGATGTTAATACACTTCTCGAATTTTCTGTGCAGGTCAGTCTAAATTATGTAATCTCTTTGAAGAGTACAAAGTAAAGTGTAAAGTGTTTGTTTAATATAGTGTCATCCCTATTTAAAGGGCCAGCCATTTCTGACTTATGAGACACCTCCTTTTATGAACATCAGTACTTCCCGAATCCTATACTTGTAGACAAGGTGCCAGGCTGGTAGGCAATCGGTAACCATTATTTAACGAGCTGGCGGCTCACCAACCGGCCATATCAGAACGAACCCCTGACGAGATTCGAACCTTCGACCTGCTGCTCCGTAGGCGGATGCCTTAACCACTAGGCCACGGACACGGTACATGTAAATCGTGTACATGTATATTAACCCTTTGCCTGCTGAATAAATAAATATCCCATTTGCAAACACCGTGTCTGATCAGGATCTATGTTGTTTGCTATTCAGCCAAAGTGTTTTACCATAGAGCCTGATCAGACGGCACAAAAGTGATTTTATCTTACGCTAACACACAGATGGTTAAGCTTATTTTGGGAACAAAGACATTACCAATGACTTGATGTGATTTCTCCTTTACCAGTTGCTTCAATCCTCCTATCATGTTTTGAATCTGAGTAATTTGAGTCAGCAGCATATTTTGAGCTGGTCACATGTACTGCCCACATGGATCTCAACGTGATCCCGGCTACAGCAGATGTACATTGGATCACATAATCCATTGATGGATCTCAACCTGATCCTGGCTACAGCAGATGTACATTGGATCACGTAATCCATCGATGGATCTCAACCTGATCCCGGCTACAGCAGGAGTACATTGGATCACGTAATCCATTGATGGATCTCAACGTGATCCCGGCTACAGCAGATGTACATTGGATCACGTAATCCATCGATGGATCTCAACCTAATCCCGGCTACAGCAGATGTACATTGGATCACGTAATCCATCGATGGATCTCAACCTGATCCTGGCTACAGCAGATGTACATTGGATAACGTAATCCACCGATGGATCTCAACCTAATCCCGGCTACAGCAGATGTACATTGGATCACGTAATCCATCGATGGATCTCAACCTGATCCTGGCTACAGCAGATGTACATTGGATCACGTAATCCATCGATGGATCTCAACGTGATCCCGGCTATAGCAGATGTACATTGGATCACGTAATCCATCGATGGATCTAAACGTGATCCCGGCTACAGCAGATGTACATTGGATCACGTAATCCATCAATGGATCTCAACCTGATCCCGGCTACGCAGGTGTACATTGGATCACGTAATCCATCGATGGATCTCAACCTGATCCCGGCTACAGCAGGTGTACATTGGATAACGTAATCCATCGATGGATCTCAACCTGATCCCGGCTACAGCAGGTGTACATTCGATCACGTAATCCATCGATGGATCTCAACCTGATCCCGGCTACAGCAGGTGTACATTGGATCACGTAATCCACCGATGGATCTCAACCTAATCCCGGCTACAGCAGGTGTACATTGGATCACGTAATCCATCGATGGATCTCAACCTGATCCCGGCTACAGCAGGTGTACATTGGATAACGTAATCCATCGATGGATCTCAATGTGATCCCGGCTACAGCAGGTGTACATTGGATAACGTAATCCATCGATGGATCTCAACCTGATCCCGGCTACAGCAGGTGTACATT
This sequence comes from Archivesica marissinica, assembly GCA_014843695.1. NCBI lineage: Eukaryota > Metazoa > Mollusca > Bivalvia > Venerida > Vesicomyidae > Archivesica > Archivesica marissinica. The sequence continues at coordinate 56,773,520 of CM026389.1, read as the reverse complement.
CGATCACATAATCCATCGATGGATCTCAACCTAATCCCGGCTACAGCAGGTGTACATTGGATCACGTAATCCACCGATGGATCTCAACCTAATCCCGGCTACAGCAGGTGTACATTGGATCACGTAATCCATCGATGGATCTCAACGTGATCCCGGCTACAGCAGATGTACATTGGATCACGTAATCCATCGATGGATCTCAACCTAATCCTGGCTACAGCAGGTGTACATTGGATAACGTAATCCACCGATGGATCTCAACGTGATCCCGGCTATAGCAGATGTACATTGGATCACGTAATCCATCGATGGATCTCAACGTGATCCCGGCTACAGCAGATGTACATTGGATCACGTAATCCACCGATGGATCTCAACCTGATCCCGACTACAGCAGGTGTACATTGGATAACGTAATCCATCGATGGATCTCAATGTGATCCCGGCTACAGCAGGTGTACATTGGATAACGTAATCCATCGATGGATCTCAACCTGATCCCGACTACAGCGGGTATACATTGGATAATGTAATCCATCGATGGATCTCAACGTGATCTGGCTACAGCAGATGTACATTGGTTCACGTAATCCATCGAGTATCCTACCCTGTTTCATATCCGCAAAGATCCGATGAAATGTGTTGTTTGTGCCCCATACAAGCAATGATCCTTCATCAAAGACATCATATCCTGATGTCCAGCAAGATCCATGACCTTGTGCACAGCCGGTACATGGCCTTGTGGAGGGGAGCCCGGGTCATTGACCTCAAATCACTTGCTCCTCACTGATGTAGGCTCGAATCCCACTGTGGGTGTCAAAGGATTTCATGTGAGGAAGCTATCCAGCTGACTTGCAGTTGGTTGGTGGTTCTACCTGTTTATGTCTGAAATACTGGAGGGGCACCCCCGGGTCTTCCTCCACCAATAACAGCTGGAGAGTCACCATATGTCTTAATCTGTTCGTGCGGCTTTAAACCCCTAAATCAAACAAAACCAAACAAATGTGTCACCTTGTAATGCTATGTCACATACCAGTCAGGGCTCATTCTAGTGGGCGACTTGGGTGAAAGAGTCGCCCTAGGGACCCTGACTTCGCCCCCTGGGCACTTCTCCCTAAAAATAATAATTTTCATGCAATATTTTGTCCAGTAAGATACACTGGCCCATTATAAAGCACTGGTATTCAAATGGTCATACTGTGTATTTAAGCCCTATTTGGTTGATATTTATTAAATAACACCATTCAAGGATGCAGGGTTTGCATCTCCCCGAGTGGTGTCCTCTATTTCTTCTTTATGCTTGCAGCTGTTGAAGGAGCTGAGTATCGTGGAAAGTCAGCTGTCAGCCAGTAACTCCACCCTCTCCGGTATCTATACAACATCGCTCTGTCTGTGCATAGTGGCCATCTTCAGGAAATATCACTCCTTCCTACTCGTCTCCGAGGACCTCACTTTCCAGGCATTTGAAGGGTATGTATTTCTAGAACCTCACTTTCCAGGCATTTGAAGTGTTTGCATTTCTAGGACCTCACTTTCCAGGCATATGAAGGGTATGTATTTCTAGGACCTCACTTTTCAGGCATTTGAAGTGTATGCATTTCTGGGACCTCACTTTCCAGGCATATGAAGGGTTTGTATTTCTAGGACCTCACTTTTCAGGCATTTGAAGTGTATGCATTTCTGGGACCTCACTTTCCAGGCATTTGAAGGGTTTGTATTTCTGGGACATATAAGCGCACCGACATTTTGGCATAAAAATCTGCGGAAAAATGGAATTCCGATGTATAACAAGCACTTGGAAATTCCACAAGCATAAATTCGAATAGTAATTCTAAACACCTTTGATATATACCGTATATGACCAGTAGCCCCTTTGGGGAATTTGCTAATCTCGATATTTTGGAGGAAAAATGGAGTTCCGATGTATCACGTGCATGAAGAAATAGCAATTTCACACAAGGGCAAGTTCGAACCCCGGCATGCATAAAATTATCCAAAAATTGAAATAATCATAATTTGATATATGACCAGGAGGCCCTTAGAAGGGGAATTAAGGGGAATTTGCTAATCTCGACCTGAATTACTTTTGATAGCAGGACGGCCTCAGGTGACAATTTGTTTATGACATCATTTGGTTTTCTTTTGTTCAATAACTATTTTAAGTCAAGGTCACGCATAAATTAATTGAATTTGCTAATCTTGATGCGAAAGTATTATAAAAAACCTGAAATATGTTATTATTCTGCACACCTTCGTTATCCGTTTGTGCGATGCGTTGTGTACGATATGGTACGAGACAAGTGATGTTTTACAATTTAGCATAGATATGACACAATATATGTTCAGATTTGGTCTTATTCATTCTAGTTATATTTAGACTATCGACTTTTAGTAGTTACTTTATAACGCTTACTGGACATGGCAACTTGTTGAATCATTATGGGGCCGTCATGGGTCGAATGTTTGTGCGATATTTGCTAAATTTTGTGTACCGTAATCATCTATGTGTAGGTCGCACAGGAGTATAAGACGCAGTTAAAAAACAGAAATGATATTAACCCTTTCAACACCACAGACCTCTAAATAGGCTTACAAAAAGTGTAGATCCAGATGAGCCGGCTCGTGACGAGCCGTCTCATCAGGATCTGCACTTTTTGCCAGTGATATGACTATTTTTAGACATAATTACCCATTTTGATAAATTAACTTGTCCAAATGTGATTTTCTGATTCATTTATTGGTTTATGAAAATTATGGACCAGTCCATATGAGTTACTTGGTGTTGAATGGGTTAAGAGTGATGAAAATGACGAAATCTCGTAATTATATAAAGAAATTCGAAATAAGTACGGCACGTACTGGACTTGGAGAAATATAGTATGAAACAATTATTTCCCTTTGTTGTAATACGCCATTAGAGTCCTGGAACAATGATATTTAGTTCTAAGCTGGAGTATAAGACGCAGTAGACTTTTGGACACTATTTTGGATGAAATAAAGTGCGTCTTATATATAGACGATTACGGTAATTTTAACTTTAATGCTGTACCTGCGTATACTACGCACTAGACAATTCTGCAAGGATTTCAATAATAAATATGCGCGGTATTTATAGCAAATGACCATAAATACATTCTTGTCTAAAATCCAAAATGGCCCCCATGTGGTAGCCATCTTGGAAATCTATATTCGAATTCTCCGGAACAGCGTCAATTTTAATGTGCATATTGAATGGTTGATTAATTGTTCAATGAAATGGCATCCAATTTTACTCAGTTATCTTCAGTTATTCCAAGTACAGTCCATACTCGCCTATAAGACAAGTTTTTTACTACCAAGTTGTGGCCTCAAAGCGAGTGCTAAAAAAAACAATTCTGTTTTTTGTCTTATATGTGTTAAATGATATCCATAATTATGTTTTAAAGAAAAGAAAGTACTCTGACACTGAACATGTTGTCAACTTGCGTGTGCATTTTACGTTTATTTAGCGTCGCTACTATTTATCGTCGCTACCAGTTGCCCACATGAGTGACGCCTCCTGAAGAGATTAGTCATTTTAGATTTTTGGAGTGCAATGATACAGACAGAGATAGATTCCAGAGTCTCCTGGTTCTTTTATGTGCACGGTGTACAGCACCGACACGAGACCTCTGTTAAGTCCCATCTGACAGACTGTTAATTTTATTAGGGTCAGACGGGGGATCGAACCTGCGATCCTTGGATTACCAGTCCAGCGTGTTACCACTGGACTACAGATCCAGGACCTTCGCTGATCAAACATGCAATTTATACTTTTGTCTGGTGTCCATTTTATCAACCTGTCCTATAAAAGTGTTTGTTTATTATAGTGTCATCCCTATTGAAAGGGCCAGCCATTTCTGATTTATGAGACACCTGTTATGGACTTCAGTACTTACCGAATCCTATCCTTGAAGGCCAGGAGCCTGGCTGATAGGCAATCGGTAACCATTATTTAACTAGCTGGCGGCTCACCAACTGGCCGTATCAGAATTAATGGAACCTTCGAACTCCCGCTCTGTAGGCAGACGCCTTAACCACTAGGCCACGGAGATGGAGATGCGAGTGCATGCAGATTTCAGGACCGAAGTAGGGGTGTCATCTTATAGGTGTGAGTATGGATGGTAGCTTCTCACCAGCGTGAGATGAGAATTAAAATATAAGATTACGTCTTTATTTGACATTTTGTTAGTTTGCTGTTATACTTTATATATGCAAATGTTTGCATGTTTCAGGTTGATCGGAGTTGTGAAGCATGTGTGTAACCCAGCCGACTGTTCATCAGCAGAGAGATGTATACTGGCATATCTGTATGATGTATATACATCCTGTAGCTATCTCAAGGTATATATGACATTTTGAATACAATTGGAAGCGAAAGGGCAGAACATATATCCTAAAATACTACGATTCTGTTCACAACTGCCATTCTCCCCCCATTATGGAACAAAATTTCAGGAAATGTTGTAGTATTGTTCACAACTTCTATTCTCCATTACGCCATCTGTCAGAAATGTTACAGTATTGTTCACAATTCACATTCTCCATTACAATTCATATTTGAGGAATGTTGCAGTATTGTTCACAATTCACAATCTCCAGTACAGAAAACATTTCATGAAATGTTACAGTATTGTTCACAACTTCTATTCACCATTACAGTGCTCACACATGTCAGGACTGTTACAGTATTGTTCACAACTTCTATTCACCATTACAGTGCTCACACATGTCAGGACTGTTACAGTATTGTTCACAACTTCTATTCACCATTACAGTGCTCACACATGTCAGGACTGTTACAGTATTGTTCACAACTTCTATTCACCATTACAGTGCTCACACATGTCAGGACTGTTACAGTATTGTTCACAACTTGTATTCACCATTACAGTGCTCACACATGTCAGGACTGTTACAGTATTGTTCACAACTTGTATTCTCAATTACAGAACATATTACAGTATTGTTCACAACTTGTATTCTCCATTACAGAACATATTACAGTATTGTTCACAACTTGTATTCTCCGTTACAGAACATGTTACAGTATTGTTCACAACTTCTATTCACCATTACAGTGCTCACACATGTCAGGACTGTTACAGTATTGTTCACAACTTCTATTCACCATTACAGTGCTCACACATGTCAGGACTGTTACAGTATTGTTCACAACTTGTATTCACCATTACAGAACATATCACAGTATTGTTCACAACTTGTATTCTCCATTACAGAACATATTACAGTATTGTTCACAACTTGTATTCTCCGTTACAGAACATATTACAGTATTGTTCACAACTTGTATTCACCATTACAGTGCTCACACATGTCAGGACTGTTACAGTATTGTTCACAACTTGTATTCTCCATTACAGAACATATCACAGTATTGTTCACAACTTGTATTCACCATTACAGTGCTCACACATGTCAGGACTGTTACAGTATTGTTCACAACTTGTATTCACCATTACAGTGCTCACACATGTCAGGACTGTTACAGTATTGTTCACAACTTGTATTCTCAATTACAGAACATATTACAGTATTGTTCACAACTTGTATTCTCCGTTACAGAACATATTACAGTATTGTTCACAACTTGTATTCTCCATTACAGTGCTCACACATGTCAGGACTGTTACAGTATTGTTCACAACTTGTATTCTCCATTACAGAACATATCACAGTATTGTTCACAACTTCTATTCACCATTACAGTGCTCACACATGTCAGGACTGTTACAGTGTTGTTCACAACTTGTATTCTCAATTACAGAACATATTACAGTATTGTTCACAACTTGTATTCTCCGTTACAGAACATATTACAGTATTGTTCACAACTTGTATTCTCCATTACAGAACATATTACAGTATTGTTCACAACTTGTATTCTCCATTACAGAACATATATAGTATTGTTCACAACTTGTATTCTCCATTACAGAACATATTACAGTATTGTTCACAACTTGTATTCTCCGTTACAGAACATATTACAGTATTGTTCACAACTTGTATTCTCCGTTACAGAACATATTACAGTATTGTTCACAACTTGTATTCTCTGTTACAGAACATATTACAGTATTGTTCACAACTTGTATTCTCCATAACAGAACATATTACAAATACAGTATTGTTCACAACTTGTATTCTCCGTTACAGAACATATTACAGTATTGTTCACAACTTGTATTCTCTGTTACAGAACATATTACAGTATTGTTCACAACTTGTATTCTCCGTTACAGAACAAGTTTCAGGAAATGTTTAGTAATGCCTACTCGAAGATACGGGTGACACTGTATGCCGACATCAAACCGTCCCCATCCAACCTCATGTGGGATCCTACGTTTATGCTGGACTTTCTAGATAATGCCAAGTATGTATGCAATGGTTATTTCATTATTTTAATATGAAATAGGTACGCTTCAGGTGCAAAAGGTCCGGAGTTTGAGCCCCGCTGGAGCTGTTACGATTGTGCCCTTAGGCAAGGCATTTAAATTCCATGTTGCCTCCTCTCTCCCTTGTCGTGATGGATTCCATCAGGAATGAGGTCTCGAGAGTGATTAATATACTGGAATAGTATTTGGATATTCGGGAAAAAATATTATATTGTCCTCAAAAATGCCACCCGCTCAGTCACACCTTTGGAAATGCTTGAATCACTCTGAGAATAAGAAAACTGCTAGGTGTAATCTATGTAAATTGGATTTAAGATATTCGGGTACAATATCAATCTGAATAATCATTTGAAGAAGATGACATTTACGCGTAAAACAGAAATTAGGTTTGGCAATCTTTATAAGAGTTTGAGTGATTTTGAGTTTTTGATAGAATTCTATCAAATATTCGAACATTCGAATACCGTCCCGACCGAATATTCGAATAGTATAATCGCTATTCATTGCCATCCCTAGTATAAACCTAAGGAATGCTTTTCTTGTAGATCCTAGGAATTATTTTTAGAAGACTGGGATCATTCTATGTATCATCGAGAATTAAGGCAGGGCTCATTCTAGGTCATAATTTTAGGGAGAAGTGAGATGGCGCACGATTGCACCCTTAAATTGGGTTATTTAATAAATTTGAACAAAATAGGTTAGGGTTAGGGTTATTGTCACTGGACTGGAATATTTTGTATGAAAATTGTAAAATAAATAAAGTTTTTTTTTTTTTTTTAAGGGAGAAGTGGGTCCTCAGGGGGGCGAAGTTAGGGTCCCTAGGGCGACTATTTCGCCCCAGTTGCCCTCTAGAATGGCCCTTGAAATTTAAGGCGCTTGATAAATTGTACTATTTTAGTTTAAGGTGTGGTGTATAAGGGAGAAGTTTAAGGTATACAAGGGAGTAGTTTAAGGTGTACAAGGGAGAAGTTTAATGTGTACAAGGGAGAAGTTTAAGGTGTACAAGGGAGAAGTTTAACGTGTACAAGGGAGAAGTTTAACGTGTACAAGGGAGAAGTTTAAGGTATACAAAGGAGAAGTTTAATGTGTACAAGGGAGAAGTTTAAGGTATACAAAGGAGAAGTTTAAGGTGTACAAGGGAGAAGTTTAATGTGTACAAGGGAGAAGTTTAAGGTATACAAGGGAGAAGTTTAACGTGTACAAGGAGAGAAGTTTAACGTGTACAAGGGAGAAGTTTAATGTGTACAAGGGAGAAGTTTAAGGTGTACAAGGGAGAAGTTTAACGTGTACAAGGGAGAAGTTTAATGTGTACAAGGGAGAAGTTTAATGTGTACAAGGGAGAAGTTTACGGTATACAGTGGAGAAGTTTAAGGTGTACAAGGGAGAAGTTTAAGGTATACAAGGGAGAAGTATAAGGTATACAAGGGAGAAGTTTAAGGTGTACAAGGGAGAAGTTTAAGGTATACAAGGGAGAAGTTCATGGTATACACGCGTAGAAGTTTAAGGTATACAAGGTAGAAGTAAGGTGTACAAGGGAGAAGTTTAAGGTGTACAAGGGAAAAGTTTAAGGTATACAGTGGAGAAGTTTAACGTGTACAAGGGAGAAGTTTATGGTACACAAGCGTAGAAGTTTAAGGTATATTAGGGAGAAGTTTATGGTACACAAGCATAGAAGTTTAAGGTATATAAGGGAGAAGTTTAAGGTATACAAGGGAGAAGTTCATGGTATACAAGGGAGAAGTTTAAGGTATGTATGTTCTTCTATTTGCAGGACAATTCCTATTGAACAAGCACTGATAGATCAGTTGAATAAGCAAGCAGCCAGTAGATATAGCTTTGTTGTGAACACAATGTTAAACATCTGCAAATTCCTGCTCTCATCTGACAGGTTTGTTAACCCTTCCAACACTACACACCTCTAAATAGGGCTATAAAAAGTGTAGATCCAGATGAGCCGGCTCGTTATCAGGATCTGCACTTTGTGCCAGGCACATAGTAATATTACTATTTTTTAGACAAAATTACCCATTTTGATAAATGAACTGGTCTAAATGTAAATCAATCCATGTCAATTACTTGGTGTTGAATGAGTTAATCGTACAATAATAAATCATTATTTATAATGACAGTTACTTATAGTTTGTACAGAAAGTGGCTGCTTAGCGCCGGTGGGAGCTTAATAGAGGTAAAAAATTGTAATAAAATGCCACTTATGGAATCTGGCAGCTGGTTGGCTACTTCACAGAGGTGACCACTAACACGGGTATGATACTTGTAGTTTGTACAGAGAGTGGCTGCTTAGCGCGTGCGGGAGCTTAATAGAGGTTAAACATTTTAATAAAATGCCACTTATGGAATCTGGCAGCTGGTTGGCTACTTCACAGAGGTGACCACTAACACGGGTATGATACTTGTAGTTTGTACAGAAAGTGGCTGCTTAGCGCGTGCGGGAGCTTAATAGAGGTTAAACATTTTAATAAAATGCCACTTATGGAATCTGGCAGCTGGTTGGCTACTTCACAGAGGTGACCACTAACACGGGTATGATACTTGTAGTTTGTACAGAAAGTGGCTGCTTAGCGCGTGCGGGAGCTTAATAGAGGTTAAACATTTTAATAAAATGCCACTTATGGAATCTGGCAGCTGGTTGGCTACTTCACAGAGGTGACCACTAACACGGGTATGATACTTGTAGTTTGTACAGAAAGTGGCTGCTTAGCGCGTGCGGGAGCTTAATAGAGGTTAAACATTTTAATAAAATGCCACTTATGGAATCTGGCAGCTGGTTGGCTACTTCACAGAGATGACCACTAACACGGGTATGATACTTGTAGTTTGTACAGAAAGTGGCTGCTTAGCGCGTGCGGGAGCTTAATAGAGGTTAAACATTTTAATAAAATGCCACTTATGGAATCTGGCAGCTGGTTGGCTACTTCACAGAGGTGACCACTAACACGGGTATGATACTTGTAGTTTGTACAGAAAGTGGCTGCTTAGCGCGTGCGGGAGCTTAATAGAGGTTAAACATTTTAATAAAATGCCACTTATGGAATCTGGCAGCTGGTTGGCTACTTCACAGAGGTGACCACTAACACGGGTATGATACTTGTAGTTTGTACAGAGAGTGGCTGCTTAGCGCGTGCGGGAGCTTAATAGAGGTTAAACATTTTAATAAAATGCCACTTATGGAATCTGGCAGCTGGTTGGCTACTTCACAGAGGTGACCACTAACACGGGTATGATACTTGTAGTTTGTACAGAGAGTGGCTGCTTAGCGCGTGCGGGAGCTTAATAGAGGTTAAACATTTTAATAAAATGCCACTTATGGAATCTGGCAGCTGGTTGGCTACTTCACAGAGGTGACCACTAACACGGGTATGATACTTGTAGTTTGTACAGAAAGTGGCTGCTTAGCGCGTGCGGGAGCTTAATAGAGGTTAAACATTTTAATAAAATGCCACTTATGGAATCTGGCAGCTGGTTGGCTACTTCACAGAGGTGACCACTAACACGGGTATGATACTTGTAGTTTGTACAGAAAGTGGCTGCTTAGCGCGTGCGGGAGCTTAATAGAGGTTAAACATTTTAATAAAATGCCACTTATGGAATCTGGCAGCTGGTTGGCTACTTCACAGAGGTGACCACTAACACGGGTATGATACTTGTAGTTTGTACAGAAAGTGGCTGCTTAGCGCGTGCGGGAGCTTAATAGAGGTTAAACATTTTAATAAAATGCCACTTATGGAATCTGGCAGCTGGTTGGCTACTTCACAGAGGTGACCACTAACACGGGTATGATACTTGTAGTTTGTACAGAAAGTGGCTGCTTAGCGCGTGCGGGAGCTTAATAGAGGTTAAACATTTTAATAAAATGCCACTTATGGAATCTGGCAGCTGGTTGGCTACTTCACAGAGGTGACCACTAACACGGGTATGATACTTGTAGTACAGAAAGTGGCTGCTTATTGGCATTATATTGGTGAAATCTAAATGAGCCATGGCATGGGAGGACCAACATAATTGGCATGAAAACACATGTGAATCGGTAATAATACAAAGTTATATTTTGTATGAAACTCTTGCATATCCTAGAATACCGGCAAGCCTCAAATGATAAACGCCTGCGATGCCGTTAATTTTGCACCAATTGCACATTCAGATATTGAAACCAGAGTTCCTGCTGTCGGTCGCCAATGGCGACAAAAAAACAAATATTGGCGCTAAATTTTGTGAATTGGTGAAACTATTCGGCGCTAAAACTATTTTTTTTTTTGGGCGCATTTTTTGTCAAATACAAGGCTTCAAATATTTATTTGTGAACTATAGTTCTCTTAGTTGGTTCCAGGTTTTTTAAATTTGCTCCAGTGTTTTTCAATTGGCGACAAGTTGCGCTGACAAACATTCAGACAGAGTGAACCCTGTGAAACGTGTTTGTTACAGTGACGCTATACACATTACTTGTACCCGAAAACTTCACACGGTGTTACACTGAACAACTGCACATACCTCGGAATCTATTCTTGGTCATTTTATTGTCGGTTTGTATTACAGATTGAATGAGATAAGTGTGTTGTGCGCAGAGCTTACTGCCAAGTGTAACTCTCTCAGTGCCGAGTGGCTGGGCGTGCTAAAAGCACTGTGCTGCTCGTCCGATCACAACTGTGGCTACATTGATGTACTCACACAGATAGATGTAAGTATCTGATTGGTTAATATGTTAAGATTGATGGAAGGATGGTGCTGCTCAACCAATCACAGCTGTGCTTACATTTATGTACTGAAACATAGATGTAAGTATCTGATTGGTTAATATGTTAAGATTGATGGAAGGATGGTGCTGCTCAACCAATCACAGCTGTGCTTACATTTATGTACTGAAACATAGATGTAAGTATCTGATTGGTTAATATGTTAAGATTGATGGAAGGATGGTGCTGCTCAACCAATCACAGCTGTGCTTACATTTATGTACTGAAACATAGATGTAAGTATCTGATTGGTTAATATGTTAAGATTGATGGAAGGATGGTGCTGCTCAACCAATCACAGCTGTGCTTACATTTATGTACTGAAACATAGATGTAAGTATCTGATTGGTTAATATGTTAAGATTGATGGAAGGATGGTGCTGCTCAACCAATCACAGCTGTGCTTACATTGCTACATGTATGTGTCGGATTTGTTGATAGGTCATGATTATACTGTTCATCCAATCACAAATAGGTTATGTTTTGTTTTGATAGGTTATGTAGGGTTATAATAGGTTATGTAGGGTTATGTAGGTTATGTAGGTTATGATAGGTTATGTAGGGTTATGATAGGTTATGTAGGGTTATGATAGGTTATGTAGGGTTATGTGGTTTGTGGGTTTAATAGGTTATGTAGGGTTATGTAGGGTTATGATAGGTTATGTAGGGTTATGATAGGTTATGTAGGGTTATGATAGGTTATGTAGGGTTATGATATGTTATGTAGGGTTATGATAGGTTATGTAGGGTTATGATAGGTTCTGTAGGGTTATGATAGGTTATGTAGGGTTATGATAGGTTATGTAGGGTTATGATAGGTTATGTAGGGTTATGATAGGTTATGTAGGGTTATGTAGGGTTATGATAGGTTATGTAGGGTTATGATAGGTTATGTAGGGTTATGATAGGTTATGTAGGGTTATGATATGTTATGTAGGGTTATGATAGGTTATGTAGGGTTATGATAGGTTATGTAGGGTTATGATAGGTTATGTAGGGTTATGATAGGTTATGTAGGGTATGATAGGTTATGTAGGGTTATGATAGGTTATGTAGGGTTATGATAGGTTATGTAGGGTTATGTAGGGTTATGTAGGGTATGATAGGTTATGTAGGGTTATGATAGGTTATGTAGGTTATGTAGGGTTATGATAGGTTATGATAGGTTATGTAGGGTTATGATAGGTTATGTAGGTTATGTAGGGTTATGATAGGTTATGTAGGGTTATGATAGGTTATGTAGGGTTATGATAGGTTATGTAGGGTTATGATAGGTTATGTAGGGTTGATAGGTATGTAGGGTTATGATAGGTTATGATAGGTTAGTAGGGTTTTGTAGGGTTATGATAGGTTATGTAGGGTTATGATAGGTTATGTAGGGTTATGATAGGTTATGTAGGGTTATGTAGGGTTATGATAGGTTATGTAGGGTTATGATAGGTTATGTAGGGTTATGATAGGTTATGTAGGGTTATGATAGGTTATGTAGGGTTATGATAGGTTATGTAGGGTTATGATAGGTTATGTAGGGTTATGATAGGTTATGTAGGGTTATGATAGGTATGATAGGTTATGTAGGGTTATGATAGGTTATGTAGGGTATGATAGGTTATGTAGGGTATGATAGGTTTGTAGGGTTATGATAGGTTATGTAGGGTTATGATAGGTTATGTAGAGTTAGATAGGTTATGTAGGGTTATGATAGGTTATGTAGGGTTATGATAGGTTATGTAGGGTTATGTAGGGTTTGATAGGTTATGTAGGGTTATGATAGGTTATGTAGGGTTATGATAGGTTATGTAGGGTTATGATAGGTTATGTAGGGTTATGATAGGTTATGTAGGGTTATGATAGGTTATGTAGGGTTATGATAGGTTATGTAGGGTTATGTAGGGTTATGATAGGTTATGTAGGGTTATGATATATTATGATAGGTTATGTAGGGTTATGATAGGTTATGTAGGGTTATGTAGGGTTATGATAGGTTATGTAGGGTTATGATAGGTTATGTAGGGTTATGGTTGGTTATGATACTCACTGCTGTATGTTCTAGCGATATTGTGTACAAATCCTTTGAAATTAGGAAGTTATCCAGCTGGTTTGTGGTATGTCGTGGGTTAATGCCCAAGTGCCCATACATACCTAAAAGAGTGTTTGAATCGGCAGCTGGGATCTTCCTCTGTTACTTAATGCATACATAAAATAGTGTTTGAATCAGCAGCTGGGATCTACCTCTGTCACTTAATGCATACCTAAAATAGTGTTTGAATCAGCAGCTGGGATCTACCTCTGTCACTTAATGCATACCTAAAATAGTGTTTGAATCAGCAGCTGGGATCTACCTCTGTTACTTAATGCATACATAAAATAGTGTTTGAATCAGCAGCTGGGATCTACCTCTGTCACTTAATGCATACCTAAAAGAGTGTTTGAATCGGCAGCTGGGATCTTCCTCTGTCACTTAATGCATACCTGAAAGAGTGTTTGAATTGGCAGCTGGGATCTTCCTCTGTCACTTAATGCATACCTAAAAGAGTGTTTGAATCGGCAGCTGGGATCTTCCTCTGTCACTTAATGCATACCTAAAATAGTGTTTGAATTGGCAGCTGGGATCTTCCTCTGTCACTTAATGCATACCTAAAAGAGTGTTTGAATCGGCAGCTGGGATCTTCCTCTGTCACTTAATGCATACCTAATAGAGTGTTTGAATCGGCAGCTGGGATCTTCCTCTGTCACTTAATGCATACCTAAAAGAGTGTTTGAATCGGCAGCTGGGATCTTCCTCTGTCACTTAATGCATACCTAAAATAGTGTTTGAATTGGCAGCTGGGATCTTCCTCTGTCACTTAATGCATACCTAAAAGAGTGTTTGAATCGGCAGCTGGGATCTTCCTCTGTCACTTAATGCATACCTAATAGAGTGTTTGAATCGGCAGCTGGGATCTTCCTCTGTCACTTAATGCATACCTAAAAGAGTGTTTGAATCGGCAGCTGGGATCTTCCTCTGTCACTTAATGCATACCTAAAATAGTGTTTGAATTGGCAGCTGGGATCTTCCTCTGTCACTTAATGCATACCTAAAATAGTGTTTGAATTGGCAGCTGGGATCTTCCTCTGTCACTTAATGCATACCTAAAATAGTGTTTGAATTGGCAGCTGGGATCTTCCTCTGTCACTTAATGCATACCTAAAATAGTGTTTGAATTGGCAGCTGGGATCTTCCTCTGTCACTTAATGCATACCTAAAATAGTGTTTGAATTGGCAGCTGGGATCTTCCTCTGTCACTTAATGCATACCTAAAATAGTGTTTGAATTGGCAGCTGGGATCTTCCTCTGTCACTTAATGCATACCTAAAATAGTGTTTGAATTGGCAGCTGGGATCTTCCTCTGTCACTTAATGCATACCTAAAATAGTGTTTGAATTGGCAGCTGGGATCTTCCTCTGTCACTTAATGCATACCTAAAATAGTGTTTGAATTGGCAGCTGGGATCTTCCTCTGTCACTTAATGCATACCTAAAATAGTGTTTGAATTGGCAGCTGGGATCTTCCTCTGTCACTTAATGGTGTTGCTAATTAATGGTCGGTATTGATGCGACTATAAATCCCAATATATTATGAATATTGTAAATGTATATATACATTGTAAGGCGAATAGGGGATGCTCCTCGACCCCTACTCGACCTATGACGTGGAAAATAAATGGGGTTACTCCGAAAGGGGGCCTGAAAAAAAAATTAATCCCAATATAAACAAACGTCTCGTTGTTTCAGGTTAGCGACTTGTCTTTCCACGACAACCTTGCAATATTTACATCAGTATTGAAACGTCTCGTTGTTTCAGGTTAGCGTCTTGTCTTTCCACGACAACCTTGCAATATTTACATCAGTATTGAAACGTCTCGTTGTTTCAGGTTAGCGACTTGTCTTTCCACGACAACCTTGCAATATTTACATCAGTATTGAAACGTCTCGTTGTTTCAGGTTAGCGTCTTGTCTTTCCACGACAACCTTGCAATATTTACATCAGTATTGAAACGTCTCGTTGTTTCAGGTTAGCGACTTGTCTTTCCACGACAACCTTGCAATATTTACATCAGTATTGATAGCCCGGCATTGCTTTTCCCTACAAGACTTCATCGGATACGTGGCAATACCCTCTCTAGTCCATCCAGCATTTGGTAAGTACATTCTCTCTATACCTACACCCTCTCTAGTCCATCCAGCATTTGGTAAGTACATTCTCTCTATACCTACTGTGCGATAAAGTCGTCTTATGATCCGTGGCTGAGTGGTAATGGTCATTGGCTTGAAATCACCTGCCCTCAGCCGCTTTAGGTTCAAACCCCAATGGGTGTGTCGAATTCTTTCAAGTGAGGAATAGAGAGATAGATAGTTTTATTCTGGTAAAAAATAGAATATATGTCATAAAACAAATACAAAATCAATGTCAACATAGTACATGTGAGCATTAACGTGCAGAGTAGATGACATACAATCAATGGCAACATAGTACATGTGAGCATTAATATGCAGAGTAGATGACATATAATCAATGTCAACATAGCACATGTAAGCATTAACGTGCAGAGTAGATGACATATAATCAATGTCAACATAGTACATGTGAGCATTAACATGCAGAGTAGATGACATATAATCAATACCAAGGATAACACAAAAAGAGAGCAACAAAGCTCTCTTATTTCCAGTGTGGTCCTGGAAGCTATGCAGATGGCTTCAGTGGGCTGGTGGTTCTACTCAGGTTCCTGTCCGTGCCTGAAATCCTTCTCGAAATGGCATCCCCCGGGCCTTCCTCCACCAATAATAGTTGAAGAGTCGCCATTGGCGCTGATGGTGCGATGTTAAACCCCAAAGCAAACGTAGCAAAGCATCAAAGGTGCTAAAATAATAAACAACACAAATCAATTTATGATCGTACCTGGTAACATTCTCACATATACATGTATCACGGCTCATTCTAGAGGGCGACATGGGGAAGTAATCGCCCTTGGGACCATGAGTGCCTCCTGGGGGGGGGGCACTACTTACTCTTAAAAAAAACTCATTTTCACAGACAAACATGTTACTGCAGTTCCCAGTTCTGAGCAGTATTCCATCACACTTAGTATTTTATCTCTTTGCATAATAAAGATATATTCCTGTTCAAAAAATGAAATTGTGATGTATGCGAGTATTCCATTTTTAAAGCGACATTACATCGCAAAAAGCCAAAAAAATGCATTGTTCACGTATAAATGCATTGCTACTAGAAATTCTAACGAATACATTCGAACACAAATGTTGAATCAATAAACAGTGTGTTTGTAATTTACAAACTTTCAAAAGTGAATGTAGGATTTCATATACTGGTCATCCATGCTCCTGAATTGACATTTCTTTGTCATTGTAGTCAATACTAAACGCTTGATACTGTCGCTTAGAGATAATAAATTTAATTAAGATTAGTCTTCAAATAAATATGTATAGGTACAAATGTGAGATATAACGGTATATCTGTACCATAAATCTCGTTATTCAGGATACACTCGTTGTATTACGCATGAGTGTCGACCCTGTTTACATTAATTTGTTATGTCAACAAACCGTGTATACGACGCTTATTTATTAGTTGAAATATTCAGTTTTTGAGGCAAATATTTGGAAACAAATTATACTATAATAGGAAATTACATTCTGTATAAATTTGCATTTTCATTAATGTAGTGTCGCTTTAAATAAAACAGACTAAAAGTGATGTACGCACATTCATTTCATTGCTGTTATTTGTTATGGAGAATTGGAGCTTTCGAAGAGAGTCTAATAAAGAAAAGATTAACCGGTCAAAGGAAGATTATATAGTTTTCGACAATGTTCAAGTACATTGAAAATGTTTATATTAAAAAGGATGGATTTCTTTACTGCAAAACTTGAGTAACGAATACTCAGTTTGAACAGGAATATATCTTTAAGTATATACTTTATTGTATAGTGCATGCAGCATGCCCTCGGCCCATGTGTACCCCGCTGACGAGGAAAATGGTCCATTCCCTCATAGAAGCACCTCTTGACGCCATTACAAATACGACATACATTGACATTGTAGTAGCCAAACCAATGTTCATAATAAAGGCCAGCATCTCATGTAGTCCCGGTAATATCTATGAAGGTGGTATAGATGTGGTGACTACTTATCCACTGTATGATAGCTAAATGGCTGTCGTTTGTATGGAGATATAATAGTATATTAACCTAAATCTCTATGAATGAAAGGGTTAAATGGCTGTCGTTTGTATGGAGATATAATAGTATATTAACTTAAATCTGTATGAAGGAAAGGGTTAAATGGCTGTCGTTTGTATGGAGATATAATAGTATATTAAGCTAAATCTCTATGAAGGAAAGGGTTAAATGGCTGTCGTTTGTATGGAGATATAATAGTATATTAAGCTAAATCTCTATGAAGGAAAGGGTTAAATGGCTGTCGTTTGTATGGAGATATAATAGTATATTAAGCTAAATCTCTATGAAGGAAAGGGTTAAATGGCTGTCGTTTGTATGGAGATATAATAGTATATTAAGCTAAATCTCTATGAAGGAAAGGGTTAAATGTCTTGAAGAAATTTCATTAGAATTGTGTCATCACAACCCAATTCTGTATCATCACAACCCAATTCTGTGTCATCACGACCCAATTCTGTGTCATTATGACCCAATTCCAATGAAATTCCATGACAAATTTGACTGTTATATTCACCACTAGGTGTTATATGTGCAAAGAGCTAAACATATGAATCCTGGTTTTACCACAGGAACTTGAAATTTTATCCATAAGCCACCAAAATTTCAAGTTCCTGTGGTTTTACCTAGATCAATGCCCATGCATGAAATGAGCAGCATTCTCAGAACCCAATAGCTGTAAGCAAAGAAGACTTGCCTTGAAGCATTATGCTGCTTGTACTCGCTACTGTCTGTTTCAGCTGATCGTGACCCGGACGCCGAGCCAGGAGCCAGACTCACCTGTCACCTGTTACTGCGACTCTTCAAAGTGTGTCAAAACAGCAATTACCCTTACCCCGGAGGTATGAAGCGCGGTACTCACGTGAAGGCGTCGTCAGACCGGCATTTACTGGCAGCTGTTCATAACAACATAGACGTGGGGGCCGTGCTAGCCGTGTTAAAGGCTATGCTCATTTTAGGTATGGTATTCCATTTACAGAATGACGAGAGAGCATTATGTCTCTACACTGTCTGTGTATAGATGAGATGTTGCCGAGTGGTTATGGTCGTTGACTTTAAATCACTTGCCCCTCACCGCTGTAGGTACGAATCCCACTGGGAGGAAGCTATCCGGCTTGCTTGTGGTAGATTAGTGGTTCTACCCAGGTGCCCTGTCTGTGCCTTAAATACTGTTTGGAGGGGTATCCGGGGTGTTTCCCCACCAATAATAGCCTCTGTCCGTCTGTACCTTAAATACTGTTTGGAGGGGTATCCTGGGGGTGTTTCCCCACCAATAATAACCTCTGTCCGTCTGTACCTTAAATACTGTTTGGAGGGGTATCCTGGGGGTGTTTCCCCACCAATAATAACCTCTGTCCGTCTGTACCTTAAATACTGTTTGGAGGGGTATCCGGGGTGTTTCCCCACCAATAATAGCCTCTGTCCGTCTGTACCTTAAATACTGTTTGGAGGGGTATCCGGGGTGTTTCCCCACCAATAATAGCCTCTGTCCGTCTGCCTAAATACTGTTTGGAGGGGTATCCGGGGTGTTTCCCCACAATAGCCTCTACCTTAAATACTGTTTGGAGGGGTATCCGGGGTTTCCCCACCAATAACAGCCTCTGTCAGTCTGTACCTTAAATACCGTTTGGAGGGGTATCCGGAGTGTTTCCCCACCAATAATAGCCTCTGCCCGTCTGTGCCTTAAATACTGTTTGGAGGGGTATCCAGGGTGTTTCCCCACCAATAATAGCCTCTGTCCGTCTGTACCTTAAATACTGTTTGGAGGGATATCCAGGGAGTTTCCCCACCAATAATAGCCTCTGTCCGTCTGTGCCTTAAATACTGTTTGGAGGGGTATCCAGGGTGTTTCCCCACCAATAATAGCCTCTGTGCCTTAAATACTGTTTGGAGGGGTATCCGGGGTGTTACCCCACCAATAACAGCCTCTGTCCGTCTGTACCTTAAATACTATTTGGAGGGGTATCCGGGGTGTTTCCCCACCAATAACAGCCTCTGTCCGTCTGTACCTTAAATACTTTGGAGGGGTATCTAAAGCCTGTCCGTCTGTACCTTAAATACTGTTTGGAGGGGTATCCGGGGTGTTTCCCCACCAATAATAGCCTCTGTCCGTCTGTACCTTAAATACTGTTTGGAGGGGTATCCGGGGTGTTTCCCCACCAATAATAGCCTCTGTCCGTCTGTACCTTAAATACTGTTTGGAGGGGTATCCGGGGTGTTTCCCCACCAATAATAGCCTCTGTCCGTCTGTGCCTTAAATACTGTTTGGAGGGGTATCCGGGGTGTTTCCCCACCAATAATAGCCTCTGTCCGTCTGTGCCTTAAATACTGTTTGGAGGGGTATCCGGGGTGTTTCCCCACCAATAATAGCCTCTGTCCGTCTGTACCTTAAATACTGTTTGGAGGGGTATCCGGGGTGTTTCCCCACCAATAATAGCCTCTGTCCGTCTGTACCTTAAATACTGTTTGGAGGGGTATCCGGGGTGTTTCCCCACCAATAATAGCCTCTGTCCGTCTGTGCCTTAAATACTGTTTGGAGGGGTATCCGGGGTGTTTCCCCACCAATAATAGCCTCTGTCCGTCTGTACCTTAAATACTGTTTGGAGGGTTATCCGGGGTGTTTCCCCACCAATAATAGCCTCTCTCCGTCTGTGCCTTAAATACTGTTTGGAGGGGTATCCGGGGTGTTTCCCCACCAATAATAGCCTCTGTCCGTCTGTACCTTAAATACTGTTTGGAGGGGTATCCGGGGTGTTTCCCCACCAATAATAGCCTCTGTCGTTGTCCTTAAATACTGTTTGAGGGGTATCGGGGTGTTTCCCCACCAATAATAGCCTCTGTCCGTCTGTACCTTAAATACTGTTTGGAGGGGTATCCGGGGTGTTTCCCCACCAATAATAGCCTCTGTCCGTCTGTACCTTAAATACTGTTTGGAGGGGTATCCGGGGTGTTTCCCCACCAATAATAGCCTCTGTCCGTCTGTACCTTAAATACTGTTTGGAGGGGTATCCGGGGTGTTTCCCCACCAATAATAGCCTCTGTCCGACTGTACCTTAAATACTGTTTGGAGGGGTATCCGGGGTGTTTCCCCACCAATAATAGCCTCTGTCTGTTTGTACCTTAAATACTGTTTGCAGGGGTATCCTGGGGGTGTTTCCCCACCAATAATAGCCTCTGTCCGTCTGTACCTTAAATACTGTTTGGAGGGGTGTCCGGGGTGTTTCCCCACCAATAATAGCCTCTGTCCGTCTGTACCTTAAATCACGTTGGATGAGGATGGGAAACTGTTGACCGGCAAAGAGACTGCAGACTGTCTCGCCAAAGCCTACCAGAAAGAGGGCAACATCAAAGTCACACGCCAACAGCAAAGAGAGGCACGGAAAGAACAGAAGGATAGAAGTAAAATGCATACGGAACAAGACTCCATGAAACTTCCACTTACATACCAGGAACTGTACACAGCGCTCAGACAACTGAAAAAGAGGAAGTCACCTGGACCAGATGGAATCTCCAATGAGATGCTAACTCATCTTGGATTCTCAGCCATGCTGAAACTTCTTGACATCTTCAATCTTAGCTGGAAAGAAGGCATAGTTCCGCAGATCTGGAAGGAAGCCAATGTTATCCCAATCTACAAGAACGGCAAGGATAGAAAGAAAGCTTCCAGCTATCGCCCTATTAGTCTCAGTAGCTGTGTGGTCAAGACAATGGAGAGGATAGTTAACAAGAGACTCATGTGGTACCTTGAGACAGAAAACCTCCTATCCAAGGAACAAGCAGGATTCCGACAGTTCAGATGCACAGAGGACCAGGCAACATACCTCGCTCAGGAAGTTGAGGATGCATTCCAAGGCCAGAAAGTAGTTTTTGCAACCTGGATAGACCACCTCCAGAAGGCTTTTGACAAAGTCTGGACTGATGGGCTGCTGGTCAAGATGCAACGATGCGGAATTGCCGACAAGATGCTCCGATGGACCAAATCCTTCCTACACAATCGCAGAGCCAGAGTACTTGTTGACAACCAGAAGAGCAAGAAATTCCTCATCCGACATGGCGTTCCTCAAGGAGGAGTGATCTCGCCTACGCTGTTCCTCATCTTCATCGATGACTTGCTTGCAGAGCTGCCACATGGTATCAAAGCAGCACTCTATGCTGACGACTTGGTCATGTGGTGTGTTGAAGAATATGCAACGACTGCCACATACAGAATGCAGATGGCCGCAGACAAGCTCACAGCATGGGCAGAAGACTGGTGCATCTCTATTAATAAGGAGAAGTCGTCAACCACACTCTTCACACTTTCCACCAAACCGAAAGCTGGAACCATCAAAGTCGGTGGAACTGCCTTGAAGACGGACAACGAGCCAACATACTTGGGGGTGACATTTGACAGACGGCAGACATGGAAGCCACATATCCAGAAAGCAGAGGCCAAAGCCAAGCGCAAGCTTGCACTCCTTCGGAAGCTTGCTGGCACCACATGGGGTGCCAATGATCACATCCTGAAGACTATATACCAAGGTGTGGTCAGGCCTCACCTGGAATATGGATCCACCGCCTGGACATCACCAGCCAAGACCAACCAACAGACACTCGACAAGGTTCAGAACAAGGCTCTCAGGCTGATCACAGGTGCAATGAAGAGCACTCCAATCAAGGCCATGGAGAAAATTACTTCCATCCAGCCACTGCAAGAACGTCGCGACACAAGAATTCTTCTACAGACAGAGAAGTTTCGATGTCAGGAAGAACAACCGATGAAGCAGAGAGTCGAGGCACTAACGAAGAATCGTCTAAAGCGAAGCAGTTTCATCCACCAGTCCAAGAAGCTTGCTCGAAAGCACACCAGCCATCTCCCAGCCAAGACATTGCCTCCAACGCCATTTCTATCCAAGCCATGGTTGACTAGCGATGAATCCAAGGTTACCATCTGCAGTACAATCCCATACATGACATCCAGAGCTAGACAACATGATGACGTCAAACGTGCCCTCACACTAGCACACATCGACAAGAGTTATCCTGGAGAAGCATGGCTACAAGTCTACACAGATGGTTCAGCCACAAGAGCAGTAGCAAACGGAGGAGCAGGCGTGTATATCTGACACCCAGATGGACACACACAGTCAGTTGCTCTACCTACTGGAGTACACTGCAGCAACTATGGGGCAGAAGTACAGGCCCTTGAAACAGCAGCATCTCTAGTACACAACACTGTAGAGTGTGCCCAGGTTGTCTTCCTGACTGATGTGCTCTCAGTTCTGGATGCCCTGTCTAACAACAAAGAACCCCACCTGATGGAAGCCCTTCGAACAGTCAGCGTATCTAAAAGAACTGTCCTCCAGTGGGTACCTGCACACATAGGCATTCCTGGCAATGAAGCCGCTGACCAGCTTGCCAAGCAAGGTTCTACCGAGAGGCAACCAGACAAAGATTTGACTTACAAGGAGAAATGCACCATAATCAAATCTGCATCAAAGCCAACAGTCGAGAAGGATGACTACCACCTTTTCACCAGACAGGAGCAAGTCACGATATTCCGGCTTAGAACAGGGCATAACCGCCTGAACTTCCATATGTGTCGGAAGCTTGGACTAGCTCCATCAACTACCTGCAGCTGCAAAATAGGTGACCAGACTGCAGAACACATCCTCCAGGAGTGTCCCAATCTTCATGGGCTGAGGAAAACAACCTGGGCAACAGATACTTCTCTCAGACGAAGTTACATGGCTGCCGGGAGGATCTGAGGAGGACGGCCCATTTCGTGTTTGCTGCCGGCTTGTCCATGTGATTCGCGAACGAGAAGAAGAAGAAGAAGTACCTTAAATACTGTTTGGAGGGGTATCCGGAGTGTTTCCCCACCAATAATAGCCTCTCTCCGTCTGTGCCTTAAATACTGTTTGGAGGGGTATCCGGGGTGTTTCCCCACCAATAATAGCCTCTGTCCGTCTGTACCTTAAATACTGTTTGGAGGGGTATCCGGGGTGTTTCCCCACCAATAATAGCCTCTGTCCGTCTGTACCTTAAATACTGTTTGGAGGGGTATCCGGGGTGTTTCCCCACCAATAATAGCCTCTGCCCGTCTGTGCCTTAAATACTGTTTGGAGGGGTATCCAGGGTGTTTCCCCACCAATAATAGCCTCTGTCCGTCTGTACCGTAAATACTGTTTGGAGGGGTATCCGGGGAGTTTCCCCACCAATAATAGCCTCGCCGTCTGTGCCTTAAATACTGTTTGGAGGGGTATCCGGGGTGTTTCCCCACCAATAACAGCCTCTGTCCGTCTGTACCTTAAATACTGTTTGGGGGGTATCCTGGGGTGTTTCCCCACCAATAATAGCCTCTGTCCGACTGTACCTTAAATACTGTTTGGAGGGGTATCGGGGGTTTCCCCACAATAATAGCCTCTGTCCGACTGTACCTTAAATACTGTTTGGAGGGGTACCGGGGTGTTTCCCCACCAATAATAGCATCTGTCCGTCTGTACCGTAAATACTGTTTGAAGGGGTATCCGGGGTGTTTCCCCACCAATAATAGCCTCTGTCCATCTGTACCTTAAATACTGTTTGGAGGGGTATCCGGGGTGTTTCCCCACCAATAATAGCCTCTGTCCGTCTGTACCTTAAATACTGTTTGGAGGGGTATCCGGGGTGTTTCCCCACCAATAACGGCCTCTGTCAGTCTGTACCTTAAATACCGTTTGGAGGGGTATCCGGAGTGTTTCCCCACCAATAATAGCCTCTGCCCGTCTGTGCCTTAAATACTGTTTGGAGGTGTGTCCGGGGTGTTTCCCCACCAATAATAGCCTCTGTCCGTCTGTACCTTAAATACTGTGGAGGTATCCGGGGTGTTCCCCACCAAATGCTCTGACCGTCTGTACTAAATACTGTTTGGAGGGGTATCCGGGGTGTTTCCCCACCAATAATAGCCTCTGTCCGTCTGTACCTTAAATACTGTTTGGAGGGGTATCCGGGGTGTTTGGCCACCAATATAGCTCTGTCCGCGTCCTTAAATACTGTTTGGAGGGGTTCTGGGGGTTTCCCACCAATAATACCTCTTCCGTCTGTACTTAAATACTGTTTGGAGGGGTATCCGGGGGTTTTGTTGTGTTGTTTGTTGGAGGGGTATCCGGGGTGTTTCCCCACCAATAATAGCCTCTGTCCGTCTGTACCTTAAATACTGTTTGGAGGGGTATCCGGGGTGTTTCCCCACCAATAATAGCCTCTGTCCGTCTGTACCTTAAATACTGTTTGGAGGGGTATCCGGGGTGTTTCCCCACCAATAATAGCCTCTGTCCGTCTGTACCTTAAATACTGTTTGGAGGGGTATCCGGGGTGTTTCCCCACCAATAACAGCCTCTGTCCGTCTGTACCTTAAATACTGTTTGGAGGGGTATCCGGGGTGTTTCCCCACCAATAATAGCCTCTGTCCGTCTGTACCTTAAATACTGTTTGGAGGGGTATCCGGGGTGTTTCCCCACCAATAATAGCCTCTGTCCGTCTGTACCTTAAATACTGTTTGGAGGGGTATCCGGGGTGTTTCCCCACCAATAATAGCCTCTGTCCGTCTGTGCCTTAAATACTGTTTGGAGGGGTATCCGGGGTGTTTCCCCACCAATAATAGCCTCTGTCCGTCTGTACCTTAAATACTGTTTGGAGGGGTATCCGGGGTGTTTCCCCACCAATAATAGCCTCTGTCCGTCTGTACCTTAAATACTGTTTGGAGGGGTATCCGGGGTGTTTCCCCACCAATAATAGCCTCTGTCCGTCTGTACCTTAAATACTGTTTGGAGGGGTATCCGGGGTGTTTCCCCACCAATAATAGCCTCGTGTCCGTCTGTGCCTTAAATACTGTTTGGAGGGGTATCCGGGGTGTTTCCCCACCAATAACAGCCTCTGTCCGTCGTTGTGCCTTAAATACTGTTTGGAGGGGTATCCGGGGTGTTTCCCCACCAATAATAGCCTCTGTCCGTCTGTACCTTAAATACTGTTTGGAGGGGTATCCGGGGTGTTTCCCCACCAATAATAGCCTCTGTCCGTCTGTACCTTAAATACTGTTTGGAGGGGTATCCGGGTGTTTCCCCACCAATAATAGCCTCTGTCCGTCTGTACCTTAAATACTGTTTGGAGGGGTATCCGGGGTGTTTCCCCACCAATAATAGCCTCTGTCCGTCTGTACCTTAAATACTGTTTGGAGGGGTATCCGGGGTGTTTCCCCACCAATAATAGCCTCTGTCCGTCTGTACCTTAAATACTGTTTGGAGGGGTATCCGGGGTGTTTCCCCACCAATAATAGCCTCTGTCCGTCTGTACCTTAAATACTGTTTGGAGGGGTATCTGGGGTGTTTCCCCACCAATAATAGCCTCTGTCCGTCTGTGCCTTAAATACTGTTTGGAGGGGTATCCGGGGTGTTTCCCCACCAATAATAGCCTCTGTCCGTCTGTACCTTAAATACTGTTTGGAGGGTATCGGGGGTTTTGCTCTGTCGTTGTACCTTAAATACGTTTGGAGGTATCCGGGTGTTTCCCCACCAATAATAGCCTCTGTCCGTCTGTGCCTTAAATACTGTTTGGAGGTGTGTCCGGGGTGTTTCCCCACCAATAATAGCCTCTGTCCGTCTGTACCTTAAATACTGTTTGGAGGGGTATCCGGGGTGTTTCCCCACCAATAATAGCCTCTGTCCGTCTGTACCTTAAATACTGTTTGGAGGGGTATCCAGGGAGTTTCCCCACCAATAATAGCCTCTGTCCGTCTGTGCCTTAAATACTGTTTGGAGGGGTATCCGTGGTGTTTCCCCACCAATAATAGCCTCGCCTCGCCGTCTGTGCCTTAAATACTGTTTGGAGGGGTATCAGGGGTGTTTCCCCACCAATAACAGCCTCTGTCCGTCTGTGCCTTAAATACCGTTTGGAGATGTATCCGGGGTGTTTCCCCACCAATAAAGCCTCTGTCCATCTGTACTTTAAATACTGTTTGGAGGGATATCCGGGTGTTTCCCCACCAATAATAGCCTCTGTCCGTCTGTACCTTAAATACTGTTTGGAGGGGTATCCGGGGTGTTTCCCCACCAATAATAGCCTCTGTCCGTCTGTACCTTAAATACTGTTTGGAGGGGTATCCGGGGTGTTTCCCCACCAATAATAGCCTCTGTCCGTCTGTACCTTAAATACTGTTTGGAGGGGTATCTGGGGTGTTTCCCCACCAATAATAGCCTCTGTCCGTCTGTACCTTAAATACTGTTTGGAGGTGTATCCGGGGAGTTTCCCCACCAATAATAGCCTCTGTCCGTCTGTGCCTTAAATACTGTTTGGAGGGGTATCCGGGGTGTTTCCCCACCAATAATAGCCTCTCTCCGTCTGTGCCTTAAATACTCTTTGGAGGGGTATCTGGGGTGTTTCCCCACCAATAATAGCCTCTGTCCGTCTGTACCTTAAATACCGTTTGGAGGGGTATCCGGGGTGTTTCCCCCCATAATAGCCTCGCCTCGCCGTCTGTGCTTTAATACTGTTTGGAGGGGTATCCGGGTGTTTCCCCACCAATAACAGCCTCTGTCCGTCCGTCTGTGCCTTAAATACCGTTTGGAGGGGTATCCGGGGTGTTTCCCCACCAATAATAGCCTCTGTCCGTCTGTACCTTAAATACTGTTTGGAGGGGTATCCGGGGTGTTTCCCCACCAATAATAGCCTCTGTCCGTCTGTACATTAAATACTGTTTGGAGGGGTATCCGGGGTGTTTCCCCACCAATAATAGCCTATGTCCGTCTGTACCTTAAATACTGTTTGGAGCGGTATCCGGGGTGTTTCCCCACCAATAATAACCTCTGTCCGTCTGTACGTTAAATACTGTTTGGAGGGGTATCCGGGGTGTTTCCCCACCAATAATAGCCTCTGCCTGTCTGTGCCTTAAATACTGTTTGGAGGGGTATCCGGGGGCCTCTGTCCGTCTGTACCTTAAATACTGTTTGGAGGGGTATCCGGGGAGTTTCCCCACCAATAATAGCCTCTGTCCGTCTGTACCTTAACCCTTTCAACCCCACAGGCCTCTAAATAGGCTTATGAAAAGTGTAGATCCAGATGAGCCGACTCGTAACGAGCCGTCTCATCAGGATCTGCACTTTTTTGCCAGTAATAATTATACTATTTTTAGATAAAATTACCCATTTTGATAAATGAACTGGTCCAAATGTAATTTTCTTATTAATTTATTGGTCTAAAAATAGCATGCACCAGTCCATGTCAGTTACTTGGGGTTGAATGGGTTAAATACTGTTTGGAGGGGTATCCGGGGTGTTTCCCCACCAATAATAGCCTCTGTCCGTCTGTACCTTAAATACTGTTTGGAGGGGTATCCGGGGTGTTTCCCCACCAATAATAGCCTCTCTCCGTCTGTGCCTTAAATACTGTTTGGAGGGGTATCCGGGGTGTTTCCCCACCAATAATAGCCTCTGTCCGTCTGTACCTTAAATACTGTTTGGAGGGGTATCTGGGGTGTTTCCCCACCAATAATAGCCTCTGTCCGTCTGTACCTTAAATACCGTTTGGAGGGGTATCCGGGGTGTTTCCCCACCAATAATAGCCTCTGCCCGTCTGTGCCTTAAATACTGTTTGGAGGGGTATCCAGGGTGTTTCCCCACCAATAATAGCCTCTGTCCGTCTGTACCGTAAATACTGTTTGGAGGGGTATCCGGGGAGTTTCCCCACCAATAATAGCCTCTGTCCATCTGTGCCTTAAATACTGTTTGGAGGGGTATCCGGGGTGTTTCCCCACCAATAATAGCCTCTGTCCGTCTGTACCTTAAATACTGTTTGGAGGGGTATCCAGGGTGTTTCCCCACCAATAATAGCCTCTGTCCGTCTGTACCTTAAATACTGTTTGGAGGGGTATCCTGGGGGTGTTTCCCCACCAATAATAGCATCTGTCCGTCTGTACCGTAAATACTGTTTGGAGGGGTATCCGGGGTGTTTCCCCACCAATAATAGCCTCTGTCCGTCTGTACCTTAAATACTGTTTGGAGGGGTATCCGGGGTGTTTCCCCACCAATAATAGCCTCTGTCCGTCTGTACCTTAAATACTGTTTGGAGGGGTATCCAGGGAGTTTCCCCACCAATAATAGCCTCTGTCCGTCTGTGCCTTAAATACTGTTTGGAGGGGTATCCGTGGTG
Source organism: Archivesica marissinica (assembly GCA_014843695.1). Taxonomy (NCBI): domain Eukaryota; kingdom Metazoa; phylum Mollusca; class Bivalvia; order Venerida; family Vesicomyidae; genus Archivesica; species Archivesica marissinica. The sequence goes on along the minus strand of CM026389.1, from coordinate 56,744,935 downwards.
TTTCCCCACCAATAATAGCCTCGCCTCGCCGTCTGTGCCTTAAATACTGTTTGGAGGGGTATCCGGGGTGTTTCCCCACCAATAACAGCCTCTGTCCGTCTGTGCCTTAAATACCGTTTGGAGATGTATCCGGGGTGTTTCCCCACCAATAACAGCCTCTGTCCGTCTGTACCTTAAATACTGTTTGGAGGGATATCCGGGGTGTTTCCCCACCAATAATAGCCTCTGTCCGTCTGTACCTTAAATACTGTTTGGAGGGGTATCCGGGGTGTTTCCCCACCAATAATAGCCTCTGTCCGTCTGTACCTTAAATACTGTTTGGAGGGGTATCCGGGGTGTTTCCCCACCAATAATAGCCTCTGTCCGTCTGTGCCTTAAATACTGTTTGGAGGGGTATCCGGGGTGTTTCCCCACCAATAATAGCCTCTCTCCGTCTGTGCCTTAAATACTGTTTGGAGGGGTATCCGGGGTGTTTCCCCACCAATAATAGCCTCTGTCCGTCTGTACGTTAAATACTGTTTGGAGGGGTATCCGGGGTGTTTCCCCACCAATAATAGCCTCTGTCCGTCTGTACCTTAAATACCGTTTGGAGGGGTATCCGTGGTGTTTCCCCACCAATAATAGCCTCACCTCGCCGTCTGTACCTTAAATACTGTTTGGAGGGGTATCCGGGGTGTTTCCCCACCAATAATAGCCTCTGTCCGTCTGTACCTTAAATACTGTTTGGAGGGGTATCCGGGGTGTTTCCCCACCAATAATAGCCTCTGTCCGTCTGTGCCTTAAATACTGTTTGGAGGGGTATCCGGGGTGTTTCCCCACCAATAATAGCCTCTGTCCGTCTGTGCCTTAAATACTGTTTGGAGGGGTATCCGGGGTGTTTCCCCACCAATAATAGCCTCTGTCCGTCTGTGCCTTAAATACCGTTTGGAGGGGTATCCGGGGTGTTTCCCCACCAATAATAGCCTCTGTCCGTCTGTACCTTAAATACTGTTTGGAGGGGTATCCGGGGTGTTTCCCCACCAATAATAGCCTCTGTCCGTCTGTACCTTAAATACTGTTTGGAGGGGTATCCGGGGTGTTTCCCCACCAATAATAGCCTCTGTCCGTCTGTACCTTAAATACTGTTTGGAGGGGTATCCGGGGTTTTTCCCAACCAATAATAGCCTCGTGTCCGTCTGTGCCTTAAATACTGTTTGGAGGGGTATCTGGGGTGTTTCCCCACCAATAATAGCCTCTGTCCGTCTGTACCTTAAATACTGTTTGGAGGGGTATCTGGGGTTTTTCCCCACCAATAATAGCCTCTGTCCGTCTGTGCCTTAAATACTGTTTGGAGGGGTATCCAGGGTGTTTCCCCACCAATAATAGCCTCTGTCCGTCTGTACCGTAAATACTGTTTGGAGGGGTAT
>CM026389.1:56684603-56742529 GCA_014843695.1 Archivesica marissinica | reverse complement strand
GTCTGTACCTTAAATACTGTTTGGAGGGGTATCCGGGGTGTTTCCCCACCAATAATAGCCTCTGTCCGTCTGTACCTTAAATACTGTTTGGAGGAGTATCCGGGGTGTTTCCCCACCAATAATAGCCTCTGTCCGTCTGTACCTTAAATACTGTTTGGAGGGGTATCTGGGGTGTTTCCCCACCAATAATAGCCTCTGTCCGTCTGTACCTTAAATACTGTTTGGAGGGGTATCCGGGGTGTTTCCCCACCAATAATAGCCTCTGTCCGTCTGTACCTTAAATACTGTTTGGAGGGTATCCGGGGTGTTTCCCCACCAATAATAGCCTCTGCCGTCTGTGCCTTAAATACTGTTTGGAGGGGTATCCGGGGTGTTTCCCCACTAATAATAGCCTCTGTCCTCTGTACCTTAAATACTGTTTGGAGGGGTATCTGGGGTGTTTCCCCACCAATAATAGCCTCTGTCCGTCTGTACCTTAAATACCGTTTGGAGTGGTATCCGGGGTGTTTCCCCACCAATAATAGCCTCGCCTCGCCGTCTGTGCCTTAAATACTGTTTGGAGGGGTATCCGGGGTGTTTCCCCACCAATAACAGCCTCTGTCCGTCCGTCTGTGCCTTAAATACCGTTTGGAGGGGTATCCGGGGTGTTTCCCCACCAATAATAGCCTCTGTCCGTCTGTACCTTAAATACTGTTTGGAGGGGTATCCGGGGTGTTTCCCCACCATAATAGCCTCTGTCCGTCTGTACCTTAAATACTGTTTGGAGGGGTATCCGGGGTGTTTCCCCACCAATAATAGCCTCTGTCCGTCTGTACCTTAAATACTGTTTGGAGGGGTATCCGGGGTGTTTCCCCACCAATAATAGCCTCTGTCCGTCTGTACCTTAAATACTGTTTGGAGGGGTATCCGGGGTGTTTCCCCACCAATAACCCCACCAATAATAGCCTCTGTCCGTCTGTACCTTAACCCTTTCACCCCACAGGCCTCTAAATAGGCTTATGAAAAGTGTAGATCCAGATGAGCCGGCTCGTAACGAGCCGTCTCATCAGGATCTGCACTTTTTTGCCAGTAATAATTATTACTATTTTTAGATAAATACCCATTTTGATAAATGAACTGGTCCAAATGTGGAATTTTCTTATTAATTTATTGGTCTAAAAATAGCATGCACCAGTCCATGTCAGTTCTGTGGGGTTGTGGGTTAAATACTGTTTGGAGGGGTATCCGGGGTGTTTCCCCACCAATAATAGCCTCTGTCCGTCTGTGCCTTAAATACTGTTTGGAGGGGTATCCGGGGTGTTTCCCCACCAATAATAGCCTCTGTCCGTCTGTACCTTAAATACTGTTTGGAGGGGTATCCGGGGTGTTTCCCCACCAATAATAGCCTCTGTCCGTCTGTACCTTAAATACTGTTTGGAGGGGTATCCGGGGTGTTTCCCCACCAATAACAGCCTCTGTCAGTCTGTACCTTAAATACCGTTTGGAGGGGTATCCGGGGTGTTTCCCCACCAATAATAGCCTCTGCCCGTCTGTGCCTTAAATACTGTTTGGAGGGGTATCCGGGGTGTTTCCCCACCAATAATAGCCTCTGTCCGTCTGTACCTTAAATACTGTTTGGAGGGGTATCCGGGGTGTTTCCCCACCAATAATAGCCTCTGTCCGTCTGTGCCTTAAATACTGTTTGGAGGGGTATCCGGGGTGTTTCCCCACCAATAATAGCCTCTGTCCGTCTGTACCTTAAATACTGTTTGGAGGGGTATCCGGGTGTTTTTCCCACCAATAATAGCCTCTGTCCGTCTGTACCTTAAATACTGTTTGGAGGGGTATCCGGGGTGTTTCCCCACCAATAATAGCCTCTGTCCGTCTGTACCTTAAATACTGTTTGGAGGGGTATCCGGGGTGTTTCCCCACCAATAATAGCCTCTGTCCGTCTGTACCTTAAATACTGTTTGGAGGGGTATCCGGGGTGTTTCCCCACCAATAATAGCCTCTGTCCGTCTGTACCTTAAATACTGTTTGGAGGGGTATCCGGGGTGTTTCCCCACCAATAATAGCCTCTGTCCGTCTGTACCTTAAATACTGTTTGGAGGGGTATCCGGGGTGTTTCCCCACCAATAATAGCCTCTGTCCGTCTGTGCCTTAAATACTGTTTGGAGGGGTATCCGGGGTGTTTCCCCACCAATAATAGCCTCTGTCCGTCTGTGCCTTAAATACTGTTTGGAGGGGTATCCGGGGTGTTTCCCCACCAATAATAGCCTCTGTCCGTCTGTACCTTAAATACTGTTTGGAGGGGTATCCGGGGTGTTTCCCCACCAATAATAGCCTCTGTCCGTCTGTACCTTAAATACTGTTTGGAGGGGTATCCGGGTGTTTCCCCACCAATAATAGCCTCTGTCCGTCTGTACCTTAAATACTGTTTGGAGGGGTATCCGGGGTGTTTCCCCACCAATAATAGCCTCTGTCCGTCTGTGCCTTAAATACTGTTTGGAGGGGTATCCGGGGTGTTTCCCCACCAATAATAGCCTCTGTCCGTCTGTGCCTTAAATACTGTTTGGAGGGTTATCCGGGGTGTTTCCCCACCAATAATAGCCTCTGTCCGTCTGTACCTTAAATACTGTTTGGAGGGGTATCCGGGGTGTTTCCCCACCAATAATAGCCTCTGTCCGTCTGTACCTTAAATACTGTTTGGAGGGGTATCCGGGGTGTTTCCCCACCAATAATAGCCTCTGTCCGTCTGTACCTTAAATACTGTTTGGAGGGGTATCCGGGGTGTTTCCCCACCAATAATAGCCTCTGTCCGTCTGTACCTTAAATACTGTTTGGAGGGGTATCCGGGGTGTTTCCCCACCAATAATAGCCTCTGTCCGTCTGTACCTTAAATACTGTTTGGAGGGGTATCCGGGGTGTTTCCCCACCAATAATAGCCTCTGTCCGTCTGTACCTTAAATACTGTTTGGAGGGGTATCCGGGGTGTTTCCCCACCAATAATAGCCTCTGTCCGTCTGTACCTTAAATACTGTTTGGAGGGGTATCCGGGGTGTTTCCCCACCAATAATAGCCTCTGTCCGTCTGTACCTTAAATACTGTTTGGAGGGGTATCCGGGGTGTTTCCCCACCAATAATAGCCTCTGTCCGTCTGTACCTTAAATACTGTTTGGAGGGGTATCCGGGGTGTTTCCCCACCAATAATAGCCTCTGTCCGTCTGTGCCTTAAATACTGTTTGGAGGGGTATCCGGGGTGTTTCCCCACCAATAATAGCCTCTGTCCGTCTGTGCCTTAAATACTGTTTGGAGGGGTATCCGGGGTGTTTCCCCACCAATAATAGCCTCTGTCCGTCTGTACCTTAAATACTGTTTGGAGGGGTATCCGGGGTGTTTCCCCACCAATAATAGCCTCTGTCCGTCTGTACCTTAAATACTGTTTGGAGGGGTATCCGGGGTGTTTCCCCACCAATAATAGCCTCTGTCCGTCTGTACCTTAAATACTGTTTGGAGGGGTATCCGGGGTGTTTCCCCACCAATAATAGCCTCTGTCCGTCTGTACCTTAAATACTGTTTGGAGGGGTATCCGGGGTGTTTCCCCACCAATAATAGCCTCTGTCCGTCTGTACCTTAAATACTGTTTGGAGGGGTATCCGGGGTGTTTCCCCACCAATAATAGCCTCTGCCTGTCTGTGCCTTAAATACTGTTTGGAGGGGTATCCGGGGTGTTTCCCCACCAATAATAGCCTCGCCTCGCCGTCTGCCTTAAATACTGTTTGGAGGGGTATCTGGGGTGTTTCCCCACCAATAATAGCCTCTGTCCGTCTGTACCTTAAATACTGTTTGGAGGGGTATCCGGGGTGTTTCCCCACCAATAATAGCCTCTGTCCGTCTGTACCTTAACCTTTAACCCCAGGCTCTAATAGGTTATGAAAGTGTGATCAGAGAGCCGCTGTAACGAGCCGTCTCTAGGATCTGACTTTTTCCATAATAATTATTCTATTTTAGATAATTCCCATTTTGATAAATGAACTGGTCCAAATGTAATTTTCTTATTAATTTATTGGTCTAAAAATAGCATGCACCAGTCCATGTCAGTTACTTGGGGTTGAATGGGTTAAATACTGTTTGGAGGGGTATCCGGGGTGTTTCCCCACCAATAATAGCCTCTGTCCGTCTGTGCCTTAAATACTGTTTGGAGGGGTATCCGGGGTGTTTCCCCACCAATAATAGCCTCTCTCCGTCTGTGCCTTAAATACTGTTTGGAGGGGTATCCGGGGTGTTTCCCCACCAATAATAGCCTCTGTCCGTCTGTACCTTAAATACTGTTTGGAGGGGTATCTGGGGTGTTTCCCCACCAATAATAGCCTCTGTCCGTCTGTACCTTAAATACCGTTTGGAGGGGTATCCGGGGTGTTTCCCCACCAATAATAGCCTCTGCCCGTCTGTGCCTTAAATACTGTTTGGAGGGGTATCCAGGGTGTTTCCCCACCAATAATAGCCTCTGTCCGTCTGTACCGTAAATACTGTTTGGAGGGGTATCCGGGGAGTTTCCCCACCAATAATAGCCTCTGTCCATCTGTGCCTTAAATACTGTTTGGAGGGGTATCCGGGGTGTTTCCCCACCAATAATAGCCTCTGTCCGTCTGTACCTTAAATACTGTTTGGAGGGGTATCCGGGGTGTTTCCCCACCAATAATAGCCTCTGTCCGTCTGTACCTTAAATACTGTTTGGAGGGGTATCCGGGGTGTTTCCCCACCAATAATAGCATCTGTCCGTCTGTACCTTAAATACTGTTTGGAGGGGTATCCGGGGTGTTTCCCCACCAATAATAGCCTCTGTCCGTCTGTACCTTAAATACTGTTTGGAGGGGTATCCGGGGTGTTTCCCCACCAATAATAGCCTCTGTCCGTCTGTACCTTAAATACTGTTTGGAGGGGTATCCAGGGAGTTTCCCCACCAATAATAGCCTCTGTCCGTCTGTGCCTTAAATACTGTTTGGAGGGGTATCCGTGGTGTTTCCCCACCAATAATAGCCTCGCCTCGCCGTCTGTGCCTTAAATACTGTTTGGAGGGGTATCCGGGGTGTTTCCCCACCAATAACAGCCTCTGTCCGTCTGTGCCTTAAATACCGTTTGGAGATGTATCCGGGGTGTTTCCCCACCAATAACAGCCTCTGTCCGTCTGTACCTTAAATACTGTTTGGAGGGATATCCGGGGTGTTTCCCCACCAATAATAGCCTCTGTCCGTCTGTACCTTAAATACTGTTTGGAGGGGTATCCGGGGTGTTTCCCCACCAATAATAGCCTCTGTCCGTCTGTACCTTAAATACTGTTTGGAGGGGTATCCGGGGTGTTTCCCCACCAATAATAGCCTCTGTCCGTCTGTGCCTTAAATACTGTTTGGAGGGGTATCCGGGGTGTTTCCCCACCAATAATAGCCTCTGTCCGTCTGTGCCTTAAATACTGTTTGGAGGGGTATCCGGGGTGTTTCCCCACCAATAATAGCCTCTGTCCGTCTGTACCTTAAATACTGTTTGGAGGGGTATCTGGGGTGTTTCCCCACCAATAATAGCCTCTGTCCGTCTGTACCTTAAATACCGTTTGGAGGGGTATCCGGGGTGTTTCCCCACCAATAATAGCCTCTGCCGTCTGTACCTTAAATACTGTTTGGAGGGGTATCCGGGGTGTTTCCCCACCAATAATAGCCTCTGTCCGTCTGTACCTTAAATACTGTTTGGAGGGGTATCCGGGGTGTTTCCCCACCAATAATAGCCTCTGTCCGTCTGTACCTTAAATACTGTTTGGAGGGGTATCCGGGGTGTTTCCCCACCAATAATAGCCTCTGTCCGTCTGTACCTTAAATACTGTTTGGAGGGGTATCCGGGGTGTTTCCCCACCAATAATAGCCTCTGTCCGTCTGTGCCTTAAATACTGTTTGGAGGGGTATCCGGGGTGTTTCCCCACCAATAATAGCCTCTGTCCGTCTGTACCTTAAATACTGTTTGGAGGGGTATCCGGGGTGTTTCCCCACCAATAATAGCCTCTGTCCGTCTGTACCTTAAATACTGTTTGGAGGGGTATCCGGGGTGTTTCCCCACCAATAATAGCCTCTGTCCGTCTGTACCTTAAATACTGTTTGGAGGGGTATCCGGGGTGTTTCCCCACCAATAATAGCCTCGTCGCCGTCTGTGCCTTAAATACTGTTTGGAGGGGTATCCGGGGTGTTTCCCCACCAATAATAGCCTCTGTCCGTCTGTACCTTAAATACTGTTTGGAGGGGTATCCGGGGTGTTTCCCCACCAATAATAGCCTCTGTCCGTCTGTACCTTAAATACTGTTTGGAGGGGTATCCGGGGTGTTTCCCCACCAATAATAGCCTCTGTCCGTCTGTACCTTAAATACTGTTTGGAGGGGTATCCGGGGTGTTTCCCCACCAATAATAGCCTCTGTCCGTCTGTACCTTAAATACTGTTTGGAGGGGTATCCGGGGTGTTTCCCCACCAATAATAGCCTCTGTCCGTCTGTACCTTAAATACTGTTTGGAGGGGTATCCGGGGTGTTTCCCCACCAATAATAGCCTCTGTCCGTCTGTACCTTAAATACTGTTTGGAGGGGTATCCGGGGTGTTTCCCCACCAATAATAGCCTCTGTCCGTCTGCCTTAAATACTGTTTGGAGGGGTATCCGGGGTGTTTCCCCACCAATAATAGCCTCTGTCCGTCTGTACCTTAAATACTGTTTGGAGGGGTATCCGGGGTGTTTCCCCACCAATAATAGCCTCTGTCCGTCTGTACCTTAATTAAATACTGTTTGGAGGGGTATCCGGGGTGTTTCCCCACCAATAATAGCCTCTGTCCGTCTGTGCCTTAAATACTGTTTGGAGGGGTATCCGGGGTGTTTCCCCACCAATAATAGCCTCTCTCCGTCTGTGCCTTAAATACTGTTTGGAGGGGTATCCGGGGTGTTTCCCCACCAATAATAGCCTCTGTCCGTCTGTACCTTAAATACTGTTTGGAGGGGTATCTGGGGTGTTTCCCCACCAATAATAGCCTCTGTCCGTCTGTACCTTAAATACCGTTTGGAGGGGTATCCGGGGTGTTTCCCCACCAATAATAGCCTCTGCCCGTCTGTGCCTTAAATACTGTTTGGAGGGGTATCCGGGGTGTTTCCCCACCAATAATAGCCTCTGTCCGTCTGTACCGTAAATACTGTTTGGAGGGGTATCCGGGGTGTTTCCCCACCAATAATAGCCTCTGTCCATCTGTGCCTTAAATACTGTTTGGAGGGGTATCCGGGGTGTTTCCCCACCAATAATAGCCTCTGTCCGTCTGTACCTTAAATACTGTTTGGAGGGGTATCCGGGGTGTTTCCCCACCAATAATAGCCTCTGTCCGTCTGTACCTTAAATACTGTTTGGAGGGGTATCCGGGGTGTTTCCCCACCAATAATAGCCTCTGTCCGTCTGTACCTTAAATACTGTTTGGAGGGGTATCCGGGGTGTTTCCCCACCAATAATAGCCTCTGTCCGTCTGTACCTTAAATACTGTTTGGAGGGGTATCCGGGGTGTTTCCCCACCAATAATAGCCTCTGTCCGTCTGTACCTTAAATACTGTTTGGAGGGGTATCCGGGGAGTTTCCCCACCAATAATAGCCTCTGTCCGTCTGTGCCTTAAATACTGTTTGGAGGGGTATCCGTGGTGTTTCCCCACCAATAATAGCCTCGCCTCGCCGTCTGTGCCTTAAATACTGTTTGGAGGGGTATCCGGGGTGTTTCCCCACCAATAACAGCCTCTGTCCGTCTGTGCCTTAAATACCGTTTGGAGGTGTATCCGGGGTGTTTCCCCACCAATAACAGCCTCTGTCCGTCTGTACCTTAAATACTGTTTGGAGGGGTATCCGGGGTGTTTCCCCACCAATAATAGCCTCTGTCCGTCTGTACCTTAAATACTGTTTGGAGGGGTATCCGGGGTGTTTCCCCACCAATAATAGCCTCTGTCCGTCTGTACCTTAAATACTGTTTGGAGGGGTATCCGGGGTGTTTCCCCACCAATAATAGCCTCTGTCCGTCTGTGCCTTAAATACTGTTTGGAGGGGTATCCGGGGTGTTTCCCCACCAATAATAGCCTCTGTCCGTCTGTGCCTTAAATACTGTTTGGAGGGGTATCCGGGGTGTTTCCCCACCAATAATAGCCTCTGTCCGTCTGTACGTTAAATACTGTTTGGAGGGGTATCTGGGGTGTTTCCCCACCAATAATAGCCTCTGTCCGTCTGTACCTTAAATACCGTTTGGAGGGGTATCCGTGGTGTTTCCCCACCAATAATAGCCTCCTCGCCGTCTGTACCTTAAATACTGTTTGGAGGGGTATCCGGGGTGTTTCCCCACCAATAATAGCCTCTGTCCGTCTGTACCTTAAATACTGTTTGGAGGGGTATCCGGGGTGTTTCCCCACCAATAATAGCCTCTGTCCGTCTGTACCTTAAATACTGTTTGGAGGGGTATCCGGGGTGTTTCCCCACCAATAATAGCCTCTGTCCGTCTGTACCTTAAATACTGTTTGGAGGGGTATCCGGGGTGTTTCCCCACCAATAATAGCCTCTGTCCGTCTGTACCTTAAATACTGTTTGGAGGGGTATCCGGGGTGTTTCCCCACCAATAATAGCCTCTGTCCGTCTGTACCTTAAATACTGTTTGGAGGGGTATCCGGGGTGTTTCCCCACCAATAATAGCCTCTGTCCGTCTGTACCTTAAATACTGTTTGGAGGGGTATCCGGGGTGTTTCCCCACCAATAATAGCCTCTGTCCGACTGTACCTTAAATACTGTTTGGAGGGGTATCCGGGGTGTTTCCCAACCAATAATAGCCTCGCCTCGCCGTCTGTGCCTTAAATACTGTTTGGAGGGGTATCTGGGGTGTTTCCCCACCAATAATAGCCTCTGTCCGTCTGTACCTTAAATACCGTTTGGAGGGGTATCTGGGGTGTTTCCCCACCAATAATAGCCTCTGCCCGTCTGTGCCTTAAATACTGTTTGGAGGGGTATCCAGGGTGTTTCCCCACCAATAATAGCCTCTGTCCGTCTGTACCGTAAATACTGTTTGGAGGGGTATCCGGGGAGTTTCCCCACCAATAATAGCCTCTGTCCATCTGTGCCTTAAATACTGTTTGGAGGGGTATCCGGGGTGTTTCCCCACCAATAATAGCCTCTGTCCGTCTGTACCTTAAATACTGTTTGGAGGGGTATCCAGGGTGTTTCCCCACCAATAATAGCCTCTGTCCGTCTGTACCTTAAATACTGTTTGGAGGGGTATCCGGGGTGTTTCCCCACCAATAATAGCCTCTGTCCGTCTGTACCTTAAATACTGTTTGGAGGGGTATCCGGGGTGTTTCCCCACCAATAATAGCCTCTGTCCGTCTGTACCTTAAATACTGTTTGGAGGGGTATCCGGGGTGTTTCCCCACCAATAATAGCCTCTGTCCGTCTGTACCTTAAATACTGTTTGGAGGGGTATCCGGGGTGTTTCCCCACCAATAATAGCCTCTGTCCGTCTGTACCTTAAATACTGTTTGGAGGGGTATCCGGGGTGTTTCCCCACCAATAATAGCCTCTGTCCGTCTGTACCTTAAATACTGTTTGGAGGGGTATCCGGGGTGTTTCCCCACCAATAATAGCCTCTGTCCGTCTGTACCTTAAATACTGTTTGGAGGGGTATCCGGGGTGTTTCCCCACCAATAATAGCCTCTGTCCGTCTGTACCTTAAATACTGTTTGGAGGGGTATCCGGGGTGTTTCCCCAATAATAGCCTCTGTCCATCTGTACCTTAAATACTGTTTGGAGGGGTATCCGGGGTGTTTCCCCACCAATAATAGCCTCTGTCCGTCTGTACCTTAAATACTGTTTGGAGGGGTATCCGGGGTGTTTCCCCACCAATAATAGCCTCTGTCCGTCTGTACCTTAAATACTGTTTGGAGGGGTATCCGGGGTGTTTCCCCACCAATAATAGCCTCTGTCCGACTGTACCTTAAATACTGTTTGGAGGGGTATCCGGGGTGTTTCCCAACCAATAATAGCCTCGCCTCGCCGTCTGTGCCTTAAATACTGTTTGGAGGGGTATCTGGGGTGTTTCCCCACCAATAATAGCCTCTGTCCGTCTGTACCTTAAATACCGTTTGGAGGGGTATCTGGGGTGTTTCCCCACCAATAATAGCCTCTGCCCGTCTGTGCCTTAAATACTGTTTGGAGGGGTATCCAGGGTGTTTCCCCACCAATAATAGCCTCTGTCCGTCTGTACCGTAAATACTGTTTGGAGGGGTATCCGGGGAGTTTCCCCACCAATAATAGCCTCTGTCCATTTGTGCCTTAAATACTGTTTGGAGGGGTATCCGGGGTGTTTCCCCACCAATAATAGCCTCTGTCCGTCTGTACCTTAAATACTGTTTGGAGGGGTATCCAGGGTGTTTCCCCACCAATAATAGCCTCTGTCCGTCTGTACCTTAAATACTGTTTGGAGGGGTATCCGGGGTGTTTCCCCACCAATAATAGCCTCTGTCCGTCTGTACCTTAAATACTGTTTGGAGGGGTATCCGGGGTGTTTCCCCACCAATAATAACCTCTGTCCGTCTGTACCTTAAATACTGTTTGGAGGGGTATCCGGGGTGTTTCCCCACCAATAATAGCCTCTGTCCGTCTGTACCTTAAATACTGTTTGGAGGAGTATCCGGGGGTGTTTCCCCACCAATAATAGCCTCTGCCCGTCTGTACCTTAAATACTGTTTGGAGGGGTATCCGGGGTGTTTCCCCACCAATAATAGCCTCTGTCCGTCTGTACCTTAAATACTGTTTGGAGGAGTATCCGGGGGTGTTTCCCCACCAATAATAGCCTCTGTCCGTCTGTACCTTAAATACTGTTTGGAGGGGTATCCGGGGTGTTTCCCCACCAATAATAGCCTCTGCCCGTCTGTACCTTAAATACTGTTTGGAGGGGTATCCGGGGTGTTTCCCCACTAATAATAGCCTCTGTCCATCTGTACCTTAAATACTGTTTGGAGGGGTATCCGGGGTGTTTCCACACCAATAATAGCCTCTGTCCGTCTGTACGTTAAATACTGTTTGGAGGGGTATCCGGGGAGTTTCCCCACCAATAATAGCCTCTGTCCGTCTGTACCTTAAATACTGTTTGGAGGAGTATCCGGGGTGTTTCCCCACCAATAATAGCCTCTGTCCGTCTGTACCTTAAATACTGTTTGGAGCCGTATCCGGAGTGTTTCCCCACCAATAATAGCGTCTGTGCTATTCAGATGATCTTGCTAAGACACTTGGCTATGTAGCAAACAACATAGATCCTGATCAGCATGCAGCGTCACACTGCGGCTGATCTGGATCTATGTTGTTTACAAAAGCCTTTAAATGTATCCAGAATGAAATGGTTTAACTATTGTGCCTTTAGGCAAGGACTTTAAATTCCACGTTGCCTCTTCTCTCTCCCTCGTGGCGATGGATTCCATCAGGAATGAGGTCTCGAGAGTGATTAAGTTGTAGGAACTTGTTTCGCAATCGAGCTAAAATAAATTTGTATAAACTAAGACCAAGAATCTAATAAGCAAACTAGTTTTGATGATGTTTGATTGACACGTTTGTATTTACAGCCGATTCCTGCAGAGATGAAGTGAAAATTAAAGCCGCAAGCAAGAAAGACAGCAAAGGAGGGGACGACATCATCAGTACATTGCTCAGTAGCCTTGACGATGATATAAACATGGATATGATGCTGGGGTAAGTCGTAGCGATATCCTTGACGACGATATAAATATGGATATGATGCTGGGGTATGTCGTAGCGATATCCTCGACGACGATATAAATATGGATATGATGCTGGGGTATGTCGTAGCGATATCCTCGACGACGATATAAATATGGATATGATGCTGGGGTAAGTCGTAGCGATATAAGTCATAGCTATATCCTTGACGACGATATAAATATGGATATGATGCTGAGGTAAGTCGTAGCGATATCCTCGACTATAATATATAAACATGGATATGATGCTGGGGGTAAGTCGTAGCGATATCCTCGACGATGATATAAATATGGATATGATGCTGGGGGTAAGTCATAGCGATATCCTCGACGACGATATAAATATGGATATGATGCTGGGGGTAAGTCGTAGCGATATCCTCGATGACAATATAAACATGGATATGATGCTGGGGGTAAGTCGTAGCGATATCCTCGATGACAATATAAACATGGATATGATGCTGGGGGTAAGTCGTAGCGATATCCTCGATGACAATATAAACATGGATATGATGCTGGGGGTAAGTCGTAGCGATATCCTCGATGACGATATAAATATGGATATGATGCTGGGGGTAAGTCGTAGCGATATCCTCGATGACGATATAAACATGGATATGATGCTGGGGTAAGTCGTAGCGATATCCTCGATGACGATATAAATATGGATATGATGCTGGGGGTAAGTCATAGCGATATCCTCGACGACGATATAAATATGGATATGATGCTGGGTGTAAGTCATAGCGATATTCTCGCTAGCCTCGACAATTATAGAAGTTGTAACTGTTAGCTAAGAGATGATTTAGTGCATTAGTATTTTACATAATGAATGTTACAGCTTAGATTTTAATTCTAGTGCTAACCATTCTGTGTGATAGATTGGTTGACTAGGATCGTAACAATGTGTTGTTTTGCAGGCCTTCTGGGTGTATGGAAAATGCTGGACTGAGTGAATTCTCCAAGCACTCGTTAAGAGAAATGTGCAGTCAAGACTGGGTGATGGAGAAGTTCTTGAGGGATCCAGAGGGGCTGTTTAACGCTGAGATGTTGCTAGATACAATGCTTAGCGCTGAACAGGTATGTGCACCGATATTCAGTCAAACCTGTCTTGTGGAAGTCGTGATAGCGCAGTGGATGCACTTTTGCTTCATGTGCGAAAGGTCCAGAGTTCGAGCCCCGCTGGAGCCGTTACGATTGTGCCCTTAGGCAAGGCATTTAATTTCCACATTGCCTCCTCTCTCTCCCTCGTGGCGATGGACTCCATCAGGAATGAGGTCTCGAGAGTGATCTTGTTTCGCAATTGTGCTAAAATAAATTTGTATCAACTAAGCCTGTCTTAAGCAGCCAGCCAAGGGAATCGTAGGCGTGTATCACCTATAGATAACATGTACGACACATATATGAACCAAATCATAAAACTTACAAATCAATTATCCAAATCTACAATACTATCCAACCTGTCTTAAGCAGCCTGCCAAGGGAATCGCAGAACTTGGCTGCTTAGCACAGGGTGCTGCTTAATAGAGGGTAAATGTATAATAAAACAACATAATTATTGGCAATCTGGAAACTGGCTGCTTAATACACGTTGGCTGTTTAATGGAGGTGACCATTAACACAGGTTTGACTATAGTAACATTTCCTATAATGATGCGGGGTCATTACATGTATAAGCACATCATTTGTATCTTAATCAGACTCCACGCCTCCGTGGTCGAGTGGTTACGGTCGCTGACTTGTATACCACTGTAACCTATCATCACTGATGGTCACGGGTTCGAGCCCCGCTCAGACCGTGTCTCATTTATATGAAAAAGTTGGCAGTTTCTTACGGAGGTTGATGCACCCAAGTACTGGTTAACCACTGGAGCCTGCCCAGGAAAGGTGTTGTTAGGTAAACTGCCCGCCGGCGATATAGCCCAAAATGGTGCTGATGCAGGCGTAAAACCCGAAATATAACATAACATTAATCAGACCTACTAGGACCTTTTCATTTATAAACAAAAAGTAACAATTTCTTACTTTAAAATCCTCAGAATACAGGTTTTAGTCAAAGTGACTTTTAGCAGAAACACCATGCCCGCTCAGTGTCAAAAGGATAGCTACAGAGTATCAACACGGGAGCCTCC
The DNA here is from genome assembly GCA_014843695.1 of Archivesica marissinica. Classification (NCBI taxonomy): domain Eukaryota; kingdom Metazoa; phylum Mollusca; class Bivalvia; order Venerida; family Vesicomyidae; genus Archivesica; species Archivesica marissinica. The sequence continues at coordinate 56,728,610 of CM026389.1, read as the reverse complement.
GTGGTCGAGTTGTTACGGTCGCTGACTTGTATACCACTGTAACCTATCATCACTGAGCCCCGCTCAGGCCGTATCTCATTTATCTGAAAAAGTTGGCAGTTTTTTACGGAGGTTGGTGCACTCAAGTACTGGTTAACCGCTGGAGCCTGCCCAGGAAAGGTGTTGTTAAGTAAACTGCCCGCCGGCGATATAGCCCGAAATGGTGCTGATGCAGGCGTAAAACCCGAAATATAAATAAATAAATCAACCCGGGACCATTCGATTCCAAATCCGACGGGAGATTGGTAGTGTATACTAAAGAGATTGCCAGTGATCCCTATTGAATTTGTGGTTTAAGGTCATGATGACATTCCCTATGGTTGGTTTAAACAGTATTTATTCCAATAAATGTACATGTATAACACAAAAATGTTACAAATTACATAAATTGTGAATGGTTTGGATTGGAAAACAAGTTTTCAGAAAACTTATATTAATTCCTCTCCAACCCTATGGTTGTAATACAAGTTTATGAACATTTCATGTTTTTCCCAGACGCAACAGCTCGTTAGAATGATCTGTTATCCTTCGACGGCCGCGAGCAAGATGGACGACGATGATGATATAGACAACAAGGAAACTATAAATAGAATACTGGAAACCCTAGATCCCTGGACCCTTAGAGTGTCGCTTCTCGAGCTCAATCTCATGTTTAAACAAGCCAAAAACAATGCGGTAAGTTTAAAGGAAGCCTGTTCTATTCCTATTTATGTCTGTTTAAAGGAAGCCTGTTCTATTCCTATTTATGTCTGTTTAAAGGAAGCCTGTTCTATTCCTATTTATGTCTGTTTATAGGAAGCCTGTTCTATTCCTATTTATGTCTGTTTAAAGGAAGCCTGTTCTATTCCTATTTATGTCTGTTTAAAGGAAGCCTGTTCTATTCCTATTTATGTCTGTTTAAAGGAAGCCTGTTCTATTCCTATTTATGTCTGTTTAAAGGAAGCCTGTTCTATTCCTATTTATGTCTGTTTATAGGAAGCCTGTTCTATTCCTATTTATGTCTGTTTAAAGGAAGCCTGTTCTATTCCTATTTATGTCTGTTTAAACGAACTCTGTTCTATTCCTATTTATGTCTGTTTAAAGGAAGCCTGTTCAGCCAGGGCTTATCCAAAATATTTTATCTACGCTAAACAACGTATTTGTGTTTTTTCGCTAGGAGACCAACAATATTCTCGACGACATATCTCAGGCTACGATACACCTGTTCCACCAGCAGACGGAGCATCACAATAGGACAACCAACAACTCGCAGGCAGCCGCGTTACTCGAAACCATGCCCATACAGTCCCCCAAGTACGGCTAGTTTTAGTTATGTTTTGTTTTTTTGGATATGTTTACAGCTTACAGTCAAACCTGTGTTAGTGGTCACTTCTATTAAGCAGCCAAATTCTATTAAACAGCCAGTTTTCAGATTCCCAATATGTTGTTTTATTATTAGGGATGGCAATGAATATCCGAATATTCGCTCGGACGTCCGAATATCCGAATACTATTCCAGTATTCGAATATTTGGTGGGAAATATATATTATTTGCAAAAATGTCATAAATCCGATACGTTGCATTCTTTTACAATTTGAAGCCATCATAAAACCTTCCAATACAAAAGAAATTGCCCCAGGATGTTTGAATAAACAATGTTGTGGTCGCATCCATGGCAAGTGTTAATTGACACTCTGCCATGTAATTGGATAATTACAGTAGGTGCTAAGGTGTTTAATTATGATGTCAAACCTGTTTAGACGAGAAAATTCCTTTGAAATATTACAGACAAGCTGCAACATCCACCCCGTGTTTCTTAAATTTATAATTAACTGCTCAATATTACCCAAAAGTACTATATAAAATACGATCTTTATGATGTTGTCCTCAAAAAAATGCCGCCCACTCAGTCATACGTTTGGAAAGACTACAATTGCGCAGGGAATAAGAAAACTGCTATGTGCAAATTGGATTTAACAGATTCGGGTACAAGATCAATCTGAATAATCATTTGAAAAACAAACACACTTCAACGGAAAGCAGTTCACGTGACATCGGCTTCATTTGGGAAAACACCCATAAATGTACAGTGGCCGATAACAATAACTGAATGAATCGTCGTCATATTTGCATGGCCTTACAGGAAGAAGATGACGTTTAGTAATTTAAAAGTAGCTTAATTTGGCATTTCTTATAAGAGTTTGAGTGATTTTGAGTTTATAATATAATTACAACAAATATTAGAATATTCGAATACCTTACTGGCCGGATATTCGAATCGTTAAATCGCTATTCGTTGCCATCCCTATTTATTATATATTTGACCTCTATTAAGCAGCCACCTGTGCAAAATCTAATTTTGTGATTCCCTTGGCTGGCTGTTTAACACAAGTTTGACTGTAAATATGACTGGATTTGAATATACTGCTGGCTGGTTGGCTGGCTGCCTAACACAGGTTTGGCTATATATTCGTTGCTCCGATTAACCACGGGCGACGATAAATAAATCCAATAGTATATTAGTCATTTTATGTTTGGGGGAGGCTGGTGCAAGATAGGGAAGACATCTCCTTCCATGAGTATCCCTCGTTCTTTTACGTGCTTAGTGTATTATACCCAGGGATCATTCTAGAGGCGAAATAGTCACCCTAGGGACCCTGACTTCGCCCTCTGGGGGTCCCACTTCTCCCTAAATTTTTGTTTTTTTACGATTTTCAAACAAAATTTTGTCTAGTAAGATACACTGGCCCATTATAAATCACTCCTTCTATTCAAATGTTGTATTTAATGGTTGTACTGTGCATTTTAACCCTATTTTGCAGAAGTATATTATTAAAGAACACCATTTAAGGAAGCAATCACACGCTTTCTCATGGGATACGGACATTTGCCCCCCGGACATTTGCCCCCCAGTCCAAAAATGGCAGGGTGGACATTTGCCCCCCAGTTGAAATGGCAGCTAGGACAATTGCCCCCCAGTCGAAATGTAGGGGCGGACATTTGCCCCCCAATGGAAATGGCAGCTAGGACATTTGCCCCCCAGTCGAAATGGCAGCTAGGACATTTGCCCCCCAGTCAGGGGACGCATCACATTACAGCGAACGAGTCCGAAGTATGCGATTGATAAATGGAACGTGAACCAGGTCACTCTAGAAGATGGTTCCCGGACCAACAACAAATGTGAGGCGTGGAACAACTCGTTCAGCCACCTTGTAGGACATAAAAATCCCGGACTCTGGCATACTATTCAGTGTATACAGAAGGATCAACTCAACGTGATCACAGAAGTGGAGCGAGTGAGACAGGGTGCCCCAACACGCAAACGTGTCCGCCGCGAGACGAGAAATCTGCAGGATAGACTTAAACAACTGTGCCAGGACTTTGATGCTGGTGAGAAGGATGTGCGCGACTTCCTTAGAGCGGTCGGACATTCCGTCCGATTCGTCTAATTGACAATGTAACTCTAAAACGTGCTACTATACTGATGTGCTATAATGTGACATTTTGTTATTTGTTCGAATTTCAGTTATCATAGTTTACAAACATTGAATTCATTGATAATCATGCCAAGAGTGTGTTGACATTGACATTAATCTGTTATCTGTTTTAATTTCACGAGACATCGAAATAATGAGTATTATCATGGTTAGTTCATAGTACTTGATCACAAACATTGACAATCATGCCAAGATTGTGTTGATATTGACGTTAATCTATTATCTGTTTTACACTTGATCACAAATTTATGCTCAAATAAACTGGTTGTTTGGAAATGTGTTGTAATCTTGTCACACCTTGTCATACCTCAAATTGTTCACTAGGGGGCAAATGTCCTAACTGCCATTTCGACTGGGGGGCAAATGTCCTAGCTGCCATTTCCATTGAGGGGCAAATGTCCGCCCCTACATATTGACTGGGGGGCAAATGTCCTAGCTGCCATTTCAACTGGGGGGCAAATGTCCGCCCCTACATTTCGACTGGGGGGCAATTGTCCACCCTGCCATTTTTGGACTGGGGGGCAAATGTCCGGGGGGCAAATGTCCTACATTCTTTCTCACTTCTCCCAAAAATTCAGACCTAGAATGAACCCTGTATACCGATACATGAGACCTCGGTTTATAATCTGAAGGACTGTTATATTATTGTTGTCAGACGGGGGATCGAACCTGTAACTAACAACCATCGGATAATCTGTAGAGTTCTTGCCATCGGCTCGTACTGTCGTCTGTTAACCCGGGAAATTAACCCAGGATTGAATACGCATTCCGTGATGCTCTAGGGGCCTCCGTGGCAGGGATCATTCTAGAGGGCGATGTGGGCGAAATTGTCGCCCTAGGGACCCTGACTTCTGAATTTTTGGTTTTTACGATTTTCAAACAAAACTTTGTCTAGTAAGATACAGGCCCATTATAAAGCACTCCTTCTATTCAAATGTTGTATTTAATGGTTGTACTATGCATTTTAACCCTATTTTGCAGAAGTATATTAAAGAACACCATTTAAGAAAGCAATCAGGTGCTTTCTCACTTCTCCCAAAAATTCTGACCTAGAATGAACCCTGCTCCGTGGTCTGGTAGTTACGGCTGTTGAATCCCACTGGGGGGTGTCAAATCCTTTCATGTAAGGAAACTATCTTGACTTGCGGTAGGTCAGTGGTTCTATCCGGTTGCCTGAAATACTGCTCGGATGGGTACCCGGCATCTTCCTCCACCATTAATAGCTGAGTCAGCATATTGCATTTATTTGTCTGTTTTAATATACGTGAATGCAAAATATGGAGTGAAATCTGGAATTAATTTAATTTCTATTGGCATACATTTTTGTACAGAAATGATTCAACTGAAAAGGACAACAGTGTGTGGCTCGTTGCTCCCCTAATTTCTAAGCTGCCGAGCGGCGTGCAGGGTCGGGTACTGAGGCAGGCCGGACAAGTACTGGAGAACAGCAATACATTCCTAGCACCCAAGAGTAAACTGGATAAAGAAAGGAACCAGAGAAGGTATGTGTTGGTCTCGAGGGTAGACTATGTATAGAGAGGAAGTATAGAAGGTATGTGTGGCTCTGGAGGATAGACTATGTATAGCGAGGAAGTATAGAAGGTATGTTTAGAGAGGAAGTAGAGAAGGTAGGTATGGCTCTGGAGGGTAGACTATGTATAGAGAGGAAGTAGAGAAGGTATGTATGGGTCTCGAGGGTAGACTATGTATAGAGAGGAAGTAGAGAAGGTATGTATGGCTCTGGAGGGTAGACTATGTATAGAGAGGAAGTAGAGAAGGTATGTATAGAGAGGAAGTAGAGAAGGTATGTATGGGTCTGGCGGGTAGACTATGTATAGAGAGGAAGTAGAGAAGGTATGTATGGCTCTCGAGGGTAGACTATGTATAGAGAGGAAGTAGAGAAGGTATGTATGGGTCTCGAGGGTAGACTATGTATAGAGAGGAAGTATAGAAGGTATGTATGGCTCTGGAGGGTAGACTATGTATAGAGAGGAAGTAGAGAAGGTATGTATGGGTCTGGCGGGTATACTATGTATAGAGAGGAAGTAGAGAAGGTATGTATGGCTCTCGAGGGTAGACTATGTATAGAGAGGAAGTAGAGAAGGTATGTATGGGTCTCGAGGGTAGACTATGTATAGAGAGGAAGTATAGAAGGTATGTATGGCTCTGGAGGGTAGACTATGTATAGAGAGGAAGTAGAGAAGGTATGTAGAGAGAGGAAGTATAGAAGGTATGTATAGAGAGGAAGTATAGAAGGTATGTATAGAGAGGAAGTAGAAAAGGTATGTATAGAGAGGAAGTAGAGAAGGTATGTATAGAGAGGAAGTAGAGAAGGTATGTATAGAGAGGAAGTAGAGAAGGTATGTATGGCTCTGGAGGGTAGACTATGTATAGAGAGGAAGTAGAGAAGGTATGTATGGCTCTGGAGGGTAGACTATGTATAGAGAGGAAGTAGAGAAGGTATGTATGGCTCTGGAGGGTAGACTATGTATAGAGAGGAAGTAGAGAAGGTATGTATGGGTCTGGAGGGTAGACTATGTATAGCGAGGAAGTATAGAAGGTATGTATAGAGAGGAAGTAGAGAAGGTATGTATAGAGAGGAAGTAGAGAAGGTATGTATAGAGAGGAAGTAGAGAAGTATGTATAGAGAGGAAGTAGAGAAGGTATGTATGGCTCTGGAGGGTAGACTATGTATAGAGAGGAAGTAGAGAAGGTATGTATAGAGAGGAAGTAGAGAAGGTATGTATGGCTCTCGAGGGTAGACTATGTATAGAGAGGAAGTAGAGAAGGTATGTATAGAGAGGAAGTAGAGAAGGTATGTATGGGTCTCGAGGGTAGACTATGTATAGAGAGGAAGTAGAGAAGGTATGTATGGCTCTGGAGGATAGACTATGTATAGAGAGGAAGTAGAGAAGGTATGTATAGAGAGGAAGTAGAGAAGGTATGTATGGCTCTCGAAGGGTAGACTATGTATAGAGAGGAAGTAGAGAAGGTATGTATAGAGAGGAAGTAGAGAAGGTATGTATAGAGAGGAAGTAGAGAAGGTATGTATAGAGAGGAAGTAGAGAAGGTATGTATGGCTCTGGAGGGTAGACTATGTATAGAGAGGAAGTATAGAAGGTATGTATGGCTGTGGAGGGTAGACTATGTATAGAGAGGAAGTAGAGAAGGTATGTATGGCTCTCGAGGGTAGACTATGTATAGAGAGGAAGTATAGAAGGTATGTATGGCTCTGGAGGATAGACTATGTATAGAGAGGAAGTAGAGAAGGTATGTATGGCTCTCGAGGGTAGACTATGTATAGAGAGGAAGTAGAGAAGGTATGTATGGCTCTCGAGGGTAGACTATGTATAGAGAGGAAGTAGAGAAGGTATGTATGACTCTCGAGGGTAGACTATGTATAGAGAGGAAGTATAGAAGGTATGTATGGCTGTGGAGGGTAGACTATGTATAGAGAGGAAGTAGAGAAGGTATGTATGGCTCTCGAGGGTAGACTATGTATAGAGAGGAAGTATAGAAGGTATGTATGGCTCTGGAGGATAGACTATGTATAGAGAGGAAGTAGAGAAGGTATGTATGGCTCTCGAGGGTAGACTATGTATAGAGAGGAAGTAGAGACGGTATGTATGGCTCTCGAGGGTAGACTATGTATAGAGAGGAAGTAGAGAAGGTATGTATAGAGAGGAAGTAGAGAAGGTATGTATGGCTCTGGAGGGTAGACTATGTATAGAGAGGAAGTAGAGAAGGTATGTATAGAGAGGAAGTAGAGAAGGTATGTATGGGTCTCGAGGGTAGACTATGTATAGAGAGGAAGTAGAGAAGGTATGTATGGCTCTCGAGGGTAGACTATGTATAGAGAGGAAGTAGAGAAGGTATGTATAGAGAGGAAGTAGAGAAGGTATGTATAGAGAGGAAGTAGAGAAGGTATGTATGGGTCTCGAGGGTAGACTATGTATAGAGAGGAAGTAGAGAAGGTATGTATGGGTCTCGAGGGTAGACTATGTATAGAGAGGAAGTAGAGAAGGTATGTATGGCTCTGGAGGATAGACTATGTATAGAGAGGAAGTAGAGAAGGTATGTATAGAGAGGAAGTAGAGAAGGTATGTATGGCTCTCGAGGGTAGACTATGTATAGAGAGGAAGTAGAGAAGGTATGTATGACTCTCGAGGGTAGACTATGTATAGAGAGGAAGTAGAGAAGGTATGTATGGCTCTCGAGGGTAGACTATGTATAGAGAGGAAGTAGAGAAGGTATGTATGACTCTCGAGGGTAGACTATGTATAGAGAGGAAGTATAGAAGGTATGTATGGCTGTGGAGGGTAGACTATGTATAGAGAGGAAGTAGAGAAGGTATGTATGGCTCTCGAGGGTAGACTATGTATAGAGAGGAAGTATAGAAGGTATGTATGGCTCTGGAGGATAGACTATGTATAGAGAGGAAGTAGAGAAGGTATGTATGGCTCTCGAGGGTAGACTATGTATAGAGAGGAAGTAGAGAAGGTATGTATGGCTCTCGAGGGTAGACTATGTATAGAGAGGAAGTAGAGAAGGTATGTATGACTCTCGAGGGTAGACTATGTATAGAGAGGAAGTAGAGAAGGTATGTATGGCTCTGGAGGGTAGACTATGTATAGAGAGGAAGTAGAGAAGGTATGTATGGCTCTCGAGGGTAGACTATGTATAGAGAGGAAGTAGAGAAGGTATGTATAGAGGTGCTCTGGAGGGTAGACTATGTATAGAGAGGAAGTAGAGAAGGTATGTATGGCTCTCGAGGGTAGACTATGTATAGAGAGGAAGTAGAGAAGGTATGTATGGCTCTCGAGGGTAGACTATGTATAGAGAGGAAGTAGAGAAGGTATGTATGACTCTCGAGGGTAGACTATGTATAGAGAGGAAGTAGAGAAGGTATGTATGGCTCTCGAGGGTAGACTATGTATAGAGAGGAAGTAGAGAAGGTATGTATGACTCTCGAGGGTAGACTATGTATAGAGAGGAAGTATAGAAGGTATGTATGGCTGTGGAGGGTAGACTATGTATAGAGAGGAAGTAGAGAAGGTATGTATGGCTCTCGAGGGTAGACTATGTATAGAGAGGAAGTATAGAAGGTATGTATGGCTCTGGAGGATAGACTATGTATAGAGAGGAAGTAGAGAAGGTATGTATGGCTCTCGAGGGTAGACTATGTATAGAGAGGAAGTAGAGAAGGTATGTATGGCTCTCGAGGGTAGACTATGTATAGAGAGGAAGTAGAGAAGGTATGTATAGAGAGGAAGTAGAGAAGGTATGTATGGCTCTGGAGGGTAGACTATGTATAGAGAGGAAGTAGAGAAGGTATGTATGGCTCTGGAGGGTAGACTATGTATAGAGAGGAAGTAGAGAAGGTATGTATAGAGAGGAAGTAGAGAAGGTATGTATGGGTCTCGAGGGTAGACTATGTATAGAGAGGAAGTAGAGAAGGTATGTATGGCTCTCGAGGGTAGACTATGTATAGAGAGGAAGTAGAGAAGGTATGTATAGAGAGGAAGTAGAGAAGGTATGTATAGAGAGGAAGTAGAGAAGGTATGTATGGCTCTCGAGGGTAGACTATGTATAGAGAGGAAGTAGAGAAGGTATGTATGGGTCTCGAGGGTAGACTATGTATAGAGAGGAAGTAGAGAAGGTATGTATGGCTCTGGAGGATAGACTATGTATAGAGAGGAAGTAGAGAAGGTATGTATGCTCTGAGGGTAGACTATGTATAGAGAGGAAGTAGAGAAGGTATGTATGGCTGTGGAGGGTAGACTATGTATAGAGAGGAAGTAGAGAAGGTATGTATGGCTCTCGAGGGTAGACTATGTATAGAGAGGAAGTATAGAAGGTATGTATGGCTCTGGAGGATAGACTATGTATAGAGAGGAAGTAGAGAAGGTATGTATGGCTCTCGAGGGTAGACTATGTATAGAGAGGAAGTAGAGAAGGTATGTATGGCTCTCGAGGGTAGACTATGTATAGAGAGGAAGTAGAGAAGGTATGTATGACTCTCGAGGGTAGACTATGTATAGAGAGGAAGTATAGAAGGTATGTATGGCTGTGGAGGGTAGACTATGTATAGAGAGGAAGTAGAGAAGGTATGTATGGCTCTCGAGGGTAGACTATGTATAGAGAGGAAGTATAGAAGGTATGTATGGCTCTGGAGGATAGACTATGTATAGAGAGGAAGTAGAGAAGGTATGTATGGCTCTCGAGGGTAGACTATGTATAGAGAGGAAGTAGAGAAGGTATGTATGGCTCTCGAGGGTAGACTATGTATAGAGAGGAAGTAGAGAAGGTATGTATAGAGAGGAAGTAGAGAAGGTATGTATGGCTCTGGAGGGTAGACTATGTATAGAGAGGAAGTAGAGAGTATGTATAGAGAGGAAGTAGAGAAGGTATGTATGGGTCTCGAGGGTAGACTATGTATAGAGAGGAAGTAGAGAAGGTATGTATGGCTCTCGAGGGTAGACTATGTATAGAGAGGAAGTAGAGAAGGTATGTATAGAGAGGGTAGATATGTATAGAGAGGAAGTAGAGAAGGTATGTATGGGTCTCGAGGGTAGACTATGTATAGAGAGGAAGTAGAGAAGGTATGTATGGCTCTCGAGGGTAGACTATGTATAGAGAGGAAGTAGAGAAGGTATGTATGGCTCTGAGGGTAGACTATGTATAGAGAGGAAGTAGAGAAGGTATGTATAGAGAGGAAGTAGAGAAGGTATGTATAGAGAGGGTAGAGATATGTATAGAGAGGAAGTAGAGAAGGTATGTATGGCTCTCGAGGGTAGACTATGTATAGAGAGGAAGTAGAGAAGGTATGTATGGCTCTCGAGGGTAGACTATGTATAGAGAGGAAGTAGAGAAGGTATGTATGGCTCTCGAGGGTAGACTATGTATAGAGAGGAAGTAGAGAAGGTATGTATGGCTCTCGAGGGTAGACTATGTATAGAGAGGAAGTAGAGAAGGTATGTATGGCTCTCGAGGGTAGACTATGTATAGAGAGGAAGTATAGAAGGTATGTATGGCTCTGGAGGATAGACTATGTATAGAGAGGAAGTAGAGAAGGTATGTATGGCTCTCGAGGGTAGACTATGTATAGAGAGGAAGTAGAGAAGGTATGTATGGCTCTCGAGGGTAGACTATGTATAGAGAGGAAGTAGAGAAGGTATGTATGGCTCTCGAGGGTAGACTATGTATAGAGAGGAAGTAGAGAAGGTATGTATGGCTCTGGAGGGTAGACTATGTATAGAGAGGAAGTAGAGAAGGTATGTATGTCTCGAGGGTAGACTATGTATAGAGAGGAAGTAGAGAAGGTATGTATGGGACTCTCGAGGGTAGACTATGTATAGAGAGGAAGTAGAGAAGGTATGTATGGCTCTCGAGGGTAGACTATGTATAGAGAGGAAGTAGAGAAGGTATGTATGGCTCTCGAGGGTAGACTATGTATAGAGAGGAAGTAGAGAAGGTATGTATGGCTCTCGAGGGTAGACTATGTATAGAGAGGAAGTAGAGAAGGTATGTATGGCTCTCGAGGGTAGACTATGTATAGAGAGGAAGTAGAGAAGGTATGTATGACTCTCGAGGGTAGACTATGTATAGAGAGGAAGTATAGAAGGTATGTATGGCTGTGGAGGGTAGACTATGTATAGAGAGGAAGTAGAGAAGGTATGTATGGCTCTCGAGGGTAGACTATGTATAGAGAGGAAGTAGAGAAGGTATGTATGGCTCTGGAGGATAGACTATGTATAGAGAGGAAGTAGAGAAGGTATGTATGGCTCTCGAGGGTAGACTATGTATAGAGAGGAAGTAGAGAAGGTATGTATGGCTCTCGAGGGTAGACTATGTATAGAGAGGAGTAGAGAAGGTATGTATAGAGAGGAAGTAGAGAAGGTATGTATGGCTCTCGAGGGTAGACTATGTATAGAGAGGAAGTAGAGAAGGTATGTATGGCTCTGAGGGTAGACTATGTATAGAGAGGAAGTAGAGAAGGTATGTATAGAGAGGAAGTAGAGAAGGTATGTATGGGAGGGTAGACTATGTATAGAGAGGAAGTAGAGAAGGTATGTATAGAGAGGAAGTAGAGCAGGTATGTATAGAGAGGAAGTAGAGAAGGTATGTATAGAGAGGAAGTAGAGAAGGTATGTATGGCTCTCGAGGGTAAACTATGTATAGAGAGGAAGAAGAGAAGGTATGTATGGCTCTCGAGGGTAGACTAATGAGGTTCAAATTCAGGTACATAATAGTATATCTGTATTTTGGTTTTTAATAACTAGTACCGCGATATACCCATAATGCATCCTACAGTAGGTATTGATGAACTGTATTTGTCCTGATTGGAATTTTGATACAGATAAGACTATAGTGTCTTTGTTTTCAAATTGAAAAATAAAATTGTACTCTGTATGCAACCTACCATTTATATAAAGGGAGGTAATCAAGAAATAGTAATTTTACAAAACCAGTTCATTTGTAGGCAGATCTGAATTATTTATTATTTAAAACAACAACGAAATATTACAGACGGCACGTCGTGACCGGGGCACATCCCGCAGCAGCAGCGTAGGATTCTGAGATCTTCTGGTCGTCGATCTTGTGAAGGGGAGGCTCGCCAGCATGTGGATCCATGGCTACGGCACATCAGGACAGATCCACCAGCTCTTCTAGATAGTGGACACTCTAGATAGTGATATTGACGCACTATATCTTCGCCGGCTTTTTTCGACACTTTCTCTTCCTTCTTCTACTTCTCCGGCGGATAGACGAGACGGCGGACCTGAGGGAGCGGCAACAGTCGTGGATCCACGCTCCCCCGAGCTACACCGGAGTTTAGTAGACTCGTTTGCGACAATCGACGACCAGATGTCTAACTGTCAGATCCGTATTAATGCTGCTGCGGGGTGACCAACAGTGAGGAGGGTGGCCCTACAAAGGACCACGTACAGACCAGGCCTTGTCAACCTGGCCGGCACAGAAAGAAGTAACCACCTGATGACGTCTTCATAAGCCACACAGAATACAGAACCTTCAGAGAATACCGAACTAATCAACGTAGAAGAACAGGAATAATCATCATAGAAGCATAGGAATAATCATCACAGAACACGTATAATCATCATCGAATAACCACCACAGAAGAATCACCTTAGGATAAGAAGAATCACCTTAGACAAGAAGAATCACCTTAGGACATAACCATCTTAGAAAATACAGTCACCCAAATGCATTTATGCGGTGGCGACTATAAACAAAATTACATCGTTCGTTCGTTACAGACGGATCTGTAGTCCAGTGGTAACACGTTGGACTGGTAATCCAGGGATCGCTGGTTCGATCCCCCGTCTGACCCTAATAAAATTAACAGTCTTTCAGACCGAGGTCTTGTGTCGGTGCTTTACACCGTGCACGTAAAAGAACCAGAGGAGATTCTGGAATTGGTCTCTGTCTGTATCATGCACTATCCTCCAAAATCTAAAATAATTAATCTCTTCAGGAGGCGTCGCTCATATGGGCAACCGATAGCGACGATAAATAAACGTAAAACACACACGAAATATTACGGTCGCCTCACAGACGGATCTGTAGTCCAATGGTAACACGCTGGACTGGTAATCCAGGGATCGCAGGTTGGATCCCCCGTCTGACCCTAATAAAATTAACAGTCTTTCACGTAAAAGAACCAGAGGAGGTTCTGGAATGGGTCTCTGTCTGTATCATTGTACTATCCTCCAAAAATCTAAAATGAGGTAGCGATGATAAATAAACGTAAAACACACAGTTAAGAAGATATTTGTTTGTTTCAGTGCATCACAAGTTGCGTTTTTTAATAAAATAAAAAAAAAATTAATAAATGCATTTGTATATATACTATATTAGTATGTACCGGTAGTATCTACAGCTTATTGTAAAATAACTGTAATTTATATTATATGTTTACATATGTAAAAAAAAAAAGAAAAAAAAGAAAAAAAAAAAACAGGAAAATGATAAAATAAATATAAAAGTGATAATAATAGCTTTCTATGTTCATAATTTAAATATTATTCGAATTTCATTAAAGGGCAACTCCTTCTTAATTAGTTTATGCAAATTTATTTTTAGCTCGATTGCAAAACAAGTTCTTACAACTTATATTAATCACTCTCGAGACCTCATTCCTGATGGAATCCATCGCTACGAGTGAGAGTGAAGAGGTAACATCGAATTTAAATACCGTACCTAAGGGTTCAATCGTAATGGCTCCAGTGGGGCTCGAACTCCTGGCCTTTCACGCCTGAAGTGAACGCGCTACAACAGCGCTATCACGAGTTCTTTCTTAATTGTAATACATTGTGTTGGTATTCTATTTTTAGCAAGTCGTTGTTGAGTCATCAACCCTTCCTGTCGCTGATCCTGGCATGTTTGAAGGGCCAGGATGAACAAAGAGAAGGTCTGCTCAATTCCCTGCTCAGTCAACTGGAGAAATTCATCAGCAGCTTCAGGGAAATGCTGGTAAGTTAAAGAGCTACATCTGATCAGAGCTACGTCTGCATGTGCAAACAATGCGCACGTAACGCCGCGTCTGATCAGAGCATGTGCAAGCAATGCGCACGTAATGCCGCGTCTGATCAGAGCATGTGCAAACAATGCGCACGTAATGCCGCGTCTGATCAGAGCATGTGCAAACAATGCGCACGTAAAATAGCGTCTGATCAGAGCAGGTGCAAACAATGTGCACGTAACGTAGTGTCTGATCAGAGCATGTGCAAACAATGCGCACGTAACGCCGCGTCTGATCAGAGCATGTGCAAACTATGCGCACGTAACGCCGCGTCTGATCAGAGCATGTGCAAACAATGCGCACGTAACGTAGTGTCTGATCATAGCATGTGCAAACAATGTGCACATAACGTAGTGTCTGATCAGAGCATGTGCAAACAATGCGCACGTAACGTAGTGTCTGATCATAGCATGTGCAAACAATGCGCACGTAACGTAGCGTCTGATCAGAGCATGTGCAAACAATGTGCACGTAACGTAGCGTCTGATCAGAGCATGTGCAAACAATGCACATGTAACGTAGTGTCTGATCAGAGCATGTGCAAACAATGCGCACATAACACCGCGTCTGATCAGAGCATGTGCAAACAATGCGCACGTAATGTAGCGTCTGATCAGAGCATGTGCAAACAATGCGCACGTAACGTAGCATCTGATCAGAGCTTGTGCAAACAATGTGCACGTAACGTAGCGTCTGATCAGAGCATGTGCAAACAATGCGCACGTAACGTAGTGTCTGATCAGAGCATGTGCAAACAATGCGCACGTAACATAGCATCTGATCAGAGCATGTGCAAACAATGCGCACGTAACGCCGCGTCTGATCAGAGCATGTGCAAACAATGCGCACGTAACGCCGCGTCTGATCAGAGCATGTGCAAACAATGTGCACGTAACGCCGTGTCTGATCAGAGCATGTGCAAACAATGTGCCCGTAACGTAGTGTCTGATCAGAGCATGTGCAAACAATGCTCACGTAACATAGTGTCTGATCAGAGCATGTGCAAACAATGCGCATGTAACGTAGCGTCTGATCAGAGCATGTGCAAACAATGCACACGTAACATAGTGTCTGATCAGAGCATGTGCAAACAATGCGCACATAACATAGCGTCTGATCAGAGCATGTGCAAACAATGCGCACGTAACGCCGCGTCTGATCAGAGCATGTGCAAACAATGCGCACGTAACGTAGCGTCTGATCAGTGCATGTGCAAACAATGCGCATGGAACGCCGCGTCTGATCAGAGCATGTGCAAACAATGCGCACGTAACGTAGCGTCTGATCAGAGCATGTGCAAACAATGCGCACATAACATAGCGTCTGATCATAGCATGTGCAAACAATGCGCACGTAACGTAGCGTCTGATCATAGCATGTGCAAACAATGCGCACGTAACGTAGCGTCTGATCAGAGCATGTGCAAACAATGCGCACATAACGCCGCGTCTGATCAGAGCATGTGCAAACAATGCGCACGTAACGTAGCGTCTGATCAGAGCATGTGCAAACAATGCGCACGTAACGTAGTGTCTGATCAGAGCATGTGCAAACAATGTGCACATAACGTAGCGTCTGATCATAGCATGTGCAAACAATGCGCACGTAACGTAGCGTCTGATCAGAGCATGTGCAAACAATGCGCACGTAACGCCGCGTCTGATCAGAGCATGTGCAAACAATGCGCACGTAACGTCTGATCAGAGCATGTGCAAACAATGCGCACGTAACGTAGTGTCTGATCAGAGCATGTGCAAACAATGCGCACATAACGTAGCATCTGATCAGAGCATGTGCAAACAATGCGCACGTAACATAGCGTCTGATCAGAGCATGTGCAAACAATGCGCACGTAACGCCGCGTCTGATCAGAGCATGTGCAAACAATGCGCACGTAACGTAGCGTCTGATCAGAGCATGTGCAAACAATGTGCCTGTAATGTAGTGTCTGATCAGAGCATGTGCAAACAATGCTCACGTAACGTAGTGTCTGATCAGAGCATGTGCAAACAATGCGCACGTAATGTAGTGTCTGATCAGAGCATGTGCAAACAATGTGCACGTAACGTAGCATCTGATCAGAGCATGTGCAAACAATGCGCACGTAATGCCGCGTCTGATCAGGTTTATATAATGATTGCTCTTCAGACAGTGGAGCTGAAGTACCTGTTCTAAGAAACACCATTCTACTCAGACTTGGTTGAATGGATTTCAGCTCTTCTAAGAAACACCATTCTACTCAGACTGGGTTGAATGGATTTCAGCTATTCTAAGAACACGTATAAATGAAATAAGATGAAGACATTGTCTGACCTCTTTCATACTTGTTGATCTTCATTCCTCACAAGGACCGCTCCGTGGTCGAGTGGTTACGGTCGCTGACTTGTATACCATGGTAACCTATCATCACTTGTTCGAGCTCCGAATAAATTCAGAGCATGTGCAAACATTGCGCTCCTAACGCCGCGTCTGATCATGATCTAAGTTGTTTGCTATTCGGACAGGTGCTTCACCTCCACTGTCTGAAGAGCAATCAACATATATCCTGATCAGACGACAGGTTCTGTTCTGTCTGATTGGGTTCTCGGTTTTTTGCAAAGATGCTTTTATGTGACATTGGTGGTGAAAGAGTTAAGCTTATCTATCTATTATCCGTCTCGGAGAGATAAGGACTCATTGGCTAGGTGGTTACAGTTGTTGCCTGACAAACACCTACCTCTCGACTCTGTAAATTCAAATCCCACCTAAGGTGCTGAATTGAAGATCGGTGGTTCTACCTGGGTGGCAGATGTGGCTGAAATACTGCCAGATAGTCTGTGTCTTCCTCCATTAATACCTCGAGATTCTGTAGGTTCAAATCCCACAAGGTGCTATATTGATGGTCTGTGGTTCTACCTGGGTGGAACAAGTGGCTGAAAAGTTCAGATTGCAAAACAAGTTCTTACAACTTAAATTAATCACTCTCGAGACATCATCTTCCTCAACTAATAAAAAGATTTTGATGCCACAAAGTAGTTGTATGATCTACTATATTAGAGCAACCTTAATCCCCAAACACAGACATCTTCGTCCGCAGTTCGAGCCCCGCTGGAGCCGTTGCGATTGTGCCCTTAGGCAAGGCATTTAATTTCCACATTGCCTCTTCTCTCTCCTTCATGACGATGGAGTCCATCAGGAATGAGGTCTCGAGTGATTAATATAAGTTGTATGAACTTGTTTCGCAATCGAGCTAAAATAAATTTGTATAAACTAAACTAGACATCTTCTATGAGAGGTGCAGAGAGATGTTTTCCTGCAGAATGGTGTAATGGATAACATGTCCACCTTGTAATCTAGAGCTTGTGAGTTCGAACCTCGCCAGACCCACGGTGCCGATGTCCTTGATATGACTCCTAAATTCGGCATTGCCTCTTATCAGGAATGAGGTCTCGAGAGCATGTTGCTAGAACTTTTTTGTGTACTGTAGATTGGGTTTTATTTCAGCTAATATTCGCAATTTCAGTCAGTCACGAATTCAAAAACTAGCGAATATATACCTGCATTTTCCGGAAATTATCCAAACATTTCCGTCCGATTTTAGCTCCAATTTGGCAATTATAGATGTGACAGTATTAAACTTTATTTATTTTACAACGATTGCGAAGCAGGTTTTAACAACTTATATTAATCATTCTCGTTGGCTATACTCTCATATTGTATAAGTGATCATTCATGTGGGAGGAAACAGGAGTACCCGCAGTAAACCCACCTGTCCGATCTTGCGACCAGCGTACCATCTCACATACTTCCCGGTTCGAGGATCGAACCCGGGTCGCATTGGTGAGAAGCGAGTGCACTAACCACTTTGCTAACCGGACAGCCATTATTAGACACGATATCATAGTCATAAACCTGTTAATTTTTTATTTTTATTTGAGTAACTATTGTAAACACACTTATTTGTTTATGTGGGTAAAGTCGCACCACCAGCTTAGGTTGTATGCCGATTCTTCAGCTATTATCGGCGGACCAAGTCTGAGCAGTATTAAATTGGTAATTGTCTTGAAGCCACAAGCTCACTGATTATATAGTTGTAACGTGTCTGCGGCCGAAATATATGGAATTCAGTACAAAAAGGAAAATGATAATTAACGTTACTGTTTTGGTAATGTTTTAACGAGGGGCATATAATGAGGGAACGAGGGGTGTATTACGGGGGGCGTATATAATCAACGGAATATTATGTTTCTCTTGATTCTTGATTTCGTATTGCATTTGTGCGGGGCGATTCAGACAAGATCACATGAGGCTTATCAAACGAGTAGCTTTATAATCCTATTGCCGGATTCATTCTAGAGGACGATGTGGGCGAAATAGTCGCCCTAGGGACCCTCACTTCGCCCTCTGGGGGCCCACTTCTCCAGGGCTAATTTTTTTTGTTTTTACAATTTTCATACAGAATTTTGTCCAGTAAGATACACTGGCCCATTATAAAGCACTCCTTCTATTCAAATGTTGTATTTAATGGTTGTACTGTGCATTTTAACCCTATTTTGCAGAAGTATATTAAAGAACACCATTTAAGGAAGCGATCGCGCGCTTTCTCACTTCTCCAACAATTCTGACCTAGAATGAACCCTGTTATTGTATTGTGAACTTGCAGGAGAAGTACCCGGACGAGGCCAAGATCCGGAACAACATTCACGAGACGTTACAGCTGAGGCTGTCGCTGGTCGGCGGCATGTTTGATACAATACAGCGCAACACGAGTCTCACAACCGACTGGGCGCTACTGCTGCTGCAGCTGATCGGCAGTGGTGTCGTCGATATGCAATCTAACTAGTGAGTAGACTAAGCACTAAGACTACATATTACAACTGATTTAGCACAGAATGCTCGAGTCAAGGTCTTGTGATCACCGGCGTGCGTCCGTCTGCAAACAATCTCTTCCATGGGAACATTGTAATTTTGTTGCTATTCTTAAAATATGTATCTAACCAGTCATGTGATATATTATATGATAATGTACAAGTACTATGTCTTCATGTTTATTTATCGTCGCTACCGGTTGCCCATATGAGCGACGCCACCTGAAGAGATTAGTAATTTTAGATTTTTGGAGGATAGTGTAATGATACAGACAGACACCCATTCCAGAGTCTCCTCTGGTTCTTTTACGTGCACGGTGTACAGCACCGACACAAGACCTTGGTTTAAAGTCCCATCTGAAAGACTGTTAATATTATTAGCGTCAGACCTGGGATCGAACCTGCGATCCCTGGATTCGCAGTCCAGCGTGTTAACCACTGGACTACAGATCCGTCTCTTGATTGACTAATTTATCGATTGTGGTTACAGGAAATGTTGGTGTAAAATATTGCTGTGAAAACTGTAGTATCTTCATTGCGAACTATTCACATGTTGAACTGTTGGGAACTATTATAACTTATTGCATCTCTATACAATGAACTATTCACCACTATGTTATACATGTTGGGAACTATTATATCTTATTGCATCTCTTCACAGTGAACTATTCACCACCGTGTTGGATATGTTGAACTGTTGGGAACTATTATAACTTATTGCATCTCTTCACAATGAACTATTCACCACTATGTTATACATGTTGAACTGTTGGGAACTATTATATCTTATTGCATCTCTTCACAGTGAACTATTCACCACCGTGTTGGATATGTTGAACTGTCTACTGTTGGGTACACTGGTCCCTGATATGAGTGAAAAGTCAGACGACAACCGGAAAGTCCACGGAAATCTTGTCAAGAAATTGAGGGTAAGTTCATTTGAAATTGAAAATGTGAAATATTCCCGTAAGCATTGGTAATGTTCCCGTAAGCATTGGTAATGTTCCTGTAAGCATTGGTAATGTTCCTGTAAGCATTGGTAATGTTCCCGTAAGCATTGGTAATGTTCCCGTAAGCATTGGTAATGTTCCTGTAAGCATTGGTAATGTTCCCGTAAGCATTGGTAATGTTCCTGTAAGCATTGGTAATGTTCCCGTAAGCATTGGTAATGTTCCTGTAAGCATTGGTAATGTTCCTGTAAGCATTGGTAATGTTCCTGTAAGCATTGATAATGTTCCTGTAAGCATTGGTAATGTTCCCGTAAGCATTGGGAATGTTCCCGTAAGCATTGTTAATGTTCCCGTAAGCATTGGTAATGTTCCCGTAAGCATTGGTAATGTTCCTGTAAGCATTGGTAATGTTCCTGTAAGCATTGGTAATGTTCCTGTAAGCATTGGTAATGTTCCTGTAAGCATTGGTAATGTTCCAGTAAGCATTGGTAATGTTCCAGTAAGCATTGGTAATGTTCCTGTAAGCATTGGTAATGTTCCTGTAAGTATTGGTAATGTTCCTGTAAGCATTGGTAATGTTCCCGTAAGCATTGGTAATGTTCCTGTAAGCATTGGTAATGTTCCTGTAAGCATTGGTAATGTTCCCGTAAGCATTGGTAATGTTCCTGTAAGCATTGGTAATGTTCCCGTAAGCATTGGTAATGTTCCCGTAAGCATTGGTAATGTTCCCGTAAGCATTGGTAATGTTCCTGTAAGCATTGGTAATGTTCCCGTAAGCATTGGTAATGTTCCCGTAAGCATTGGTAATGTTCCTGTAAGCATTGGTAATGTTCCTGTAAGCATTGGTAATGTTCAGAAAAACTTAGAATATAGTTTGTGCAAAATCCGTTCGTAAATAGAATAGTTGTGGAAGTCGTGATGGCTCAGTGCAGGTCTGGAGTTCGAGCCCCGCTGGAGCCATTACGATTGTGACCTTAGGCAAGGCATTTAATTTCCAAGTTGCCTCTTCTCTCTCTCCCTCGTGGAGATGGATTCCATCAGGAATGAGGTCTCGAGAGTGATTAATATAAGTTGTAAGAACTTGTTTCGCAATCTAGCTAAAATAAATTTGTATAAACTAAATAGAATAATGTTGAATTTTATGTTAAATTATAACCATAGAATATGATTTATAGGCACAATTCATTATAAGTTATTAATAGTATACAGTCAAACCTGTCTTAAGCAGCCAGCCGAGGGAACCACAGAAAGTTGCTGCTTAGCACAGGTGGCTGCTTCAAATGTATAATAAAACAACATATTGGGAATCTGCTAACTGGCTGCTTAATACAGGTTGGCTGCTTAATAGAGGTGACCACTAACATAGGTTTGACTGTAATAGAAAACCACTTCTCACAAATGCAACCCTGGTTCGATCCTCGGACCGGGAAGTATGTGAGATGGTACGGTGGTCGCCATATTGGACAGGTGGGTTTTCTCCAGATACTCCGGTTTCCTCCCACACGAATGACTACATATACGCTTTCATCCGCGCCAACGAGAGTGATTAATATAAGTTGTTAAAAGTTGCTTCGCAATCGTTGAAATATAAATTTGTGACAATTCATTATGTGTAGATATATAGCAATAGAACATAGCTTAAAAACACACATGGCATATATATATATATATTAGGGATGGCAACGAATATTCGCTCGAAATATTTTTTTATTGTCCTCAAAAATGCCACCTGCTCAGTCACACGTTTGGAAATGCTTGAATCGCTCTGAGAATAAGAAAACTGCTAGGTGTAATCTATGCAAATTGGATTTAACATATTCGGGTACAATATCAATCTGAATAATCATTTGAAGAAGATGACGTTTACGCGTAAAACAGAAATTAGGTTTGGCAATTTTTTTTAAGAGTTTGAGTGATTTTGAGTTCTTGATAGAATTCTATCGACTATTCGAATACCTTCCCGACCGAATATTCGAATAGTATAATCGCTATTCGTTGCCATCCCTAGTATATATATATACATGCAATTGCTGCGGCCACAGGTTTCAATGCTTTGTCTTCACAAACTTTCAGAAAGAGCTCGGGGATAAGATATTTGACGCAACTGATCAAATAAGACAGCTGCTTCCCCTTCCGAAACGATACTATGAGGTTGTGACCGTCGAGCCCCACGGTACGCTGGTCGATACCAAGGGCAATAAGATAGCGGGCTTCGATTCTATCAAGCGTAAGCAGGTAAGAATGTACACACACAGATCGTAGTTTACACCAGTAAAACTATTTTTTTAAATGCTGGAGCGATTAATACTGGTGATATCGCATGACTAAACAGAAAACTAAACTACAGTCTACATCTGCTATGTCGAATTCTATTGGACCGAACATAAGACTTTGACATAACCGAAGTTTGACATGACGGATATTGACCATATAGACATATATCCCAACATGACGTTTCTCGTAGATTACAAGCCTTACCAGTCTTAAATTTGTTCCATAATAAATTATCTTCCAAGTTGTCATCGTCTGTTATAGCATCGTCCGTTATAGCATCGTCTGTTATAGCCGTGACATGATAAAAACACTAATATCATATTTTATATATACGAAACTGTGATAAGAAATCTCTGATGTAATAACGGTTCATTAACTGTGTAGTAATACACTCATACTTCATTCAATTGTCTGCTGTAATCTGTTGAACTTAAGCATGTCATTTGACAATAATTATTGACAAGTTAAAGTTTAAAGTAAAAACAAATTGATTAATTATAATTATTACTGTTCATATGAACCGTTTACACAATTATTGGTTAATTGCCGAGAAGTGTGTACCTGTAGTGAACACATTGTAATTACTGTCGCGGTAAGCACCAACTATCTTTATCGATTGTTTGCACAGGCACGGTGGTACATCTTTGATCGGGCAATTTTGCTGAATGAAAGTCGCACTTCTGCGGCAAGCTGACACCGTGACATAACGAGTGTGAAATACTGCCTATTTATACTCAAGAGACCAAAATATAAATTTCACTTTACGAAATTTGACATAAACAGAGCCAGTATATGTAAAATGATAGTATCTGAAACGGGACTTGACCAGACTTTGAGATAGCCAGAGAATGTGACGATATAAAGGATGTAAGCTGTAGATTTATTCATGTTTGAACTTGTCAGAACGTACTGCGAGTATTTTTAAGTTGCAGACTATTCAGTTTTTATACCCTTCGGCATATCAGTTTGCCGGCATAATTCCAGCTTATGTATAGGATATAGGCCGAAAACGATCCAATATGGAAAATATTTGACTGTGAGGCGCATAGCTTAAAACACGCACTTATATAACAATATCATACTAATTAAAATTGTTGATTTCGTACGCGTAATATTTAATATAATACTGTGACCTTTTGACACCAGTCCAATGTTAATAATAATGGACGGCAAGTACAAAGGTATGACATCGCAACAGTGTTTTAAACTGGTATCCAAGAGAATAGTTTATACAAATTTATTTTATCTCCATTGCGAAACAAGTTCTTTCAATTTATATTAATCACTCTCGAGACCTCATACCTGATGGAATCCATCGCCACGAGGGAGAGAGAAGAGGCAACGTGGAATTTAAATGCCTTGCCTAAGGGCACAATCGTAACGGCTCCAGCAGGGCTCGAACTCCAGGCCGCGCTACCACAAGAGAATAGTGGATAGATGAGGATCGTTTTGATTGACAGGATCATGTCCCGGTGGGGTAATCTCATTAGTTCTCGGCCGTGCTCAGATTTTATGATATTTTATCGACTCGCTGACGAAATGTTACCAGAAAAAGTCACTACATTAATCTCATTTTATTAGATACCAAAAAGTAATTTCAATTGAGATATCGTAGCCAAATTATAAGGTACGTTTATGTTCTTTATTGCAATATATTTTTTAACATGGTTCCATCTGATTTATGAAAGTTATCGAAACAATTTGTGTGCTCTATTTTGTAGACAAACAAAAATGGTGGACTTTTTGGTGGTATTTTTTGTAGTGATGTGATGGTAAATTCATTTTCGACTTTCGACAGGCAAAGCAAAGTAACTCCTCAAAGCAAGGGATAAAAAATTTAAAAAAATAGTTTTCAATAATTGATAACCTTTGAAATAACCGAAGTATAGACTTTCACAGCTCTATCTGTAAACTGAACTTGTCAATAGCATTTTAGCAGACTTTCACAGCTCTATCTGTAAACTGAACTTGTCAATAGCATTTTAGCAGACTTTCACAGCTCTATCTGTAAACTGAACTTGTCAATAGCATTTTAGCAGACTTTCACAGCTCTATCTGTAAACTGAACTTGTCAATAGCATTTTAGCAGACTTTCACAGCTCTATCTGTAAACTGAACTTGTCAATAGCATTTTAGCAGACTTTCACAGCTCTATCTGTAAACTGAACTTGTCAATAGCATTTTAGCAGACTTTCACAGCTCTATCTGTAAACTGAACTTGTCAATAGCATTTTAGCAGACTTTCACAGCTCTATCTGTAAACTGAACTTGTCAATAGCATTTTAGCAGACTTTCACAGCTCTATCTGTAAACTGAACTTGTCAATAGCATTTTAGCAGACTTTCACAGCTCTATCTGTAAACTGAACTTGTAGCATTTTAGCAGACTTTCACAGCTCTATCTGTAAACTGAACTTGTAGCATTTTAGCAGACTTTCACAGCTCTATCTGTAAACTGAACTTGTAGCATTTTAGCAGACTTTCACAGCTCTATCTGTAAACTGAACTTGTAGCATTTTAGCAGACTTTCACAGCTCTATCTGTAAACTGAACTTGTAGCATTTTAGCAGACTTTCACAGCTCTATCTGTAAACTGAACTTGTGGCATTTTAGCAGACTTTCACAGCTCTATCTGTAAACTGAACTTGTGGCATTTTAGCAGACTTTCACAGCTCTATCTGTAAACTGAACTTGTAGCATTTTAGCAGACTTTCACAGCTCTATCTGTAAACTGAACTTGTAGCATTTTAGCAACTCAAATTTATTGTTGTGCATATTGTTCTTTATGATTTCGCATAATTTACAAATTGTTTGATCTCTACTTCCGAGTGGTTTCCATTTTCTCAACCCGTCATATACGGGGGATCTAAGCAAAATTCCACCGATTTAAGACCAAAGTTGGAGGGGGTCTTGTAGTCGAGATCGTCCAATAGGTTGTAAAACAACAAATAAATTGCCTATTAAGTACATAGTAAAAAGTAAAAACATGCGGGCTGTCCATTTATATTTCCAATCTTTCATTTCTTCTGATACCACATCCACTATGAAGAGGCATTCAAATCAGCCGGAAACACACCAAGAATATTTCAAATTTAATGTTTCAAATAGCAAATGTTCGCCTGTGAATAACGGCACTGTGTTTACACACTGTATTCCTCCGCCAAATAATACAGTATACCAAGCTTCAGTTTGCAATGGCCTGAATTCTTATACCACAGCTTTTCTACACATCAACTAGTCTGAAGTCTTCTCAAGTTACATAATTTCTCAAAAAACACAAAAACTATACACTGCCTGTCATGAAAATGCATTTTTACCCAAAAGAAAAATGAACTATATTAGTTATTGGGACTACATTCGAGTGGACCGCGGATGTACTTCTGCCTATTTACGTATATACAACCTATAGGTGAGTAAATACTTACATATTGCTGTCTAATCGTTTGTGTGTTAATCACTTGTTTGTTGTATAATTGTGCAGGGCTTGCAAGTTGGGAAGATAGAGATGGTGAATCCGTGGGATGTGATAGAGAGTTCGAAGAATCCACCTCCTCTCTCCTGGACATTCTTTGGTGCAGTCCGGGTCGAGAAGAAGCCTTTGAAATACGAAGAACAGCACCGGTTTGTCATTATACACTCGTAATCTATTCTTTCATGTGAGGAAACGATCCAACTAGCTTTCCGAGTTCGGTGATTCTAACCGGGTGCCTGCTAGTGTCAGAATTTCGGTGCTTCTAACCGGGTGCCTGCCAGTGTCAGAATTCGGTGCTTCTAACCGGGTGCCTGCCAGTGTCAGAATTCGGTGCTTCTAACCAGGTGCCTGCCAGTGTCAGAATTCGGTGCTTCTAACCGGGTGCCTGCCCGTGCCAGAATCAATTCACGGAGGGCCACCGGATGTTATTCTTCCTCTATCATTGAAAGCTGAATGTCTGATCTCTATTGGGCAGAAAACCTCGATAAGAGATTCACACTAAATCTCTTCAGCAGGCGTCGCTCATATGGGCAACCGATAGCGCCGATAAATAAGCGTAAAACACACACAAAGTACTGATGCTTATAAAAAAAGGTGTCTCATAATTCAGTAATGACTGGTCACTATAATAAACACTTTACGTTACTTGTATAATTGTAGCGTTGTGTATTTCAGGTTGTTGTTGTATCATACCCATTGCCTACAGAAGCCTGCCAGTTACTACCTGGATCCACCTACGTTACCCCCAGAGGATCTGGAGCCGCCCCCAGAGAAAATAGTACGTGTTCACGTAACTAACGGGAGGAGAAACTCAATTAATTATATATGTCCATTTAGATCCATCCCATAATGCCTAGCACTAAGATGGCTGCCATTTTTACAATCTGCATTAGAAATTGATTTATTGGGGTCTTCAATCCTGGGAAACAGTTACATTGCTAATGTATGATCTTCTGGAAGTACAATCCAAACCCATGAAATATTTACAATCAAAAAGCCACCTTCATCCCCCACTGCCCCCCATACCCTTAATGCACAGGAGAGAGTTGTAATTCTTCTCCATTCTTTTTCTGCTATAAATATATACATTTCCACCTTTGGAAATAGGAGTATTTCCGACTAATATTTAAGGAATGATTCGCGGGACTAATAGTTTCTATTGGGATATGAACTACATTGGTTGTGGTTAATGTGTGTGGAGGCCGATGCCCAATGTAGTTCATACCCTGATGGAAACTATTAGCCCGCGATTCATTATTTATATTTACATTAATTATTCTTTTCGATGTCACACAGAAAAATATAGCACTCTATTCATATAAAATATATTTGGTTCATATTTGTGACTTGCCGTGTATCGGATCTGGTAAATAGATCATCCCTGGAACAGCGTAAACTATAAGACATGACTTTTCTTGCGAGGAACTCTGCCCAACACTGCGAATGCGGCGACCATAACTTCGAATATGCATATCAGCTGCATATCATTAGTGAGGAAATTCATACGAAAATGGATACAAATATGGCATATTCGTTCATATAAGGAAATGCAATAGCAATGTAAATATTCTATGATATATTCCCAGTAAATGTATTTAAATATTGCTCAGAAGTGGTTTCAGGCATTGCCATTTTGAATAGATTCCAGGGCTTATTCTAGGTCAGAATGTTCAGGAGAAGTGAGAAAGATCGAGATTGCGTCCTTAAATGGTGTTATTTAATAAATGACAACAAAATAGGGTTTAAATACACAGTATGACCATTAAATACAATATCTGAATAGTGCTTTATAATGGACAAAATTCCGTATGAAAATTGTAAAAAAATAATTTTTTTTAAAAAAGTTAGTTTGTTTAGGGAGAATTGGAGCCACCAGGGTGTGAAGTTAGGTACCCTCTAGAATCAGCCCTGTATTCCTATACACGTATCTACATATGGACAGTTTTCTCTAGAATCAGCCCTGTATTCCTATACACGTATCTACATATGGACAGTTTTCTCTAGAATCAGCCCTGTATTCCTATACACCTACATATGGACAGTTTTCTCTAGAATCAGCCTTGTATTCCTATACATGTATCTACATATGGACAGTTTTCTCTAGAATCAGCCTTGTATTACTATACACGTATCTACATATGGACAGTTTTCTCTAGAATCAGCCTTGTATTCCTATACACGTATCTACATACGGACAGTTTTCTCTAGAATCAGCCTTGTATTCCTATACACGTATCTACATTTGGACAGTTTTCTCTAGAATCAGCCTTGTATTCCTATACACGTATCTACATATGGACAGTTTTCTCTAGAATCAGCCTTGTATTCCTATACACCTACATATGGACAGTTTTCTCTAGAATCAGCCTTGTATTCCTATACACGTATCTACATATGGACAGTTTTCTCTAGAATCAGCCCTGTATTCCTATACACGTATCTACATATGGACAGTTTTCTCTAGAATCAGCCTTGTATTCCTATACACGTATCTACATATGGACAGTTTTCTCTAGAATCAGCCCTGTATTCCTATACACCTATCTACATATGGACAGTTTTCTCTAGAATCAGCCTTGTATTCCTATACACGTATCTACATATGGACAGTTTTCTCTAGAATCAGTCTTGTATTCCTATACACATATCTACATATGGACAGTTTTCTCTAGAATCAGCCTTGTATTCCTATACACCTACATATGGACAGTTTTCTCTAGAATCAGCCTTGTATTCCTATACATGTATCTACATACGGACAGTTTTCTCTAGAATCAGCCTTGTATTCCTATACACGTATCTACATACGGACAGTTTTCTCTAGAATCAGCCTTGTATTCCTATACATGTATCTACATACGGACAGTTTTCTCTAGAATCAATGTATTCCTATACACCTACATATGGACAGTTTTCTCTAGAATCAGCCTTGTATTCCTATACACGTATCTACATATGGACAGTTTTCTCTAGAATCAGCCTTGTATTCCTATACACGTATCTACATATGGACAGTTTTCTCTAGAATCAGCCTTGTATTCCTATACACGTATCTACATATGGACAGTTTTCTCTAGAATCAGCCTTGTATTCCTATACATGTATCTACATATGGACAGTTTTCTCTAGAATCAGCCCTGTATTCCTATACACGTATCTACATATGGACAGTTTTCTCTAGAATCAGCCCTGTATTCCTATACACGTATCTACATATGGACAGTTTTCTCTAGAATCAGCCTTGTATTCCTATACACGTATCTACATATGGACAGTTTTCTCTAGAATCAGCCTTGTATTCCTATACATGTATCTACATATGGACAGTTTTCTCTAGAATCAGCCCTGTATTCCTATACACGTATCTACATATGGACAGTTTTCTCTAGAATCAGCCCTGTATTCCTATAGACCTACATATGGACAGTTTTCTCTAGAATCAGTCTTGTATTCCTATACACGTATCTACATACGGACAGTTTTCTCTAGAATCAGCCTTGTATTCCTATACACGTATCTACATATGGACAGTTTTCTCTAGAATCAGCCTTGTATTCCTATACATGTATCTACATATGGACAGTTTTCTCTAGAATCAGCCCTGTATTCCTATACACGTATCTACATATGGACAGTTTTCTCTAGAATCAGCCCTGTATTCCTATAGACCTACATATGGACAGTTTTCTCTAGAATCAGTCTTGTATTCCTATACACGTATCTACATACGGACAGTTTTCTCTAGAATCAGCCTTGTATTCCTATACACGTATCTACATATGGACAGTTTTCTCTAGAATCAGCCCTGTATTCCTATACATGTACCTACATATGGACAGTTTTCTCTAGAATCAGCCTTGTATTCCTATACACGTACCTACATTTGGACAGTTTTCTCTAGAATCAGCCCTGTATTCTTATACACGTATCTACATATGGACAGTTTTCTCTAGAATCAGCCTTGTATTCCTATACACCTACATATGGACAGTTTTCAGGCTTTCAGTTCATATTTTATCGTCCTAGGAATATTGATGTGTTATCACAGCAACTATAGTTATCTCCCCTTGTACATACTGCTAATGAACTACACTGTATAATATTATCCACAGCAACTATAGTTATCTCCCCTTGTACATACTGCTAATGAACTACACTGTATGATATTATTCACAGCAGCTAGAGTTATCTCCCCTTGTACATACTGCTAATGAGCTACACTATGGTATTATTCACAGCAACTAGAGTTATCTCCCCTTGTACATACTGCTAATGAACTACACTGTATGATATTATTCACAGCAGCTAGAGTTATCTCCCCTTGTACATACTGCTAATGAACTACACTGTATGATATTATTCACATCAACTAGAGTTATCTCCCCTTGTACATACTGCTAATGAACTACACTGTATGATATTATTCACAGCAACTATAGTTATCTCCCCTTGTACATACTGCTAATGAACTACACTGTATGATATTATCCACAGCAACTATAGTTATCTCCCCTTGTACATACTGCTAATGAACTACACTGTATGATATTATTCACAGCAACTAGAGTTATCTCCCCTTGTACATACTGCTAATGAACTACACTGTATGATATTATCCACAGCAACTATAGTTATCTCCCCTTGTACATACTGCTAATGAACTACACTGTATGATATTATCCACAGCAACTATAGTTATCTCCCCTTGTACATACTGCTAATGAACTACACTGTATGATATTATTCACAGCAACTAGAGGAAAAACAGAGCCGGGAGCCGGTGAAAACGGCTGCGTCTGTGGATTCTAACCGGCCTAACAAGACGAGGAAGAGGAGAGGATCGCGCGTCACTAACTCTTCATCTTACACTCCGGTACGTTACCATCCAGTTTCCATAATCCTTCTTTTAGCCGGATATATTAACTGAATCTTTCAGATATTTAGAAATATTTTGTTACTACACTACAGAAATTCTCGAACATTACGTCGAACCCCCCCCCCCCCCCCCCCCCTCCAAACCGGAACAAAAGTGCAATACTCAGAACAGCTAAATATGTACAGTCAAACCTGTGTTAGTGGTCACCTCTATTAAACAGCCAAACTGTATTAATCAGCCAGTTTGTAGAATCCGAAAATAGTATTTTACTATGGATGTGACCTCTATTAAGCAGCCACCTGTGCTAAGCAGCCACTTTCTGTAATTCCTTTGGCTGGCTGCTTAACACAGGTTTGACTGTAAATGATTTTTTTGGAATTCAGAAAGAAATCCATCGAAGTTTGAACATTATGAATTATATCATTATAATGAGAAACATTGGTCAGTTACTGCCCCTGAATACTCCCTAAAAGTATATTGGTCCTCCTCTGTTTTTATCGTTATTTCCTTTGCACCGCATTCTAACTATTTAAGTCCGTGTTCTCATCTTATAATTATTAAATTATTAAATCTCGACAGATATCCTATGGATAATTTTCTGTAAGCAGGTGTTATCAATTAATTAACATGATTTTGATAAAATTACGTTTATCCTGTCGCAACATCTGGTTAGAAAGCCACGGTAAAAACAAAAGGATTCCAACTAATAGGGCATCTTCTTCCTGTAAGGCCTTGCAAATATGACGATGACTCATTCAGTTATTGCTATCGGCCACTGTACATTCATGGGCAAAGCCGATGTCATTTGAACTGCTTTCCGTTAAAGGGTGTTTGTTTTTCAAAGTGTGTGTTTTACATTTATTTATCGTCGCTACCGGTTGCCCATATGAGCGATGCCTCCTGAAGAGATTAGTTATTTTAGATTTTGGAGGATAGTGCATGATACAGACAGAGACCCATTCCAGAGTCTTCTCTGGTTCTTTTACGTGCACGGTGTACAGCACCGACACGAGACCTCGGTTTAACATCCCATCTGAAAGACTCTTAATTGTATTAGTGTCAGACGGGGGATCGATCTTGCGATCCCTGGATTACCAGTCCAGCATGTTACCACTGGGCTAATGAAGTCTTTCCAAGCGTATGACTAAGTGGGCGGCATTTTTGAGGACAACATCATAAAACTCGGTTTTTTAAATAGTACTTTTGGGTAATATTGAGCAGTTAATTAAACATTTAAAAAACATGGAGTGGATGTTGTTGCAGAAAATGTTCTCATCTAAACAGTTTTGACATCATAATTAAATACCTTAGTACCTACTGTAATTATCCGATTACATGGCACAGTGTCAATTAACACCTGCCATGGATGCGACCACAACATGGTTTATTCAAACATCCTGGGGCAATTTCTTTTGTATTGGAAGTTTTTATGATGGCTTTCATTTTTACAAATATTATATTTTTTTCCGAATATTCGAATCCCTAGTTGTAATGCATCTTTGTATAATTCCTCGATTTCAGCCGGCAATGCCGCGGCAGTACAGTGCGGGATACACAGATCCCATCTACCCTCAGCAACCACCACCCTCCAACTGGTATGGGGGCCAGCCACAGACCCAGCAACAGCCAGCGTACATGCCACAACAACAAATGCAACCTGGTACGGTACCTTATATATGGTGGGCGGACGTTTCAGACTTGGATCTTTTGGACTAGGATGTTTCGGCCTAGGATGTTCCGGACTAGGATGTTTCGGCCGGCCCTTTTTTCAGGATAGGACGTTTCGGCCAAATCAGATTTCTACAGTCAGACCCGGACATTGTTAATTCGGAAGACAATCCGGACTTATGTTCTTGGGAATGGATCTTTTTAGTGTTATTTGTACCTACACCTGATGATTGTTGCGTGTTATATTCAATTCCATGGTATAACGTCATTGTGGTCCAAAGTTTAAAAGAAAATTAAGTCTCCCAAAAGACATAAAATATAATCAATAAAACCATATTCAATTTAATGGTATAAGTCATTTTCAGATTAAACCCATCAAACTTCCAAAATATTAATGTATAACCCATATAAACTGATTTGGCCGAAACGTCCTATCCTGAAAAAAGGGCCGGCCGAAACGTCCTAGGCCGGAACGTCCTAGGCCGAAAGATCCATGTCCGAAACGTCCTACATTCCTTATATATTTATTACTTAGAAATGAATTTTAGTGTATTTTTTGCCCTTACTTAGTTTAAACATATTTTATTTCAAACAATGTAACATATATGTGACCCACCATGGCAAAATCAGTCTTTAAGTCGGAAAAAATAAATAATGAGTTAACTATACCATCATATAGGTATAAGTATTAGCTTTCTAGTGATATCAGTATCATTCATGTAGCTCGTTTCAGTCCAAAGTTATGACCATTTGAATAATGGACTTCACTCGAGTAATATTCCGAGAAAACGGCTGTTAAAGATTTGCTAAGATTTGCAGCTGTTCTAGTATAAATACAATAATAATAATTAATAAAAAAATATTAAAAAAATGTTTTTTAAAAATATTTTTTATTGCCCTATATTTTATTTACTTAAACCAATATATCCTGAAAGGATTATTCTGACTTTTCAGAGTACATGTAGCAATCTCCATGTCTTTGTAGATATTCTAGTTGTATGGCCCTGTATACATATTGACTCCTTTGATCTGACAGTGCCTAGGGCATAAGTGGACACCTGCTGTTATATAATCCTGTTAGTTGGATCATAGTACACAGTAGCAGTGTTTCATTGATCAATTAAAATGTTTACTTTAGCACAATTCCCCTTATCAGTTGTGTTGTTTTTAAGGAAAGGATTAGGGGGTAATTTATGGCTTTTTGTGGGAAGTAAAGTAACCTTGCGTGCAGCTCTGAATTAGAAAAGGGGTGAAAAACTGGTTCACAGTGAAAATTTAAACATTCGTTTGTAATATTATGAAACATAAAAGCTGAATTCAGTCACAGTTATAAAAGAATGAATGAACTTTTGGATTCAGGTGAAGTATTATTTTAGAATTTATATTAAATACATGTACGTCCGAAATACTGGGCTACATGGAACACTGGTACAGATAAACTGTGTGTTAAAATTTAGCACAACAAATCAGCAGATAAAGGTTCTACACTTGTCTAGGTTTACCATTTACCTATATATGACGAAATAAATCTAAATATTAAGCTATATAATGAATAATTGTCATGAAATCACACCGAAAATCGTTTTGTTTATATCCAATCGTCTGTGAACATAGGAACAGGTGCGCACTTGCAGATCACGTGGTGTTTATCGGCCAATGGATGAGTGGGAATCACGTTTAGGTCGCAACCGAAGAGATTTTTGAAAAAATTCGAATGATTTAAAGCCGTTTGATTAGTTGGAAGCATATAAGATCTTACTTCAAAAATAGCATCAGCTGAAAATACGTCATCTCTAGTTTATTTCGGTACCAAATACATGGGGCCAAACCGCGGGACAGTATCATTGAAGGCCATCGGAAAACACCACCTACCCGGCTTAGATCTTTTGTTTCACTGCGATTAATAACAATGGCAATTAACACCAAGCTAATTAAAATGTGTTTTTAATGCCTTAAATTACACAAATACGTGCTTCTATTTATTATAAAGATAATTGATTATAAAATACCATTATACAATAATCTGAAAATTGTTAAAATACCATTTTGTTGACTTATAATGTAATTATCTGCCTTACGATAATCCCGACTTATGACTGATTTTGATATGGCGGGTCACATGTACATATAGCAATTACATTACAATATAATATTTTATGTTTTGAAAAAGGATTAGATCCGAAAGCTAGATTAGCTTATAAAGGTCTTCACCTTACTTGCCACAATACTGTCTACCACCCAGGTTGATATGCTGTGTTTTCCAGTCTGATAGTATGTTTGCTGGTTTGATAAGGTCACGAGCCAGAAACCTGAAAAATCTGTATCATAACTAGTTCCTGGAAAATAACGCATGCACATTGGGTGCTAGTTTGTTTAATTCCCGTTGTGTCTCAAATGTGACAGATAACAAATATTTGTACACGTTTTCATTTATCTAATTCAGTAATTGTGATTTATTCCTGATAAATGGATAACGGGAGCATGATTTCGATTATGAAATGTTCAAATTCATATCAAAGTAATAAAGATGTTATTTTGATGGCTAGTTTCATATCAGCCCAGTATCGAGCCACAGACTTTCATAACGACACAATTCTAATGAAATTACAAGTGTTCAGTTACAAATAAGAAAAGCACAATGTCGTCTGCTGCAATTATTTGAACTATTTATAGCCTTTATTTTACCCAGCATGTAAAGAGTTTAAAGCGACACTACATCGGTGAAAACACAAATGTCTGTAGAATGTAATTTGCTATTATATGGTATAATTTTTTCCCAAATATTTGTATTTCATCAAATAAACAAACGTCGTATACGCGGTTTGTTGACATAACAAAATAATGTAAATAGGGTTGCCGTGCATGCGTAATACAATGCGTTTATCCTATAGCACAAGGTATGGTACATATTTACCATTGTATCTGACATGTGTGCCTATGCATATTTATTTGTAGACTAATCTTAGTTAAATTATCTCTAAACGAAAGTATCACATGTTTAGTATTGACTCCAATGACAAACAAATGTCAATTCAGGAGCGCAAATGACCGTTATATGATATCCTACTTTCACTTTTGAAAGTTTGTATACCACAAAAACACTGTTTATTGATTCAATGTTAGTGTTCGAATGTATTCAGAAGAATTTGTAGTAGCTATGCATTTTTTTGCTTTTTGCGATGTAATGTCGCTTTAACCAAAAACTGAAAAACAGTTAATAGTTGCAGTAATAAAGTATTTTTGGTGTCCTTACAGCGCAAGGTCCGAGGTTTGCACCCAACTTTGCTTCTCCAAAGCAGGCTATTCAGTCGATGCTGAGAGCCCGTCAGCCGGGTACCAGTGGTTACATGCCGCAACAATCGATGCCCAGCATGCAGATGCTGCAGAAACAACGACAACAACAGCTTGTGCGACACAGAATTCAACAACAGTTCCACCAACAGAACAGAATAGCAGACAACACTGGTATCTATGGTAGCAACGTACCGGGAACCAATCCAAACTCTACAATGATGCCAATCTCACAAGGTATGACAGTCTGCAACCGAAGTTATTCTAAGATTATTCTATGTTTTTTCATATACAGTCAAACCTGTCTTAAACAGCCAGCCAAGGGAATCACGGAAAGTGGCTGCTTAGCACAGGTGGCTGCTTAATATAGAGGTCAAATGTATAGTAAACTAACATATTGGGGAATCTTGAAACTGGCTGCTTAATACAGGTTGGCTGCTTAATGGAGGTGACCACTAACACAGGTTTGACTGTATTCACATGTACATGTTATTTGTGGAAGTCATGATAGTGCAGTGGTAGCGCGTTCGCTTCAGGTGCGAAAAGGCCCAGAGTATGAGCCGTTACGATTGAGGCCTTAGGCAAGGCATTTAAAGCAGCATTACATCATAATAAAGGATGTTTTGGTAAAATATAAATACTAATGTGTGTGTGTTTACAAAAATTGAAATAGTCGCTCAGAAACGATAAAATTCCAATAAATATAAACCGTCATATATGCGAATTAGTTTATCAACACACGAAATGTAAACACGCACAGCGTGCATGCGTGAAACAACAGAGGATGTAGAAAACAACGTATATATTTTGAACATGAAAGACTATCTATCTATCTTCCTCTAATGTCGAACCCCTCACGGGGCTGTAGACATGTCCCTAAAAGACTTAGCTAACAGAGGTATGAATCAACATCTCAAGTAATTTAATTAAAAAAGACGTGGGACAAATGGGGACGATGCATTCCGAATGTAAACAAGTGCGGACGATGCGTTCTGGTTGTAAACAAATGCGTGACCGATCGACTCGGAAATTCCTACGTTCGGTTTTGAGTTAGTTTTATCGCAAAAAAACATTGATTACCAATTGAACATAAGTATACAAAGTATAATGTTAGAATGTGTAGCAGCATTGCGTAAAATTTGAATTTTTCAAATATCTTTTATTTCATACGATGTAATGCTGCTTTAAAGTCCACGTTGCCTCATCTCTCTCACTCATGGCGATGGATTCCATCAGGAATGAGGTCTCGAGAGTGATTAATATAAGTTGTAAGAGCTTGTTTAAACTCAAGTATGCATTTAACGTTTGCAACGGATGTACAAACAAGCTTTCGAAAAAACCTCCGTATTAGTGGAATTTAATTCTAGTTGAATAATATTTTATTTCTCTCTATATATATAATAGAATATATGCATGTGGTAAATTTCGGGATGTCTCCAATAGGGGGAGTTTGGTCTATGTCTCCAGTAGGGGGAGTTTGGTTTATGCCTGGCAGTGTGTATTTCGAGATAGTCAAACGACACAGTAAACAAAGTACAGCAATTA
The DNA here is from genome assembly GCA_014843695.1 of Archivesica marissinica. NCBI lineage: Eukaryota > Metazoa > Mollusca > Bivalvia > Venerida > Vesicomyidae > Archivesica > Archivesica marissinica. Next base: position 56,691,626 of record CM026389.1, on the reverse strand, counting down.
TGAACTCCAGAAATTAGGCGAAATGGAAGCATAAGGACCAATAGGCAGAAATTAATGTATACAAGGTACGGAATGTCACCTATTCTATCAGGAGTTCATTGCATAGCCGGAATGTCACCTATTCTATCAGGAGTTCATTGCATAGCCGGAATGTCACCTATTCTATCAGGAGTTCATTGCATAGCCGGAATGTCACCTATTCTATCAGGAGTTCATTGCATAGCCAGAATGTCACCTATTCTATCAGGAGTTCATTGCATAGTCTGAATGTCACCTATTCTATCAGGAGTTCATTGCATAGTCGGAATGTCAACTATTCTATCAGGAGTTCATTGCATAGCCGGAATGTCACCTGTTCTATCAGGAGTTCATTGCATAGTCGGAATGTCACCTGTTCTATTAGGAGTTCATTGCATAGCCAGAATGTCACCTATTCTATCAGGAGTTCATTGCATAGTCGGAATGTCACCTATTCTATCAGGAGTTCATTGCATAGCCGGAATGTCACCTGTTCTATCAGGAGTTCATTGCATAGTCGGAATGTCACCTGTTCTATTAGGAGTTCATAGTCGGAATGTCACCTGTTCTATTAGGAGTTCATTGCATAGCCAGAATGTCACCTGTTCTATCAGGAGTTCATTGCATAGTCAGAATGTCACCTGTTCTATCAGGAGTTCATTGCATAGTCAGAATGTCACCTGTTCTATCAGGAGTTCATTGCATAGCCAGAATGTCACCTGTTCTCTCAGGAGTTCATTGCATAGTCGGAATGTCACCTGTTCTATCAGGAGTTCATTATGTAGTCGGAATGTCACCTGTTCTATTAGTAGTTCATTACAGTCGGAATGTCACCTGTTCTATCAGGAGTTCATTACATAGTCGGAATGTCACCTGTTCTATCAGTTCATTACATAGTCGGAATGTCACCTGTTCTATCAGGAGTTCATTACATAGCCGGAATGTCACCTGTTCTATCAGGAGTTCAGTACCTAGTCGGAATGTCAACTGTTCTATCAGTTCATTACATAGTCGGAATGTCACCTGGTCTATCAGGAGTTCATTACATAGTCGGAATGTCACCTGTTCTATCAGGAGTTCATTACATAGTCGGAATGTCACCTGGTCTATCAGGAGTTCATTACATAGTCGGAATGTCACCTGTTCTATCAGGAGTTCATTGCATAGCCGGAATGTCACCTATTCTATCAGGAGTTCATTGCATAGCCAGAATGTCACCTATTCTATCAGGAGTTCATTGCATAGCTGGAATGTCACCTGTTCTATCTAGAGTTCATTACATAGTCGGAATGTCACCTGTTCTATCTAGTGTTCATTACATAGTCGGAATGTCACCTGTTCTATCAGGAGTCAGTACGTAGTCGGAATGTCACCTGGTCTATTGGTAGCTCATTACACAACCAGAATGTCACCTGTTCTACATGTAGTTCATTACACCGCCGGAATGTCACCTGTCACAGATGAGAATCTGTAAAGATGAAATCTTAGTAAAGCATTCTTCTTCCTGTTCAGTTTTGTGGGTTGATTGAGTTTTGTATTGTGTTCAGACTACCCTACGGGAGCACCAGCAATGAACCCATCCTACCAATCAAACTACGTGAACATGCCTTCCCAGCAGCCCATGGAACAAATGAGCAGTGGGATGATGTCACAGAATTTCAACCAATCGTATCAGGGTACACAGAATCCTTCAATGATGTCATCGATGCCACAGCAACCAAACTATATGTCACCACAAAGCCAACCTGCCCAGGTTCCTTACTCAAGTACCTCCTCCAGGTATGTATTATAGCAGATATATGTAACATGGGCTGTATTATAGCAGATATATGTAATGTGGGTTGTATTATAGCAGATATATGTAATGTGGGTTGTATTATAGCAGATATATGTAATGTGGGCTGTATTATAGCAGATATATGTAACATGGGTTGTATTATAGCAGAGATATGTAATGTGGGCTGTATTATAGCAGAGATATGTAATGTGGGCTGTATTATAGCAGGGATATGTAACATGGGCTGTATTATAGCAGGGATATGTAACATGGGCTGTATTATAGCAGGGATATGTAACATGGGCTGTATTATAGCAGGGATATGTAACATGGGCTGTATTATAGCAGGGATATGTAACGTGGGCTGTATTATAGCAGATATATTTAACGTGGGTTGTATTATAGCAAGAGATATGTAACTTGGGCTGTATTATAGCACAGATATGTAACGTGGGTTGTATTATAGCAGAAATATGTAACGCAGGTTGTATTATAGCTGAGATATGTAACTTGGGCTGTATTATAGCAGATATATGTTACGTGGGTTGTACTATTGCTGAGATATGTAACTTGGGCTGTATTATAGCAGAGATATGTAACATGGGCTGTATTATAGCAGGGATATGTAACATGGGCTGTATTATAGCAGATATATGTAACATGGGCTGTATTATAGCAGGGATATGTAACGTGGGCTGTATTATAGCAGATATATGTAACGTGGGCTGTATTATAGCAGAGATATGTAATGTGGGCTGTATTATAGCAGATATATGTAATGTGGACTGTATTATAGCAGAGATATGTAACGTGAGCTGTATTATAGCAGAGATATGTAATGTGGGCTGTATTATAGCAGATATATGTAATGTGGACTGTATTATAGCAGAGATATGTAACGTGGGCTGTATTATAGCAGAGATATGTAATGAGGGCTGTATTATAGCAGATATATGTAACATGGGCTGTATTATAGCAGAGATATGTAACATGGGTTGTATTATAGCAGAGATATGTAACATGGGCTGTATTATAGCAGAGATATGTAACGTGGGCTGTATTATAGCAGAGATATGTAACATGGGTTGTATTATAGCAGGGATATGTAATGTGGGCTGTATTATAGCAGATATATGTAATGTGGGCTGTATTATAGCAGATATATGTAACGTGGGCTGTATTAATAGCAGGGATATGTAATGTGGGCTGTATTATAGCAGATATATGTAACGTGGGCTGTATTATAGCAGATATATGTAATGTGGGCTGTATTATAGCAGGGATATGTAACATGGGCTGTATTATAGCAGATATATGTAACGTGGGCTGTATTATAGCAGGGATATGTAATGTGGGTTGTATTATAGCAGGGATATGTAACATGGGCTGTATTATAGCACAGATATGTAACATGGGTTGTATTATAGCAGAGATATGTAACATGAGTTGTAGTATAGCAGAGATATGTAACGTGGGTTGTATTATAGCAGGGATATGTAACATGGGCTGTATTATAGCACAGATATGTAACATGGGTTGTATTATAGCAGAGATATGTAACATGAGTTGTATTATAGCAGATATATGTAACATGGGTTGTATTATAGCAGAGATATGTAACATGGGCTGTATTATAGCAGGGATATGTAATGTGGGTTGTATTATAGCAGATATATGTAACATGGGCTGTATTATAGCAGATATATGTAACATGGGCTGTATTATAGCAGAGATATGTAATGTGGGCTGTATTATAGCAGAGATATGTAACATGGGCTGTATTATAGCAGATATATGTAATGTGGGCTGTATTATAGCAGATATATGTAACATGGGCTGTATTATAGCAGAGATATGTAACATGGGTTGTATTATAGCAGGGATATGTAACATGGGCTGTATTATAGCAGGGATATGTAACGTGGGCTGTATTATAGCAGAGATATGTAACATGGGCTGTATTATAGCAGGGATATGTAACGTGGGCTGTATTATAGCAGAGATATGTAACGTGGGCTGTATTATAGCAGAGATATGTAACTTGGGCTGTATTATAGCAGATATATGTAACTTGTGCTGTATTATAGCAGAGATATGTAACATGGGCTGTATTATAGAAGATATATGTAACATGGGCTGTATTATAGCAGAGATATGTAACGTGGGCTGTATTATAGCAGAGATATGTAACTTGGGCTGTATTATAGCAGATATATGTAATGTGGGCTGTATTATAGCAGATATATGTAATGTGGGCTGTATTATAGCAGATATATGTAATGTGGGCTGTATTATAGCAGATATATGTAATGTGGGCTGTATTATAGCAGATATATGTAATGTGGGCTGTATTATAGCAGATATATGTAACATGGGCTGTATTATAACAGGGATATGTAACGTGGGCTGTATTATAGCAGATATATGTAATGTGGGCTGTATTATAGCAGATATATGTAACATGGGCTGTATTATAGCAGATATATGTAATGTGGGCTGTATTATAGCAGAGATATGTAACTTGGGCTGTATTATAGCAGATATATGTAATGTGGGCTGTATTATAGCAGATATATGTAACATGGGCTGTATTATAGCAGGGATATATGTAATGTGGGCTGTATTATAGCAGATATATGTAACGTTGGCTGTATTATAGCAGAGATATGTAACATGGACTGTATTATAGCAGATATATGTAATGTGGGCTGTATTATAGCAGAGATATGTAACATGGACTGTATTATAGCAGATATATGTAATGTGGGCTATATTATAGCAGAGATATGTAACATGGGCTGTATTATAGCAGATATATGTAATGTGGGCTGTATTATAGCAGATATATGTAACATGGGCTGTATTATAGCAGAGATATGTAACGTGGGCTGTATTATAGCAGAGATATGTAACATGGACTGTATTATAGCAGAGATATGTAATGTGGGCTGTATTATAGCAGATATATGTAATGTGGGCTGTATTATAGCAGATATATGTAATGTGGGCTGTATTATAGCAGATATATGTAACATGGGCTGTATTATAGCAGAGATATGTAACGTGGGCTGAGATATTGCCATAATGACATTTAATTTAAATTCTAATTATAGTTGTGAAATCACATATTTTGTTACTATTTATAGAATTCCAATAACATGGCAGTAAATTCTAATTAAAGTTGTGACATCACATATTTTGTTACTATTTATAGAATTCATATAACATGTCAGTAAATTCTAATTAAAGTGCTGACATCACATCTATTGTTGCTATTTATAGAATTCCGATGCAATCTGGAGGTATGAACCCGCCAAGCACAATGAGTGGAATGGGTAGCTATAACCAAATTGGTCCGTCGCCATCAGTGGGCCCAGGAAGTAGTGCCAGTGGCCCCTTCATGCAACGAATGCCAACGCCTCAGCAGCAGCAACGTCTGCAGCAGCTCCGACAACAACAGATGTTGCAAATGCAGCAGAAACAGCAAATGCAAGTCCAGCAGTCAAGTCAACAAACGGCCGCCATGCTGGCTCAGTTACAACGACAGGTCCCGAATCCGAATCAAGGGCAGCCCCCAATGGCCCCAAATTACAATCAGTATCAGCCGCCAAACTATTGAAGTAATTAAATCATAACACTATGCCCTATATGTCATTTTCCATGCGTGCCTGTGTGGTTGTATAAGTCATGGTGTATAAATCATGGTGTATAAGTCATGGTGTATAAGTCATGGTGTATAAATCATGGTGTATAAGTCATGGTGTATAAATCATGGTGTATAAGTCATGGTGTATAAATCATGGTGTATAAATCATTGTATATAAGTCATGGTGTATAAATCACTGTATATAAGTCATGATGTATAAATCATTGTGTATAAGTCATGGTGTATAAATCATGGTGTATAAATCATGGTGTATAAATCACTGTATATAAGTCATGGTGTATAAGTCATGGTGTATAAATCATGGTGTATAAGTCATGGTGTATAAATCATGGTGTATAAATCATGGTGTATAAGTCATGGTGTATAAATCATGGTGTATAAATCATGGTGTATAAATCATGGTGTATAAATCATGGTGTATAAATCACTGTATATAAGTCATGATGTATAAATCATTGTATATAAATCATGATGTATACATCATTGTATATAAGTCATGGTGTATAAATCATGGTGTATAAATCACGGTGTATAAATCATGGTATATAAGTCATGGTATATAATCATGTGTATAATCATTGTATATAAGTCATGGTGTATAATCATGGTGTATAGTCATGGTGTATAAATCATTGTATATAAGTCATGGTGTATAATCATTGTATAAATCATTGTTATAAGTCATGGTGTATAAATCATTGTATATAAGTCATGGTGTATAAATCATGGTGTATAAATCATGGTGTATAAATCATTGTATATAAGTCATGGTGTATAAATCATGGTGTATAAATCACTGTATATAAGTCATGATGTATAAATCATTGTATATAAATCATGATGTATACATCATTGTATATAAGTCACGGTGTATAAATCATGGTGTATAAATCATGGTGTATAAATCATGGTGTATAAATCATGGTGTATAAATCATGGTATATAAGTCATGGTGTATAAATCATGGTGTATAAATCATGGTATATAAGTCATGGTGTATAAATCATGGTGTAAAATCATGGTATATAAATCACGGTGTATAAATCATGTGTATAAGTCATGGTGTATAAATCATGGTGTAAAATCATGGTGTATAAATCACGGTGTATAAATCATGGTGTATAAGTCATGGTGTATAAATCATGATGTATAAATCATGGTGTATAAGTTGTGGTGTATAAATCATGGTGTATAAATCATGGTGTAAAATCATGGTGTATAAGTCGTGGTGTATAAATCATGGTGTATAAATCATTCATTGTACATATGTCATGTCCATGTAAAATGCAACTGTATTTGTATTGATTACATAATTTATGTATTATTTCTTGTTTTCTTTCCTTGGCTGATTGTGTACATAGGCAGCATATTGCATAGATACGCCCCTGACATTGTGTACATAAGCAGCATATTGCATAGATACGCCCCTGACATTGTGTACATAGGCAGCATATTGCATAGATACGCCCCTGACATTGTGTACATAAGCAGCATATTGCATAGATACGCCCCTGACATTGTGTACATAGGCAGCATATTGCATAGATACGCCCCTGACATT
>CM026389.1:56666047-56683603 GCA_014843695.1 Archivesica marissinica | reverse complement strand
TCTGAACTCAACATATTTACTGCACCATACCCACTCAGACAGGACTCAAACCTGCAACCTTCTGAACTCAACATATTTACTGCACCATACCCACTCAGACAGGACTCAAACCTGCAACCTTCTGAACTCAACATATTTACTGCACCATACCCACTCAGACAGGACTCAAACCTGCAACCTTCTGAACTCAACATATTTACTGCACCATACCCACTCAGACAGGACTCAAACCTGCAACCTTCTGAACTCAACATATTTACTGCACCATACCCACTCAGACAGGACTCAAACCTGCAACCTTCTGAACTCAACATATTTACTGCACCATACCCACTCAGACAGGACTCAAACCTGCAACCTTCTGAACTCAACATATTTACTGCACCATACCCACTCAGACAGGACTCAAACCTGCAACCTTCTGAACTCAACATATTTACTGCACCATACCCACTCAGACAGGACTCAAACCTGCAACCTTCTGAACTCAACATATTTACTGCACCATACCCACTCAGACAGGACTCAAACCTGCAACCTTCTGAACTCAACATATTTACTGCACCATACCCACTCAGCCAGGACTCAAACCTGCAACCTTCTGAACTCAACATATTTACTGCACCATACCCACTCAGCCAGGACTCAAACCTGCAACCTTCTGAACTCAACATATTTACTGCACCATACCCACTCAGCCAGGACTCAAACCTGCAACCTTCTGAACTCAACATATTTACTGCACCATACCCACTCAGCCAGGACTGCAACCTGCTGGTATCTATGTGAACATTTTCACATACCCACTGCACCATACCCACTCAGCCAGGACTGCAACCTGCTGGTATCTATGTGAACATTTTCACATACCCACTGCACCATACCCACTCAGCCAGGACTGCAACCTGCTGGTATCTATGTGAACATTTTCACATACCCACTGCACCATACCCACTCAGCCAGGACTGCAACCTGCTGGTATCTATGTGAACATTTTCACATACCCACTGCACCATACCCACTCAGCCAGGACTGCAACCTGCTGGTATCTATGTGAACATTTTCACATACCCACTGCACCATACCCACTCAGCCAGGACTGCAACCTGCTGGTATCTATGTGAACATTTTCACATACCCACTGCACCATACCCACTCAGCCAGGACTGCAACCTGCTGGTATCTATGTGAACATTTTCACATACCCACTGCACCATACCCACTCAGCCAGGACTGCAACCTGCTGGTATCTATGTGAACATTTTCACATACCCACTGCACCATACCCACTCAGCCAGGATTCCAACCTGCTGGTATCTATGTGAACATTTTCACATACCCACTGCACCATACCCACTCAGCCAGGACTCCAACCTGCAACCTCCTGGTACGTGGAAGTCGTGATAGCGCAGTGGATGCACGTTCACTTCAGGTGCAAAAGGTCCGGAGTTTGAGTCCCGCTGGAGCCGTTACGATTGTGCCCTTAGGCAAGGCATTTAAATTCCACGTTGCCTCTTCTCTCTTCCTCGTGGCGATGGATTCCATCAGGAATGAGGTCTCGAGAGTGATTAATATAAGTTGAAATAACTTGTTTCGCAATCGAGCTAAAATAAATTTGTATACACTAACCTCCTGGTATCTAAGTGAGCAACAGAAAAAAAAAGAACCACCGAGGAGTGTTGACTGGCTGATGATTGTGAAAACAAGCATGCCGAGAACATGACTCACCTCATACGCTCGGGTTATATGCCCTCATACGCTCGGGTTATATGCCCTCATACGCTCGGGTTATATGCCCTCATACGCTCGGGTTATATGCCCTCATACGCTCGGGTTATATGCCCTCATACGCAACATCTTGGGCTATATGGCCAGCGGGCAGTTTACATAACAACATCTTTCCTGGCCAGGCTCCAGCGGTCCAGTACTCGGTGCACCAACCTCAGTAAGAAACTGCCAACTTTTTCATATATACAGACAAGGCCTAAGAGGGGCTCAAAACAGTGATGATAGGTTACCATGGTATACAAGTCAGCGACCGTGACCACGGAGCGGTCCTTGTGAGGAATGAAGATCAACAAGTATGAAAGATGTCTAGACAATGTCTTCATCTTATTTCATTGATACGTGTTCTTAGAAGAGCTGAAATCCATTCAACCCAGTCTGAGTAGAATGGTGTTTCTTAGAAGAGCTGAAATTCATTCAACCCAGTCTGAGTAGAATGGTGTTTCTTAGAATAGCTGAAATTCATTGAACCAAGGCCGACTAGAATGAAATTCTTGGAATAGTTAACATCTATAGAATCCAGTCCGACTAGTAGCATGTTCTTGGAATAGCTGAACTCCATTCCACACAAACTGACTAGTAGCATGTTCTTGGAATAGCTGAACTCCATTCCACACAAACTGACTAGTAGCATGTTCTTGGAATAGCTGAACTCCATTCCACACAAACGGACTAGTAGCATGTTCTTGGAATAGCTGAACTCCATTCCACACAAACGGACTAGTAGCATGTTCTTGGAATAGCTAAACTCCATTCCACACAAACGGACTAGTAGCATGTTCTTGGAATAGCTAAACTCCATTCAACACAAACAGACTAGTAGCATGTTCTTGGAATAGCTAAACTCCATTCAACACAAACTGACTAGTAGCATGTTCTTGGAATAGCTGAACTCCATTCCACACAAACGGACTAGTAGCATGTTCTTGGAATAGCTGAACTCCATTCCACACAAACTGACTAGTAGCATGTTCTTGGAATAGCTGAACTCCATTCCACACAAACGGACTAGTAGCATGCTCTTGGAATAGCTAAACTCCATTCCACACAAACTGACTAGTAGCATGGTCTTGGAGTAGCTGAACTCCATTCCACACAAACTGACTAGTAGCATGCTCTTGGAGTAGCTGAACTCCATTCCACACAAACTGACTAGTAGCATGCTCTTGGAGTAGCTGAACTCCATTCCACACAAACTGACTAGTAGCATGCTCTTGGAGTAGCTGAACTCCATTCCACACAAACTGACTAGTAGCATGCTCTTGGAATAGCTAAACTCCATTCCACACAAACTGACTAGTAGCATGTTCTTGGAATAGCTAAACTCCATTCCACACAAACTGACTAGTAGCATGTTCTTGGAGTAGCTGAACTCCATTCCACACAAACTGACTAGTAGCATGTTCTTGGAGTAGCTGAACTCCATTCCACACAAACTGACTAGTAGCATGTTCTTGGAATAGCTGAACTCCATTCCACACAAACTGACTAGTAGCATGTTCTTGGAATAGCTAAACTCCATTCCACACAAACTGACTAGTAGCATGTTCTTGGAATAGCTGAACTCCATTCCACACAAACTGACTAGTAGCATGCTCTTGGAGTAGCTGAACTCCATTCCACACAAACTGACTAGTAGCATGCTCTTGGAGTAGCTGAACTCCATTCCACACAAACTGACTAGTAGCATGCTCTTGGAATAGCTAAACTCCATTCCACACAAACTGACTAGTAGCATGTTCTTGGAATAGCTGAACTCCATTCCACACAAACAGACTAGTAGCATGTTCTTGGAATAGCTAAACTCCATTCCACACAAACGGACTAGTAGCATGTTCTTGGAATAGCTAAACTCCATTCCACACAAACGGACTAGTAGCATGTTCTTGGAGTAGCTGAACTCCATTCCACACAAACGGACTAGTAGCATGTTCTTGGAGTAGCTAAACTCCATTCCACACAAACTGACTAGTAGCATGTTCTTGGAGTAGCTGAAATGCATTCCACACAAACTGACTAGTAGCATGCTCTTGGAATAGCTGAACTCCATTCCACACAAACTGACTAGTAGCATGCTCTTGGAGTAGCTGAAATGCATTCCACACAAACTGACTAGTAGCATGCTCTTGGAATAGCTGAACTCCATTCCACACAAACTGACTAGTAGCATGTTCTTGGAATAGCTGAACTCCATTCCACACAAACTGACTAGTAGCATGCTCTTGGAGTAGCTGAAATGCATTCCACACAAACTGACTAGTAGCATGCTCTTGGAATAGCTGAACTCCATTCCACACAAACTGACTAGTAGCATGCTCTTGGAGTAGCTGAACTCCATTCCACACAAACTGACTAGTAGCATGCTCTTGGAGTAGCTGAACTCCATTCCACACAAACGGACTAGTAGCATGTTCTTGGAGTAGCTGAACTCCATTCCACACAAACTGACTAGTAGCATGCTCTTGGAGTAGCTGAACTCCATTCCACACAAACTGACTAGTAGCATGTTCTTGGAGTAGCTGAACTCCATTCCACACAAACTGACTAGTAGCATGTTCTTGGAGTAGCTGAACTCCATTCCACACAAACGGACTAGTAGCATGTTCTTGGAATAGCTGAACTCCATTCCACACAAACTGACTAGTAGCATGTTCTTGGAATAGCTGAACTCCATTCCACACAAACTGACTAGTAGCATGCTCTTGGAGTAGCTGAAATGCATTCCACACAAACTGACTAGTAGCATGCTCTTGGAATAGCTGAACTCCATTCCACACAAACTGACTAGTAGCATGCTCTTGGAGTAGCTGAACTCCATTTCACACAAACTGACTAGTAGCATGCTCTTGGAATAGCTAAACTCCATTCCACACAAACTGACTAGTAGCATGTTCTTGGAATAGCTGAACTCCATTCCACACAAACTGACTAGTAGCATGTTCTTGGAGTAGCTGAACTCCATTCCACACAAACTGACTAGTAGCATGCTCTTGGAGTAGCTGAACTCCATTCCACACAAACTGACTAGTAGCATGCTCTTGGAATAGCTAAACTCCATTCCACACAAACTGACTAGTAGCATGCTCTTGGAGTAGCTGAAATGCATTCCACACAAACTGACTAGTAGCATGCTCTTGGAATAGCTGAACTCCATTCCACACAAACTGACTAGTAGCATGTTCTTGGAATAGCTGAACTCCATTCCACACAAACTGACTAGTAGCATGCTCTTGGAGTAGCTGAAATGCATTCCACACAAACTGACTAGTAGCATGCTCTTGGAATAGCTGAACTCCATTCCACACAAACTGACTAGTAGCATGCTCTTGGAGTAGCTGAACTCCATTCCACACAAACTGACTAGTAGCATGCTCTTGGAGTAGCTGAACTCCATTCCACACAAACGGACTAGTAGCATGTTCTTGGAGTAGCTGAACTCCATTCCACACAAACTGACTAGTAGCATGCTCTTGGAGTAGCTGAACTCCATTCCACACAAACTGACTAGTAGCATGTTCTTGGAGTAGCTGAACTCCATTCCACACAAACTGACTAGTAGCATGTTCTTGGAGTAGCTGAACTCCATTCCACACAAACGGACTAGTAGCATGTTCTTGGAGTAGCTGAACTCCATTCCACACAAACTGACTAGTAGCATGCTCTTGGAGTAGCTGAAATGCATTCCACACAAACTGACTAGTAGCATGCTCTTGGAATAGCTGAACTCCATTCCACACAAACTGACTAGTAGCATGCTCTTGGAGTAGCTGAACTCCATTCCACACAAACTGACTAGTAGCATGCTCTTGGAGTAGCTGAACTCCATTCCACACAAACGGACTAGTAGCATGCTCTTGGAATAGCTAAACTCCATTCCACACAAACTGACTAGTAGCATGTTCTTGGAATAGCTGAACTCCATTCCACACAAACTGACTAGTAGCATGTTCTTGGAGTAGCTGAACTCCATTCCACACAAACTGACTAGTAGCATGTTCTTGGAGTAGCTGAACTCCATTCCACACAAACGGACTAGTAGCATGTTCTTGGAATAGCTGAACTCCATTCCACACAAACTGACTAGTAGCATGCTCTTGGAGTAGCTGAACTCCATTCCACACAAACTGACTAGTAGCATGTTCTTGGAGTAGCTGAACTCCATTCCACACAAACTGACTAGTAGCATGTTCTTGGAGTAGCTGAACTCCATTCCACACAAACGGACTAGTAGCATGTTCTTGGAGTAGCTGAACTCCATTCCACACAAACTGACTAGTAGCATGCTCTTGGAGTAGCTGAACTCCATTCCACACAAACTGACTAGTAGCATGCTCTTGGAGTAGCTGAACTCCATTCCACACAAACTGACTAGTAGCATGTTCTTGGAGTAGCTGAACTCCATTCCACACAAATGGACTAGTAGCATGTTCTTGGAGTAGCTGAAATGCATTCCACACAAACTGACTAGTAGCATGTTCTTGGAGTAGCTGAACTCCATTCCACACAAACTGACTAGTAGCATGTTCTTGGAGTAGCTGAACTCCATTCCACACAAACTGACTAGTAGCATGTTCTTGGAGTAGCTGAACTCCATTCCACACAAACGGACTAGTAGCATGTTCTTGGAATAGCTGAACTCCATTCCACACAAACTGACTAGTAGCATGCTCTTGGAGTAGCTGAACTCCATTCCACACAAACTGACTAGTAGCATGTTCTTGGAGTAGCTGAACTCCATTCCACACAAACTGACTAGTAGCATGTTCTTGGAGTAGCTGAACTCCATTCCACACAAACGGACTAGTAGCATGTTCTTGGAGTAGCTGAACTCCATTCCACACAAACTGACTAGTAGCATGCTCTTGGAGTAGCTGAACTCCATTCCACACAAACTGACTAGTAGCATGCTCTTGGAGTAGCTGAACTCCATTCCACACAAACTGACTAGTAGCATGTTCTTGGAGTAGCTGAACTCCATTCCACACAAACGGACTAGTAGCATGTTCTTGGAGTAGCTGAAATGCATTCCACACAAACTGACTAGTAGCATGTTCTTGGAGTAGCTGAACTCCATTCCACACAAACTGACTAGTAGCATGTTCTTGGAGTAGCTGAACTCCATTCCACACAAACTGACTAGTAGCATGTTCTTGGAGTAGCTGAACTCCATTCCACACAAACGGACTAGTAGCATGTTCTTGGAGTAGCTGAACTCCATTCCACACAAACTGACTAGTAGCATGTTCTTGGAGTAGCTGAACTCCATTCCACACAAACTGACTAGTAGCATGTTCTTGGAGTAGCTGAACTCCATTCCACACAAACGGACTAGTAGCATGTTCTTGGAGTAGCTGAACTCCATTCCACACAAACTGACTAGTAGCATGTTCTTGGAGTAGCTGAACTCCATTCCACACAAACTGACTAGTAGCATGTTCTTGGAGTAGCTGAACTCCATTCCACACAAACTGACTAGTAGCATGTTCTTGGAGTAGCTGAACTCCATTCCACACAAACTGACTAGTAGCATGTTCTTGGAGTAGCTGAACTCCATTCCACACAAACTGACTAGTAGCATGCTCTTGGAGTAGCTGAACTCCATTCCACACAAACTGACTAGTAGCATGTTCTTGGAGTAGCTGAACTCCATTCCACACAAACTGACTAGTAGCATGTTCTTGGAGTAGCTGAACTCCATTCCACACAAACTGACTAGTAGCATGCTCTTGGAGTAGCTGAACTCCATTCCACACAAACTGACTAGTAGCATGTTCTTGGAGTAGCTGAACTCCATTCCACACAAACTGACTAGTAGCATGTTCTTGGAGTAGCTAAACTCCATTCCACACAAACTGACTAGTAGCATGTTCTTGGAGTAGCTAAACTCCATTCCACACAAACTGACTAGTAGCATGTTCTTGGAGTAGCTGAACTCCATTCCACACAAACTGACTAGTAGCATGTTCTTGGAGTAGCTGAACTCCATTCCACACAAACTGACTAGTAGCATGTTCTTGGAGTAGCATGTTCTTGGAGTAGCATGTTCTTGGAGTAGCATGTTCTTGGAGTAGCTGAAATGCATTCAACTCGGTGTGAGTAGAATGGACTTATACTTCCTTGGCACAACAGGTCTAGGTGTTTTACCAACCACACTGTTACTGGCCTAATAAACGAATCTAACATCAAAACTACAGAAATTATTATAATAAATGAACTAAAACAAGGTGAGACAAGAACTAAACTGTACAGTGTAGCACCAAGAAATCAGTGCCAATGACAAAACTGCCATTTATCGCAAATAAAAAAAGAATTGTCCACGAAACCCACCACACCTTTCACCCATACACATTTATACAGTTTTATCTTTGAATGTTTGTCATGGTCAAAATACAGCATCATAGTTATCATCTAATCATTCTGTTCCATTTCTCATCAAACTTTGATAGCAAGTAAATAATTTGTACAGCGACACTCTAAGCTCAAAACAGCCGCTGTACAAGAGAAGCATGATTACCTCCCCTAGGAGGTTATGTTTTTATCTTATGTCTGTTAGCAGGATTATGAAAACAGATACAGATGGAACAGATATAGATGGAACAGATACAGATAGTGAGAGATTAAGTGTTTGGTATAACGGCGCTTCAGCACAGTGCAGGCTATATCACACCGTGTTAAGTATATTGTATACAAGATAGTTAAAAATATATGTAGATAAAATACATGTAAATTATAATACATAAAATTGTAATGACGAAAGGTCAATTGCAACAAATTTATCAAGATGTAAAAAGGATACAGATAAAACAAATACAGTTGGAACAGATACACATGGAACAAATACAGATAAAACAAATACAAGTGGAACAAATACAGGTGGAACAAATACAGGTGGAACAAATACAGGTGGAACAGATACAAGTGGAACAAATACAGGTGGAACAAATACAGGTGGAACAAATACAGGTGGAACAAAATACAGATGGAACAGATACACATGGAACACATACAGAGAGAATAAATACAGGTGGAACAGATACAGGTGGAACAAATACAGATAGAACAAATACAGATAGAACAAATACAGGTGGAACAAATACAGATAGAACAAATACAGATAGAACAAATACAGGTGGAACAAATACAGGTGGAACAGATACACATGGAACACATACAGATAGAACAAATACAGGTGGAACAGATACAGATAGAACAAATACAGATAGAACAAATACAGATAGAACAAATACAGGTGGAACAAATACAGATAGAACAAATACAGGTGGAACAAATACAGATAGAACAAATACAGGTGGAACAGATACAGATAGAACAAATACAGATAGAACAAATACAGATAGAACAAATACAGGTGGAACAGATACAGATAGAACAAATACAGATAGAACAAATACAGGTGGAACAGATACACATGGAACACATACAGATAGAACAAATACAGGTGGAACAAATACAGGTGGAACAA
Source organism: Archivesica marissinica (assembly GCA_014843695.1). Classification (NCBI taxonomy): domain Eukaryota; kingdom Metazoa; phylum Mollusca; class Bivalvia; order Venerida; family Vesicomyidae; genus Archivesica; species Archivesica marissinica. The sequence goes on along the minus strand of CM026389.1, from coordinate 56,674,335 downwards.
ATACAGGTGGAACAAATACAGATAGAACAAATACAGGTGGAACAAATACAGGTGGAACAGATACAGGTGGAACAGATACACATGGAACACATACAGATAGAACAAATACAGATAGAACAAATACAGGTGGAACAAATACAGGTGGAACAAATACAGATAGAACAAATACATGTGGAACAGATACACATGGAACACATACAGATAGAACAAATACAGGTGGAACAAATACAGATAGAACAAATACAGGTGGACCAGATACACATGGAACACATACAGATAGAACAAATACAGGTGGAACAAATACAGATAGAACAAATACAGGTGGACCAGATACACATGGAACACATACAGATAGAACAAATACAGATAGAACAAATACAGGTGGAACAAATACAGGTGGACCAGATACACATGGAACACATACAGATAGAACAAATACAGATAGAACAAATACAGGTGGAACAAATACAGGTGGAACATATACAGGTGGAACAAATACAGGTGGAACAAATACAGGTGGAACAGATACATGATTGGTTTATGAGAAGGTTCGCCATGGATCTACGACAAAAACATTAACTTTTGGTATTTATCCAGATGATAGTGAGGCGGAAGTATGCGATCTTACAGTGTATCTAGTTTTGTTTTCAGCATTTCACTATAACAGAATCTCTGAGAAAACATCTAAGATATATATCATATATATTACATATCGCTAACGTAATCCAACTATACATATATAATTAATATTGCATATCATATTGATACATTATATTGAAATTATTATGGTATAGTAAATTGCATATTATAACAATATATTATGTTATGTTATATTTCGGGTTTTACGCCTGCATCAGCATCATTTCGGGCTATATCGCCGGCGGGCAGTTTACCTAACAACACCTTTCCTGGGCAGGCTCCAGTGGTTAACCAGTACTTGGGTGCACCAACCTCCGTAAGAAACTGCCAACTTTTTCATATAAATGAGACACGACCTGAGCGAGGCTCGAACCCGTGACCATCAGTGATGATAGGTTACAGTGGTATACAAGTCCGCGACCGTAACCACTCGACCACGGAGGTATAACAATATATTACATTGTATATTATACTGATATATTATATTGTGTATAATAACAATATATTATATAATATTAGTATATTATAGTGATATACCATACCATATATTATACTGATATATATTCCATATTATATCGATATATTATATTGTGTATTCAACTGATACAGTATTGCATATTATAGAATTATATTTTATATGTGTACATATATATTGCAATGGAACAGTTCTATAAAGTAAACAATACTGTAGGGATCTTTGCACGTTGGCGGCGACAATAACAGTAAAATAGGTCATGACATTTCGTTAGATATGTGTCGTACCAATACAATTCTAAAGAAATTCCGTGACCTACTTCCACAGTTTTCAGTTACATTAATGAATTGTCGTCTGCTACAATTACTTGAACTATTTATAGCCATTATTTTACCCAGCATGCAAAGCGTTAACGAAGAGACATAATTTAGAGCATACCGCTCATCTGGTAAATAGAACTTGCAAGTCTGCACAACACGGTCGTCCTCAATACCGTGCAACGTTGTTTACAAGCCTGCACAACACGGTCATCCTCAATACCGTGCAACGTTGTTTACAAGCCTGCACAACACGGTCATCCTCAATACCGTGCAACGTTGTTTACAAGCCTGCACAACACAGTCGTCCTCAATACCGTGCAACGTTGTTTATAAGCCTGCACAACACGGTCGTCCTCAATACCGTGCAACGTTGTTTACAAGCCTGCACAACACGGTCTTTGTGGTTTGATGCACACACGGTCGTCCTCAATACCGTGCAACGTTGTTTACAAAATGCACAACACGGTCATCCTCAATACCGTGCAACGTTGTTTACAAGCCTGCACAACACGGTCGTCCTCAATACCATGCAACGTTGTTTACAAAATGCACAACACGGTCATCCTCAATACCGTGCAAAGTTGTTTACAAGATACACAACACGGTCATCCTTAATACCGTGCAACGTTGTTTACAAGATGCACAATGCTGTCATCCTCAATACTGTGCAGCGTTGTTTACAAAATGCACAACACGGTCATCCTCTATACCGTGCAACGTTGTTTACAGTATCGACAACGATAAAACAATCCAGAACAAAACATATGCCTCCCAATCAATACTACCGTATCATGAATTGTGTACCCGTTAAATCCTGCTTTATGTCATAATTATATGCATGCATTAGATAATCACCATGAACTTTATATTGCATTGTTTGGCACCTCGGGTATGTTATTAATCCAGAAATAACGAGTGTTTATACTTTCCTTACAGGTAGAATATAGATTCATTTAATGTTGATGATGTGGATGACATGAAAGAGTGACTCATTCACTTTGATGTTGATGATGTGGATGACTCATTCACTTTGATGTTACAACACAATTCTAATGAAATTGCACGATATATTCAACTCATATTTTCACCGCTAGCGTGTAGAGTTAACTATACTGCACAATGGATGCCCTCTGGTGTAGAGTTAACTATACTGCACAATGGATGCCCTCTGGTGTAGAGTTAACTATACTGCACAATGGATGCCCTCTGGTGTAGAGTTAACTATACTGCACACTGGATGCCCTCTGGTGTAGAGTTAACTATACTGCACAATGGATGCCCTCTGGTGTAGAGTTAACTATAATGGATGCCCTCTGGTGTAGAGTTAACTATACTGCGCAATGGATGCCCTCTGGTGTAGAGTTAACTATACTGCGCAATGGATGCCCTCTGGTGTAGAGTTAACTATACTGCGCAATGGATGCCCTCTGGTGTAGAGTTAACTATACTGCACAATGGATGCCCTCTGGTGTAGAGTTAACTATACTGCACAATGGATGCCCTCTGGTGTAGAGTTAACTATACTGCACAATGGATGCCCTCTGGTGTAGAGTTAACTATACTGCACAATGGATGCCCTCTGGTGTAGAGTTAACTATACTGCGCAATGGATGCCCTCTGGTGTAGAGTTAACTATACTGCACAATGGATGCCTTCTGGTGTAGAGTTAACTATACTGCGCAATGGATGCCCTCTGGTGTAGAGTTAACTATACTGCGCAATGGATGCCCTCTGGTGTAGAGTTAACTATACTGCACAATGGATGCCCTCTGGTGTAGAGTTAACTATACTCTATACTGCACAATGGATGCCCTCTGGTGTAGAGTTAACTATACTCTATACTGCACAATGGATGCCCTCTGGTGTAGAGTTAACTATACTGCGCAATGGATGCCCTCTGGTGTAGAGTTAACTATACTGCGCAATGGATGCCCTCTGGTGTAGAGTTAACTATACTGCACAATGGATGCCCTCTGGTGTAGAGTTAACTATACTGCACAATGGATGCCCTCTGGTGTAGAGTTAACTATACTGCGCAATGGATGCCCTCTGGTGTAGAGTTAACTATACTGCACAATGGATGCCCTCTGGTGTAGAGTTAACTATACTGCACAATGGATGCCCTCTGGTGTAGAGTTAACTATACTGCGCAATGGATGCCCTCTGGTGTAGAGTTAACTATACTGCGCAATGGATGCCCTCTGGTGTAGAGTTAACTATACTGCACAATGGATGCCCTCTGGTGTAGAGTTAACTATACTGCACAATGGATGCCCTCTGGTGTAGAGTTAACTATACTGCGCAATGGATGCCCTCTGGTGTAGAGTTAACTATACTGCGCAATGGATGCCCTCTGGTGTAGAGTTAACTATACTGCGCAATGGATGCCCTCTGGTGTAGAGTTAACTATACTGCGCAATGGATGCCCTCTGGTGTAGAGTTAACTATACTGCGCAATGGATGCCCTCTGGTGTAGAGTTAACTATACTGCACAATGGATGCCCTCTGGTGTAGAGTTAACTATAATGGATGCCCTCTGGTGTAGAGTTAACTATACTGCGCAATGGATGCCCTCTGGTGTAGAGTTAACTATACTGCGCAATGGATGCCCTCTGGTGTAGAGTTAACTATACTGTGCAATGGATGCCCTCTGGTGTAGAGTTAACTATACTGCACAATGGATGCCCTCTGGTGTAGAGTTAACTATACTGCACAATGGATGCCCTCTGGTGTAGAGTTAACTATACTGCACAATGGATGCCCTCTGGTGTAGAGTTAACTATACTGCACAATGGATGCCCTCTGGTGTAGAGTTAACTATACTGCGCAATGGATGCCCTCTGGTGTAGAGTTAACTATACTGCGCAATGGATGCCCTCTGGTGTAGAGTTAACTATACTGCGCAATGGATGCCCTCTGGTGTAGAGTTAACTATACTGCGCAATGGATGCCCTCTGGTGTAGAGTTAACTATACTGCACAATGGATGCCCTCTGGTGTAGAGTTAACTATACTCTATACTGCACAATGGATGCCCTCTGGTGTAGAGTTAACTATACTATACTGCACAATGGATGCCCTCTGGTGTAGAGTTAACTATACTGCGCAATGGATGCCCTCTGGTGTAGAGTTAACTATACTGCGCAATGGATGCCCTCTGGTGTAGAGTTAACTATACTGCACAATGGATGCCCTCTGGTGTAGAGTTAACTATACTGCACAATGGATGCCCTCTGGTGTAGAGTTAACTATACTGCACAATGGATGCCCTCTGGTGTAGAGTTAACTATACTGTGCAATGGATGCCCTCTGGTGTAGAGTTAACTATACTGCACAATGGATGCCCTCTGGTGTAGAGTTAACTATACTGCACAATGGATGCCCTCTGGTGTAGAGTTAACTATACTGCACAATGGATGCCCTCTGGTGTAGAGTTAACTATACTGCACAATGGATGCCCTCTGGTGTAGAGTTAACTATACTGCGCAATGGATGCCCTCTGGTGTAGAGTTAACTATACTGCGCAATGGATGCCCTCTGGTGTAGAGTTAACTATACTGCGCAATGGATGCCCTCTGGTGTAGAGTTAACTATACTGCACAATGGATGCCCTCTGGTGTAGAGTTAACTATACTGCACAATGGATGCCCTCTGGTGTAGAGTTAACTATACTGCACAATGGATGCCCTCTGGTGTAGAGTTAACTATACTGCGCAATGGATGCCCTCTGATGTAGAGTTAACTATACTGCACAATGGATGTCCTCTGGTGTAGAGTTAACTATACTGCACAATGGATGTCCTCTGGTGTAGAGTTAACTATACTGCACAATGGATGCCCTCTGGTGTAGAGTTAACTATACTGCACAATGGATGCCCTCTGGTGTAGAGTTAACTATACTGCGCAATGGATGCCTTCTGGTGTAGAGTTAACTATACTGCGCAATGGATGCCCTCTGGTGTAGAGTTAACTATACTGCACAATGGATGCCCTCTGGTGTAGAGTTAACTATACTGCACAATGGATGCCCTCTGGTGTAGAGTTAACTATACTGCACAATGGATGCCCTCTGGTGTAGAGTTAACTATACTGCACAATGGATGCCCTCTGGTGTAGAGTTACTGCACAATGGATGCCCTCTGGTGTAGAGTTACTGCACAATGGATGCCCTCTGGTGTAGAGTTACTGCACAATGGATGCCCTCTGGTGTAGAGTTACTGCACAATGGATGCCCTCTGGTGAACTGAATACTGGTTTGCTAAGGATTCGCACTATTTACATTGTTTGCTTAAGCCGCCATTCTAGTTAGAATGTTGATAAAACTTGTGGCCCAACTCATAAGCTTAACAATATACAGTGAAACACCTCTAAAGCGAACATCAACAGGACCAGCGGTTTGGAGAAGTTTTCGGTTTAGATGGGTTTTCAACATGGGGATTCATTTATCCTAAATTATCATTTCAACTTGACAATGCTGAGGAGGCCGAGACATGCTTATAGTAGGGCAGTTAGTAAACAGCTGATTAATCATAAGTATACAAAGTATTATTATGAAAAACAATTAGATGAAAGTTATTTGCTTGAAAGAATAGGCAGTTTCATATTTGATCCAGACAAGTTGCTGTTTGGCAGGGGTAAATCAATTAGGTAATAAAGGGGTTACAGTTAGGTAATAAAGGGTAATAAAGGGGTTACAGTTAGGTAATAAAGGGTAATAAAGGGGTTACAGTTAGGTAATAAAGGGTAATAAAGGGGTTACAGTTAGGTAATAAAGGGTAATAAAGGGGTTACAGTTAGGTAATAAAGGGTAATAAAGGGGTTACAGTTTACAGGTTATTTTATACATCAATCGTATATCATACATAATTATAAAAGTTTGTTCATTTCTTTTATTGTACATTGTGAATATTTAGAAAGAAATAAAATATGATTAAACTAAACTGAGTTATAATCTAAATAACACAAGTTTTTATTAGAAATCCAAACAATACAACAATGTAATACTATATTAATAAAAACTTGGCAGAGACAATACAGCAGAGGACACAAACATGCCATTTGTAACCTCAGCTAACATTTGTAACCTCAACTAACGTTTGTAACCTCAGCTAACGTTTGTAACCTCAGCTAACGTTTGTAACCACAGCTAACGTTTGTAACCACAGCTAACGTTTGTAACCTCAGCTAACAGTTGTAACCTCAACTAACGTTTGTAACTTCAGCTAACGATTGTAACCTCAGCTAATGTTTTTGACCTCAGCTAACGTTTGTAACCTCAACTAACGTTTGTAACTTCAGTGAATGTTTGTAACCTCAGCTAATGTTTGTAACCTCAACTAACGTTTGTAACCTCAACTAACGTTTGTAACTTCAGCTAACGATTGTAACCTCAGCTAATATTTTTGACCTCAGCTAACGTTTGTAACCTCAACTAACGTTTGTAACTTCAGTGAATGTTTGTAACCTCAGCTAATGTTTGTAACCTCAACTAACGTTTGTAACCTCAGCTAACGTTTGTAACCTCAGCTGACATTTGTAACCTCAACTAACGTCTGTAACCTCAGCTAACGTTTGTAACCTCAGCTAACGTTTGTAACCTCAGCTAACGTTTGTAACCTCAGCTAACATTTGTAACCTCAACTAATGTCTGTAACCTCAGCTAATGTTTGTAACATCAGCTAATGTTTGTAACCTCAACTAATGTCTGTAACCTCAGCTAACGTTTGTAACCTCAACTAACGTTTGTAACTTCAGCTAACGTTTGTAACCTCAGCTAACGTGTGTAACCTCAACTAACGTTTGTAACCTCAGCTAACATTTGTAACCTTGGTTAATGTTTGTAACCTCAGCTAACATTTGTAACCTTGGTTAATGTTTGTAACCTCAGCTAACATTTGTAACCTTGGTTAATGGTTGTAACCTCAGCTAACATTTGTAACCTTGGTTAATGTTTGTAACCTCAGCTAACATTTGTAACTTTGGCTAATGTTTGTAACCTCAGCTAACATTTGTAACCTTGGTTAATGTTTGTAACCTCAGCTAACATTTGTAACCTTGGTTAATGGTTGTAACCTCAGCTAACAGTTGTAACCTTGGTTAATGGTTGTAACCTCAGCTAACATTTGTAACCTCAGCTACAGTTGTAACCTTGGTTAATGGTTTTAACCTCAGCTAACAGTTGTAACCTTGGTTAATGGTTTTAACCTCAGCTAACAGTTGTAACCTTGGTTAATGGTTGTAACCTCAGCTAACATTTGTAACCTTGGTTAATGGTTGTAACCTCAGCTAACATTTGTAACCTTGGTCAATGTTTGTAACCTCAGCTAACAGTTGTAACCTTGGTTAATGGTTGTAACCTCAGCTAACATTTGTAACCTCAGCTACAGTTGTAACCTTGGTTAATGGTTTTAACCTCAGCTAACATTTGTAACCTTGGTTAATGGTTGTAACCTCAGCTAACATTTGTAACCTTGGTTAATGTTTGTAACCTCAGCTAACAGTTGTAACCTTGGTTAATGTTTGTAACCTCAGCTAACATTTGTAACCTTGGTTAATGGTTGTAACCTCAGCTAACAGTTGTAACCTTGGTTAATGGTTGTAACCTCAGCTAACATTTGTAACCTCAGCTACAGTTGTTACTAACCTTGGTTAATGGTTTTAACCTCAGCTAACATTTGTAACCTTGGTTAATGGTTGTAACCTCAGCTAACAGTTGTAACCTTGGTTAATGGTTGTAACCTCAGCTAACATTTGTAACCTCAGCTACAGTTGTTACTAACCTTGGTTAATGGTTTTAACCTCAGCTAACATTTGTAACCTTGGTTAATGGTTGTAACCTCAGCTAACAGTTGTAAC